>OZ020531.1:32796494-33323926 GCA_963971445.1 Ornithomya chloropus
AAAAATTCATAAAGCAGGATCAAAATTTTTTTTGGAGGGCCAATAATTTTGGCAGGATCAAGAAGATTTTAAGAATTTTTAGGATCGGCAGGATCGCCATGAGATGAAGGTTAAAGGGTGTATATGTAGAAGTGTAGTGGTGTTTATAACACTGTTATCGCGAAACGCGCAATGCTAGGATCCAGCAGAGTGCTTGGTATCTAGTGTTACAAAGAGTGTAAATGAGACACGCTCGCATACGAGATTTAGTCTGATTTATTTAGCAAAATTCTACTTCTTATATACTAAAATTATTACAATAAATTATTACAACAAATTACAAAAGTAAGAACTAGGTTATCTTAATTGCTAACTTAACATTTCTATTTTTTTGCATGAACATGCAAAAGTCTAAAATTAACTAAAAATAAAAATAATACTAAAGTGACCTATATCTAGGTTTCACTAAAGTAAGCAAAATTGCAATAAGTAAAATTGAATTAGTAAGCAAAATGAATTAATACAGTAAATGAGTGAATGTGTTCACTTAACTCTGAACACACTACAAATTAACATAGACAACAGATGGATCGTTCCATATTCCCCAATACTGTGTCGTTCTTTCAACGCTCACATAAACGTTGAATATTGTCATTCCGTACAAGCCATAAAATACATATGTAAATACATTAACAAAGGAACGGATCAAGCAACTTTCAATATCAAAAATGCTCACAATGAAGTTGAAAATTATTTAAACGGCCGATACATCAGTACATCTGAGACGCTGTGGAGGTTGTTAGAGTTTTCTGTACATGACAGATACCCTACTGTAGTACACTTAGCGGTACACTTAGAGAATGGCCAAAGAGTATACTTCTCAGCGGAAGATATGCATCATATAGCGCAAAATCCACCAAAAACGACACTCACGACGTTTTTTGACCTATGCAACAGTGATCAATTTGCTAAAACATTACTCTATCATGAAGTCCCTCATTATTATATGTGTATGTGTATTATGTAGTTGGACATCCCGGTATAAAAAAAGATGCGGCATTAGGAAGAGTATACAGCGTTCATCCTCCCCAGTCAGAGGGTCTCAGGATACTTCTTCACCATGTACGTGGCCCAACATCGTTCCAAGACTTAAAAAATGTTGACGGAATTATTAAAGAAACTTACCAAGTCGCTTGCCGAGATAGGGGTTTGCTAGAAAATGATAGCCAATGGGAAATCACTTTGAGAGAAGCTTCGATTTCCCAATGTCCGTTAAGGTTGCGAGAGTTGTGATATTATTGTTTCCCCTCGGAACTATTCAAATTATGGGACACTTTTAAAGACGATTTGTGTCAAGACATCAGACATATAGCCCGACAACGACGTCCGGACTATGATGTATATAACGAAAGCTTGATACAGATAGAAGACAAACTTTTAGAATTAAACGATAAAAATTTCAGAGACTTTGGATTACCTTCTCCGAATCGCTCACAAAATGTAGTTGATGCCGTAAATACTACCGGTTATAACAAAAGGTACACGTGCCGACGTTATTAAAGCGTGTCTCAAATCATCACCTTTATGGCAATCAATTGAAACTTTCAATTTGCGCACGAATATGAGAGCACATTTAAGTAATAATCACAGTGGCAATTTCTCACAAAAAATACTTAAATTAGGGGACGGAAAATTATCAACTTTAATTGCAAACAGCTCTCAAGTATTGTTGGATAATGAATTGACTCAAACTGCCTAGAAATTCTTATAGATTCAATCTATCCCGACTTCAAAAATCTTACAGAAAGAAATTTCCACTGGCTCTGTTCGAGGGCGATATTGTCACCAAGAAACGACTCAGTAAATGAAATAAACAGTATGATTATGGGAAAAGTTCGCGGTGATTTTAAATGTTACAAATCTGTTGACACCGTGTGCAACATCAAAGATTCAGTGCACTATCCACAAGAATTTTTAAATTCCCTTAATCCTGCCGGCTTGCCACTCCATGAACTAAAATTAAAAGTATGCTATTAAGAAATTTAAGCCCTCCCAGTATGTGTAATGGTACAAGACTTTTGATAAAAGAACTAAGAAACAATGTGATTGCAGCAACTATCATTACGGGCCCTGCGGCCGGTCAGCTTGCTCATATTCCGTGGAATCCGATGCTACCAACCGATTTACCTATATCTTTTAAAAGATTACAGTTTCCTGTAAAGATTTCGTTTGCTCTTACAATAAATAAATCCCAGGGACAAATTTTCTCGGTGGTTGGTATCGACTTAAGGAAAGAGTGCTTTTCTCATGGGCAATTGTATGTTGCTCTTTCTCGAGTAGGATCTCCTGAAAATCAATATGTTTTGTTGCCACATACAAATGCGACTACTAACATAGTGTACAGAGAAGCTTTGAGGTAAAAATATTACAAAACAAGTAAAAAAACTAAATTCTTCTTCGGTCGAATTTTAAATACCCTCAACAATAGGGCGGGGCAAAACACTAATTTAGTAAGCTGTACAAATCAACCTTTGACGTATGACATAAATTTTCGAAAACAGTTTTTTATAAATTGTGAGCGTGGCTCATATCTGATCCTCCCCATTTTTGGCGCACCGATGTATAACTCAATTATACTCTAATATACCACATTTGAACTTAGTGCGTTAGTTTTTGTGGCCGTGAGAGATTTTTGTTGATTGTGGGCGTATTTATTTTTGCTCAGCATCAAAACTGTTCCTAACACTCTCTCGGTCGTAATTTTTGAGATGTCGAGCTGAAACACATGTGTTAGGTGTCTGCAGGCAGGTTATAACTAAAATCGGGCAATATCGGTTTCAAAAATTTCAGAACCTAGGAAAGGGCATAGGCAACGTTTCATCCTGCGAGATAACCGAATTCCCCGCGGGTGAAGCCGTGGTCAACAGCTAGTATATTTATATATTTGTTTACTACCGATCTCTAACTTCACAATTAAAGATGTCACAACCGTGGACGAGACGCACTTCGGGGATAGGTTTTACTGAACTACTTCCCGAATAATCGCGAGAATCATCAACACTCATCGATTGTATTGGTTGTTGCTTTTGTTGTTGTTGTTGTGTCTGTACATTTGTCGTGCTGGCAGTTGCTGCAGCATTACCACCCACAGAGGCGCCCGACTGAGTGCTGTCTGTTTGTGGGAAATTCAACTGTGGTGTACGTGTTTTAAAAGTGGCCGCCACATTTTCAATGAACGGTGCACACAGATTGTTATCAGACCAGAAACGCTTATTGATGGCATCGTCGATATAAATCCGTAAAAATATTTCCGGCCATTGTTATTTAACGTTCGGCACCAGTAAATTAGCAGTCAATGCGTGTGAACAGGGATTTTGTCTTATTTTGATATTGAAATCACGTCTGAGCAAGTGCAGTAAACCGGAGGTTATTATTTCGCTGATGAAATAATCGGGATGAACTTTTGCCAAATAAAATATACTTAACTGGACTTTCCATATAAATTCATTAAATTTTTTATATAACCGCATATAAGGCGCATCATAGTTTCGTTAAAATGCTGTTCACATTAACAGATTCAAAATCTGTGGCCATTTGTTCCCACAATTCATGTAGAGGGCATAGAGTTGGCATATTACTAGAACTTCTAATGCCTGCCGAAAGCTTTACTTTCTTTACCATTAAAGAGGGGCCGGGGGCTTACTGCTTACGTTCTATATTAGTTTCGCTTTCGTAATTGGTCCAATTTTGGATTTTCCTTCATCCCGATACGTTTTAGAACCTAAAGCGAAAAACTCATTACTGGCATGACTCGCCACTTTCTTTCCAATGAGACCAGAAACATTTGATGATTTGTTACGTTTCATTTTGCCTATGTTTAGATAAATATTAATAAATGTAAATTACATTTGTCGGATATCGGCGTCTCAAATAATATCGCAAATTTATTTGCCGATAACAGATTCAGATAACAGATCCACCAACATCGCATCATTATATAAATTGTTGTCCGCACCATTGCTCTTGTCCTGCAATTTGATGATTAATGATAAAATCTGTTTTGGTTTCATGTGACTCAAAAATTTCTTTATATTCGATGATTCCCACCGAAATTTAATAATTTAAGTTTTTTTCGTTGCAAATGTTGCCTCGTGCACATGATCCAATAATTGACGAAAGAAAACATCAAGTAAATGTTGTTGTGTGGTGATGGGCAATTGCCGTAAAATTTTATAAACACATTCTTGACTGTCCACAGTCGGTGCTTTATTAGTGGATGCCCCAACTTGTAGCATTGTTTCGTCCAGTTGTATCGTTTCTAGAATATCGGTACTTGTCCTCACGTAACCATTTTTAGCTCCGCGCATTTGTTGAATTTCAATCAGCTGGGTCAGATACATTTGATAGAGTAAATCATAATAATTTGATTTTTAAACTTAAAAGTATAGGGTTTCCTGACAATATGGTGTCCTGGTTTTGTAGTTATCTCACTGGTCGTATTCAAAGAGTACGTTTTAAATCCTGTTTGTCACGTAGTATCAGGTGTCCCTCAGGGTAGTCACTTGGTCCTATCTTATTCTTATTGTTTGCAAATGATCTTCCTGAATGTATTAAATTCTCTCGAGTCCTTATGTTTGATGACGATGTTAAAATTTATTCTTCGTTGGATTCCTTGTGTGAAGCTTCTTTTTTACAGTCTGATTTGTGCAGTCTTTCCTCCTGGTGTTATTTTAATGGAATGTCCCTAAACTTAAGAAAATGCAAAAAGCTTTCGTTTACATGGATCAACTTTGTTCCAACCCATATACCCTTAATAATTATACTTTAGAAAATGTTTCAACTTTTAATGACTTAGGTATTATTTTAGATTCAAAGCTAAGATTCAAAATCCATATCGAAGCATCGGTTAATAGAGCCAAATCAATGCTGGGCTTTATAAAGAGGTGGTCCAAGGAATTTAATGACCCCTATGTTACTAAAAGCCTACTTGTTTCCCTTGTCAGACCTGTACTTGAATATTCAGTTGTGGTATGATTACCAAGTTATAGGATATATGTCGACCTTATTGAGTCGGTACAGAAAAATTTTTTAATGTTTGCGCTCCGTGGCTTAGGTTGGAATCTTGATTTAGCCCTACCACCGTATAAAGATAGATTATTGCTTATTGTGTTACCAACTCTCGAGAAAAGACGGGAGATGTTAGGTGTTTCTTTTTTAGTAAAATTAATTAAATGTGAAGTTGACTCCCCTTCCTTATTGAGTCAAATTTCTTTTAATATTCCCTCTCGTTTCTCTAGGCACTACGTTCCTTTATATCTCGGTCACTGCCGTACCAACTATCAGCTTCATAATCCTTTTCGCGTTATGTAATGGTAAACGATAATTGTGTCCTGTTTGATCTTCTCCGATTCTATTAATAATATAAAAACAATAGTTCTGCGCAATTGATGCTAGATAGACTGCTTTTTTCTCTGCATAATCTTTATGCAGAGAAGAAAGCAGTCTTTATCTTCATACTCACCCTTGTTAATTTTATTATTATATGTATTTTTTTGTTCTTATCTATACTAATATTATAAAGAAGAAAGATTTGTATTTTTGTATGTAACGAGTAAACTCAAAAAGTACTGGACCGATTTCAAAAATATTTTCGCTATTAAAAAGCTACATTATCACTGAGTAACATAGGCTATATTTATTGTCAAAAAATGTCAGGGATCACTGGACATTCCTACTATTACTAACCCAAGGTGTAAAAAAATTAGTCATAATATATCTTTCATCGTATACGCTGCGGAAAGTATTGATGTTAAAACAAAAAAATGTTCTACAATATTATAGAACATATCAATATCTACAAAAAACTTCCCGAGACCATATGTCCAACTATTGTGCTCATGTCACTATAACCCCTTTTTATACCCACTATTGATAGTAATATTGCCATACAAACATTGTACACACATGTACACAGGCAATTAAGAAATTAAGTATTCACAATAAGTATTTCACAATATTTAAAGAGTAGGGAAATCTGACAACGGCATGTGTGGATACCACTCCAGATGCACCACCAGGTTCTGGAGAGGATTTTTGGTCAATACTGGATTTTTGGACCATTTTTTTAATGAATTTGGAATAAAAGTAACAATAGCCAAAAATCCTCTCCAGAACCTGGTGGTGCGTCTGGAGTGGGACCAATAACATATGATCTTAGAATTCCATATAAATGTTGCTTTTATTCCAAATTAATTAAAAAATGGTCCGTAAATCCAGTTTTGGCCAAAAATCCTCTCCAGAACCTGGTGGTGCATTTGGAGTGGAATCCATAAAAAATTTTCTCAAAATTCCATATAAATGTTGCTTTTATTCCATAGCCTACTTACGTTGGTTTTTTTTTATAACAATAAATTTTTTCATTTTTATCTAAATTTCGTAAATTTATTTAATTTAATATATAATATAAGTCATGCCTAATTTATTTAAAAAAAAAAAAAAGAAATAAATTTTCCTCTTTTTAAATAATTTATTGGTTTCACTTTGTGTTTCGTTTTATAAACACTGAACACCAAACATTGAAGCGACATTGAATATTTTGATTATTTTCAGAGCGCAATTTTATGTTGCAGCTGAAAAGTTCTTCTCAGAGCTACTTATAAATTATTTTATATTATTTATTTTTATTCAATCTTGACTTATAATCTCAGTTTATTCTTATTTTCTCAAATTTGAAAAACAAACTCTTTAAAAAAGAAACAATATGCCTAGAAAAAGATCGCAACTATCTAAACGTAGTTCCCAAGCGTATTGAGGAATCTTCGTCTGAAAATTCAGATCGTGTAGCAAATATGAGAGAATACGTGTCGCAATCGTGGGTCAAAGAATCTAGCGCCGAACGTTCTGTTCGTCTTGCAGAACAAAATGCGAGATCGTCGCACCTATACGTAAGACAGTTGAGCGTCGAGCGCTCCCAACGTTTTGCTGAAAATAGAGCTAAAAACTCGCAAACACTGACAAGAGAAAACAGCGCCGAACGTTCTATTCGTCTTGAAGAACAAAATGCGAGATCGTCGCAACTATACGTAAGACAGTCGAGCGTCGAGCGCTCCCAGCGTCTTGCTGAAAATAGAGGTAGAAACTCGCAAACACTGACAAGAGAAAACAGCGCCGAACGTTCTATTCGTCTTGCAGAACAAAATGCGAGATCGTCGCAGCTATACGTAAGACAGTCGGGCGCCGAACGCTCGCAGCGTCTTGCTGAAAATAACGCTAGGAACTCGCGAACGCATGCACGAGAATCCAGCGCTGAACACTCGCAGCGGCTTATGGCACAGAGAGATAGACAACGGTCATTAACAACTAGGGCGCGCAATAGCATTTTACCTCATAGTAATAGATCGGCATTCAGTTACGATTCTCAAATTGATTACGTTAATCAAAACAGCATCCAAGTCGGAGCAATGAATAAGATTTGTCCCAAATGCTTTGCTAAAAAATGGATTGATGAAGCGAAATTTGTGCGTGCGCCGCGTCTGAAAAAGTTATGCTTCCAAACATTGAAGAGCCACCAGAACCAATAAAAAGACTTTTGACAAATAATCACACATTATCTGCGCATTTTTTGAATAACGTACGTAGGTACAAAAGTCTTTTTCAGATGACTTCCTTCGGAGCGAAAGATATTAGAGAAGGAAATTTTATGCCCACTTCTAAGGTAAAGGGACAAGTTTATCATCTCATAGGTAGCCTTCTACCGCCATCAGGACAAAGCCCACAATTTTTGCAGATATATTTTGTTTCAGATGCTGACCAACTATCGTTGCGATCAAACATGGCCCCCAGCTTAAAACTAGATTTGATAAACGAATTGCAGACTATCTTGAATAGCCACAATGTTTATATACGAATTTTTAAACATAATATCGAACTCAACACATCGGAGAGTTTGAAATTAATTATATACTCCGATCGCACACCTCAGACAGAGCACAGGGGAAGATATAACGCTCCTTTTATAAATAAAGTAGCCATTCTCTTGGGCGATGAAGATAAAGGGCCCAGAGATATAGTACTGCACGGTACAGATGGACAGCTGAAACGAGTGTCGGAATTACACCGCGCATATGATCCGCTAAAATATCCGCTTAAGTTTGTATCAGGAGACGATGGATATTATTTAACTATCCCTCAACAGAATTCCTTAAGAAATAAGACTGTGTCATGTATGCAATATTATGCATACCGTTTAATGATTAGAGCCAACTGTTTTAATACACTGCATTATTAGATTTGTTTAATCAATATTGTGTGGATATGATGGCGAAGATGATTTCCGAAAGGTTAAATTTTATTTCTCCAAATCAACAAAAACTTAGAGCTGACGACTATATTCATTTGAGGGATGCTTTGAACCAAGACGCATGCATAAATGCTGCCAATATCGGACAGCATGTCATCTTGCCGTCATCATTTACTGGTTCTCCGAGGTATCTCCCCGAAAAAACTCAAGACGCTATGACATATGTGCGCAATTATGGGAGGCCAAATCTTTTCGTTACTTTCACCTGTAATCCAGAATGGGAAGAAATAAAGCAAGAACTTTTCCCCGGTCAACGGTCTTTCGACCGGCATGTCATCATCGCACGAGTTTTTCACTTAAAAATGAAAAAAATGATAAAAATATTCACAAAAGACGAGATTTTTGGGTCAATATATGCTTACTGTTGAGTGGCCAAAAAGGAGATTGCCGCATTGTCATATGTTATTTTGGCTGGACTCGAAAATACAGCCCGATGAAATTGATGAAATAATAGTTGCTGATTTGCCTAATAAGGAGGAAGACAAAGTATTATTTAAAATGGTCACAAAAAATATGGTACATGGGCCATTTGACTTCAACGTGCATGAAAAATGGCATATGTTCGAAAAAATTTCCACGACATTTCATTACTGAAAACCAGACCGGTGAGGATGGGTATCCCGTTTATCGACGACGCGACATCAACAACGAAGGGCAGATCGCTACATTAAATGTCCGACGTCGAACAATTTGAGATGAAGGTTAAAGGGTGTATATGTAGAAGCGTAGTGGTGTTTATAACACTGTTATCGCGAAACGCGCAATGCTAGGATCCAGCAGAGTGCTTGGTATCTAGTGTTACAAAGAGTGTAAATGAGACACGCTCGCATACGAGATTTAGTCTGATTTATTTAGCAAAATTCTACTTCTTATATACTAAAATTATTACAATAAATTATTACAACAAATTACAAAAGTAAGAACTAGGTTATCTTAATTGCTAACTTAACATTTCTATTTTTTTGCATGAACATGCAAAAGTCTAAAATTAACTAAAAATAAAAATAATACTAAAGTGACCTATATCTAGGTTTCACTAAAGTAAGCAAAATTGCAATAAGTAAAATTGAATTAGTAAGCAAAATGAATTAATACAGTAAATGAGTGAATGTGTTCACTTAACTCTGAACACACTACAAATTAACATAGACAGCAGATGGATCGTTCCATATTCCCCAATACTGTGTCGTTCTTTCAACGCTCACATAAACGTTGAATATTGTCATTCCGTACAAGCCATAAAATACATATGTAAATACATTAACAAAGGAACGGATCAAGCAACTTTCAATATCAAAAATGCTCACAATGAAGTTGAAAATTATTTAAACGGCCGATACATCAGTACATCTGAGACGCTGTGGAGGTTGTTAGAGTTTTCTGTACATGACAGATACCCTACTGTAGTACACTTAGCGGTACACTTAGAGAATGGCCAAAGAGTATACTTCTCAGCGGAAGATATGCATCATATAGCGCAAAATCCACCAAAAACGACACTCACGACGTTTTTTGACCTATGCAACAGTGATCAATTTGCTAAAACATTACTCTATCATGAAGTCCCTCATTATTATATGTGTATGTGTATTATGTAGTTGGACATCCCGGTATAAAAAAAGATGCGGCATTAGGAAGAGTATACAGCGTTCATCCTCCCCAGTCAGAGGGTCTCAGGATACTTCTTCACCATGTACGTGGCCCAACATCGTTCCAAGACTTAAAAAATGTTGACGGAATTATTAAAGAAACTTACCAAGTCGCTTGCCGAGATAGGGGTTTGCTAGAAAATGATAGCCAATGGGAAATCACTTTGAGAGAAGCTTCGATTTCCCAATGTCCGTTAAGGTTGCGAGAGTTGTGATATTATTGTTTCCCCTCGGAACTATTCAAATTATGGGACACTTTTAAAGACGATTTGTGTCAAGACATCAGACATATAGCCCGACAACGACGTCCGGACTATGATGTATATAACGAAAGCTTGATACAGATAGAAGACAAACTTTTAGAATTAAACGATAAAAATTTCAGAGACTTTGGATTACCTTCTCCGAATCGCTCACAAAATGTAGTTGATGCCGTAAATACTACCGGTTATAACAAAAGGTACACGTGCCGACGTTATTAAAGCGTGTCTCAAATCATCACCTTTATGGCAATCAATTGAAACTTTCAATTTGCGCACGAATATGAGAGCACATTTAAGTAATAATCACAGTGGCAATTTCTCACAAAAAATACTTAAATTAGGGGACGGAAAATTATCAACTTTAATTGCAAACAGCTCTCAAGTATTGTTGGATAATGAATTGACTCAAACTGCCTAGAAATTCTTATAGATTCAATCTATCCCGACTTCAAAAATCTTACAGAAAGAAATTTCCACTGGCTCTGTTCGAGGGCGATATTGTCACCAAGAAACGACTCAGTAAATGAAATAAACAGTATGATTATGGGAAAAGTTCGCGGTGATTTTAAATGTTACAAATCTGTTGACACCGTGTGCAACATCAAAGATTCAGTGCACTATCCACAAGAATTTTTAAATTCCCTTAATCCTGCCGGCTTGCCACTCCATGAACTAAAATTAAAAGTATGCTATTAAGAAATTTAAGCCCTCCCAGTATGTGTAATGGTACAAGACTTTTGATAAAAGAACTAAGAAACAATGTGATTGCAGCAACTATCATTACGGGCCCTGCGGCCGGTCAGCTTGCTCATATTCCGTGGAATCCGATGCTACCAACCGATTTACCTATATCTTTTAAAAGATTACAGTTTCCTGTAAAGATTTCGTTTGCTCTTACAATAAATAAATCCCAGGGACAAATTTTCTCGGTGGTTGGTATCGACTTAAGGAAAGAGTGCTTTTCTCATGGGCAATTGTATGTTGCTCTTTCTCGAGTAGGATCTCCTGAAAATCAATATGTTTTGTTGCCACATACAAATGCGACTACTAACATAGTGTACAGAGAAGCTTTGAGGTAAAAATATTACAAAACAAGTAAAAAAACTAAATTCTTCTTCGGTCGAATTTTAAATACCCTCAACAATAGGGCGGGGCAAAACACTAATTTAGTAAGCTGTACAAATCATACTTTGACGTATGACATAAATTTTCGAAAACAGTTTTTTATAAATTGTGAGCGTGGCTCATATCTGATCCTCCCCATTTTTGGCGCACCGATGTATAACTCAATTATACTCTAATATACCACATTTGAACTTAGTGCGTTAGTTTTTGTGGCCGTGAGAGATTTTTGTTGATTGTGGGCGTATTTATTTTTGCTCAGCATCAAAACTGTTCCTAACACTCTCTCGGTCGTAATTTTTGAGATGTCGAGCTGAAACACATGTGTTAGGTGTCTGCAGGCAGGTTATAACTAAAATCGGGCAATATCGGTTTCAAAAATTTCAGAACCTAGGAAAGGGCATAGGCAACGTTTCATCCTGCGAGATAACCGAATTCCCCGCGGGTGAAGCCGTGGTCAACAGCTAGTATATTTATATATTTGTTTACTACCGATCTCTAACTTCACAATTAAAGATGTCACAACCGTGGACGAGACGCACTTCGGGGATAGGTTTTACTGAACTACTTCCCGAATAATCGCGAGAATCATCAACACTCATCGATTGTATTGGTTGTTGCTTTTGTTGTTGTTGTTGTGTCTGTACATTTGTCGTGCTGGCAGTTGCTGCAGCATTACCACCCACAGAGGCGCCCGACTGAGTGCTGTCTGTTTGTGGGAAATTCAACTGTGGTGTACGTGTTTTAAAAGTGGCCGCCACATTTTCAATGAACGGTGCACACAGATTGTTATCAGACCAGAAACGCTTATTGATGGCATCGTCGATATAAATCCGTAAAAATATTTCCGGCCATTGTTATTTAACGTTCGGCACCAGTAAATTAGCAGTCAATGCGTGTGAACAGGGATTTTGTCTTATTTTGATATTGAAATCACGTCTGAGCAAGTGCAGTAAACCGGAGGTTATTATTTCGCTGATGAAATAATCGGGATGAACTTTTGCCAAATAAAATATACTTAACTGGACTTTCCATATAAATTCATTAAATTTTTTATATAACCGCATATAAGGCGCATCATAGTTTCGTTAAAATGCTGTTCACATTAACAGATTCAAAATCTGTGGCCATTTGTTCCCACAATTCATGTAGAGGGCATAGAGTTGGCATATCACTAGAACTTCTAATACCTGCCGAAAGCTTTACTTTCTTTACCATTAAAGAGGGGCCGGGGGCTTACTGCTTACGTTCTATATTAGTTTCGCTTTCGTAATTGGTCCAATTTTGGATTTTCCTTCATCCCGATACGTTTTAGAACCTAAAGCGAAAAACTCATTACTGGCATGACTCGCCACTTTCTTTCCAATGAGACCAGAAACATTTGATGATATGTTACGTTTCATTTTGCCTATGTTTAGATAAATATTAATAAATGTAAATTACATTTGTCGGATATCGGCGTCTCAAATAATATCGCAAATTTATTTGCCGATAACAGATTCAGATAACAGATCCACCAACATCGCATCATTATATAAATTGTTGTCCGCACCATTGCTCTTGTCCTGCAATTTGATGATTAATGATAAAATCTGTTTTGGTTTCATGTGACTCAAAAATTTCTTTATATTCGATGATTCCCACCGAAATTTAATAATTTAAGTTTTTTTCGTTGCAAATGTTGCCTCGTGCACATGATCCAATAATTGACGAAAGAAAACATCAAGTAAATGTTGTTGTGTGGTGATGGGCAATTGCCGTAAAATTTTATAAACACATTCTTGACTGTCCACAGTCGGTGCTTTATTAGTGGATGCCCCAACTTGTAGCATTGTTTCGTCCAGTTGTATCGTTTCTAGAATATCGGTACTTGTCCTCACGTAACCATTTTTAGCTCCGCGCATTTGTTGAATTTCAATCAGCTGGGTCAGATACATTTGATAGAGTAAATCATAATAATTTGATTTTTAAACTTAAAAGTATAGGGTTTCCTGACAATATGGTGTCCTGGTTTTGTAGTTATCTCACTGGTCGTATTCAAAGAGTACGTTTTAAATCCTGTTTGTCACGTAGTATCAGGTGTCCCTCAGGGTAGTCACTTGGTCCTATCTTATTCTTATTGTTTGCAAATGATCTTCCTGAATGTATTAAATTCTCTCGAGTCCTTATGTTTGATGACGATGTTAAAATTTATTCTTCGTTGGATTCCTTGTGTGAAGCTTCTTTTTTACAGTCTGATTTGTGCAGTCTTTCCTCCTGGTGTTATTTTAATGGAATGTCCCTAAACTTAAGAAAATGCAAAAAGCTTTCGTTTACATGGATCAACTTTGTTCCAACCCATATACCCTTAATAATTATACTTTAGAAAATGTTTCAACTTTTAATGACTTAGGTATTATTTTAGATTCAAAGCTAAGATTCAAAATCCATATCGAAGCATCGGTTAATAGAGCCAAATCAATGCTGGGCTTTATAAAGAGGTGGTCCAAGGAATTTAATGACCCCTATGTTACTAAAAGCCTACTTGTTTCCCTTGTCAGACCTGTACTTGAATATTCAGTTGTGGTATGATTACCAAGTTATAGGATATATGTCGACCTTATTGAGTCGGTACAGAAAAATTTTTTAATGTTTGCGCTCCGTGGCTTAGGTTGGAATCTTGATTTAGCCCTACCACCGTATAAAGATAGATTATTGCTTATTGTGTTACCAACTCTCGAGAAAAGACGGGAGATGTTAGGTGTTTCTTTTTTAGTAAAATTAATTAAATGTGAAGTTGACTCCCCTTCCTTATTGAGTCAAATTTCTTTTAATATTCCCTCTCGTTTCTCTAGGCACTACGTTCCTTTATATCTCGGTCACTGCCGTACCAACTATCAGCTTCATAATCCTTTTCGCGTTATGTAATGGTAAACGATAATTGTGTCCTGTTTGATCTTCTCCGATTCTATTAATAATATAAAAACAATAGTTCTGCGCAATTGATGCTAGATAGACTGCTTTTTTCTCTGCATAATCTTTATGCAGAGAAGAAAGCAGTCTTTATCTTCATACTCACCCTTGTTAATTTTATTATTATATGTATTTTTTTGTTCTTATCTATACTAATATTATAAAGAAGAAAGATTTGTATTTTTGTATGTAACGAGTAAACTCAAAAAGTACTGGACCGATTTCAAAAATATTTTCGCTATTAAAAAGCTACATTATCACTGAGTAACATAGGCTATATTTATTGTCAAAAAATGTCAGGGATCACTGGACATTCCTACTATTACTAACCCAAGGTGTAAAAAAATTAGTCATAATATATCTTTCATCGTATACGCTGCGGAAAGTATTGATGTTAAAACAAAAAAATGTTCTACAATATTATAGAACATATCAATATCTACAAAAAACTTCCCGAGACCATATGTCCAACTATTGTGCTCATGTCACTATAACCCCTTTTTATACCCACTATTGATAGTAATATTGCCATACAAACATTGTACACACATGTACACAGGCAATTAAGAAATTAAGTATTGTAAGGAAGAAAAAAGCATAACCTTTTTCTCCCTACAGCTGGAGCGTTTTCACCACGACAGCTCGTTGAAACAGGGCCGTCAATTGCAACTGAGTGAGTGGTGAAAAGCGAGCCGAGTGCCCGACAGGGGAGAAGCGGGTGGCAGTTGAGTCATGGTAGTTCGAGAGTTGAATAGCGGCGGTTGTTTTATAAAGAGATGATTCTATTTCCTTCTAGTAAAACTGATACATATTTCTTATCTGAGTTATCGAAGATCCTTCTAGTAAACTCCATTATAAAATTCTTTTTTTTAAATTCAAGTGAAGTAATATTATAATAAAAAAAGGGGTATATAACTGAAGAAGTTCAAGTGTTCACTACTGTAAATAGTTTAAAGACTACAAACAAATATTTAAATAAATATATATATATGAATGAATAAAAACCATTTTAAGTGAACCGTGGAGCCGACGGCTCACCCCAGCAATATAAAGCATTATAAATATTTGGCGCCCGAGCAGGGACGCAACTTAATCAGATCCTGATTTATTTCATTCAATGCTTAAAACGCAAAATTTTGGCGAGTGAGGAATTTGATACCGTTAAGTTATAGCGTTGCTTTACCGCTAATCATAAGTGCGCTGACCTTCGAAGCTTAGAAATTTCGTTTATATTGTCATACAAAAAAAGAAACAAAACAACAACAACACATAGAAAAAGAACATCACGCCACGTACCTAGCTGCTCACATCTTTAGACTTACACACTCTTACATCTCAAAATAAGAATCTCATATTGTTGTAAGTGCATGCGTGCACATAGGCAGAGCATATTAAATTAAGAGAAAAATAAATTGAGATAAGTATGGTAAAGAGAACATTACGCCACACTGTCGTGCCTGTATGCGTATGTTAACATAGAATTCTCAGTGGCAAGGAGACTAAGCGAAGCGAGCATAAAATATACTGTCGTGCGTGCATGCGTATGTTAACATAAAATTCTCGGTGGCAAAGAGATCAAGCTAAGCGAGCATCAGCGATACTGTTGTGTGTGTGTAGGCAAGGAGATTTAACAGAAAGCATAGCTGTTTCATCGTCAAGCGTATGTTCACAATTATAAATAGCCTAGGTGCAATAACGCGAAACCAAACAAAAAAAAAAAAAAAAAGCAAAAATAAACAACTCTGTGCGGCGTACTTACAAAATTTCCCCAGCTAATAAATAAAATAAATTTATTTCGGGATTTTCAAGCGTCAACAATTTAAATAAATTTATTTGGGGATTTTCGAGAACAATTTGGGAGCTTCCAGTATTTCAAAAAAAAAAAAAAAAATAAATTCGTGTTGCGAATCTGCCGGTATTAACAATTAAAATTAAATTATCGAGTAGTGCGTAATAAAAGAAAAATAAAACAAATAGTAATAATAAGCAACATAAAATAAATAATGTCTAATGCCGATCTACGCACATCCTGGGTATGCCAGGTCAACAAGGAAACTTTGGTCGCATACCTGGACGAGTTTGGGCTGGAA
Organism: Ornithomya chloropus; assembly: GCA_963971445.1. Taxonomy (NCBI): domain Eukaryota; kingdom Metazoa; phylum Arthropoda; class Insecta; order Diptera; family Hippoboscidae; genus Ornithomya; species Ornithomya chloropus. Next base: position 32,812,909 of record OZ020531.1, read on the forward strand.
TCAAAGGGTACGGCGGAGGAGTTGCGCCAGCGTTTTAGGACGTTCATACAGAATACAGGCGATAAGTCGGTGATTGACAGGCTACTGAGTATACAGGGTCAGCTGACGCCGGGCAGGCTCCCGTCTATGCGAGCGGCTTCCAGCCGGGAGTCCTCACCAGGTTACGAAGAAGCCGAAGAGGGGGCGATGGGCGTTACGCTCAAGGTTCCCGAACGGCAGGCGTCACCACCATCTACGAGTAAAATGGATAGACGTGCCATCATGGACGTGATCCGGAAATGGGGAATCACCTACAATGGCACCGGGGACCCATTCTCATTCCTTGAACGCCTTGAAGAGATGGCGGAGACGTACGAGATCGACTTGAATAGCCTGCCTTGTACTATGCCACAGTTTCTTCGGGATCAGGCTCTTACTTGGTTCCGAAACAACAACGCCCACTGGGAGTCATGGAAATGGTTCAAGCGCGACTTACTAAAATTTTTCCTGCCACCTCGACACATGGAAAACATTGAAGACGAGATACGCGCGAGGCGGCAGAGGCCCAACGAGCGCTTCAGAGATTACGCTCTGGAGCTGCAAAATAAAATGCGACATACATGTATGACCGAAGATGAGAAGCTTCTGAGGATCTTCCGCAACGCCCGTCCTGAATACCTACTTTACATACGACGCTCAGATTTTCGCGATCTCAACCAACTTTTGGATTTAGCCGGCGACTACGAGAGTATTCCCAGCGAGACTCCACGACCGCCGCCGCGACGTGAGACTCATCGTATTATGAATCACCCTACCACAGCCATTACAGATCCACACAATGCGTGCCACCGCTGCGGCGAATCTGGCCATATAGCGAGAGGTTGCAGAAAACCGGTGAAACTTTTCTGTTGGAAGTGCGGCCGTCTGGATGTGCGAACAATAGACTGTTGCCGAAATAACCCGTCGGGAAACGCGAGAGGGGCCCGAGTCCGACAAGGGGCGACCGGGTCCACACTATAAGTCCCCGACAACGTTCGCAGCCGTTTTCGTCAGCAATTACCTGCCAGAATGACAAACTTGTAGCTACACTCCTCGTTGGTTGCCAAGCGGTTACGGCCATCATAGATACCGGCGCGACAAGCTGTTTCATTAGCGAGGCGTTTTCAGGTCGTTTGAATGGTACCACCTCATGGGAAAGCGTATGCTTGGAGGTATCACTGGCGGACAACTCTACACGAACCGTGAGGTTAGCGGCGTTCAGCCCGGTCCAGTTTGGCGATTTTACGCACACGTTACGATTTCTAGTAATGCCCAATATGAAGGAGGAAGTGATATTAGGTCTATCTTTCCTTCAGGCTTTTAACGCCACGATAAGTTGCGCAGGATTTACTACCGCCTGCCAATTGTGTGAAACCCCGACTATACGATGCCTAGTGGCACGAGATAGCTCAGAAAGTAAAGTAACAGCCCCGACATTGACACATAACCAGCCCGAACCAACGTCGACACGTAATCGTTCAGTACCAGCACCAACATACAGTACCCCGGTGCGACCACCGAAGTTTAACAATGTAGAGAAGCCATCGAAGAACAACCAAAGAGCTCAGTCAACGACGTATAACCAGTCCGCACAAGTGACGAAATCAATCAAGCCGGCACAACCGTCGATGCATATCAAGCAAACGCCACCGCCGAATCACTGTAATGTCAGCGTAACACGTGGTAATTCTAAGCCAGTTAGCGGAAAGCAGGGCCAATCTAAGCCTGTTTTCCCGAAGGCGAGTCAACCGAGGCCAGGCATATCAAAGAAGAGTCAACCACTGACGATCACCGCTAAGCGGACTCAATCAGGGCCAATTCAAGTAAAACTAGAAAATCTAAGACCAGTTCAGCACGACGTGGCCTGGCGTGAACAGTCCCAGCACAACCCAGTCGACCTTGCGTACGATCATAGCAATCATGTGCGAGTCAGTGCAGTTCAGCAAACTAGTGATGCATCACCGCAAGAGTTGGCACACTCATTAGCAATCCGTGGCGTGGGCCACAAGAATGCGGTCGGAGGATCGGAATCGTTGACAATGGCATCGAGGCGTAATTGGTCCAACCAACCGGTAATACGTAGTCACATCCCGTCTAAGCCATCGATCGGCTCGACATTAGATCCTAATGCTAAGGAATTTCGGGTTGATCACTCAGCGACGGCCACCTTAGGTTTAACTGGGGCGGTGCCGAAAGCTTCGTACGGCGAAGACGAAGGACAGTTAATAACGGCATTTCTCGACCGAGAATTGGCGAAATTCCAGCATGTGTCGGGTAAAACCAATATTGGCGAACATCACATACGCATGTTACACGACCGTCCGATAAAGATTCGATATCAAGCTCGAAATCCCTCCATGCAAGCAATCATCAATGCAGAAGTGGACCAATTGCTGGAGAAAGGATGCATTGAACCTTCCTGCAGTCCCTATAGCTTTCCAGTAACTTTGGTCAAGAAGAAAAATGGGGCATGGCGCGTTTGTATGGATTTCCGCCAGCTAAATAAACATTCCGAACCGGACGCGTACCCGCTACCGCGCATCTCGCACATACTTGATCGTTTACGAGAGGCGAGGTATATCAGTAGTCTTGACCTCGAAAATGGCTATTGGCAGGTACCAATGGCGGACGATAGCAAAAAGTACACCGCTTTCACTGTATCTGGGCGTGGGTTGTATCAGTGGAAAGTGATGCCATTCGGCTTACATTCTGCTCCTGCCACATTCCAAAGAATTTTAGATTTGGTGATTGGCCCAGATTTAGAACCGTACGCTTTCGCGTACCTCGACGACATCATAGTCACCGGGAGATCCTTGCAGCAGCATATGTCCAATCTTCGGGAAGTCTTCCAACGATTACGCGCGGCGAACCTGAAGATTAACGCTAGCAAGTGCGAGTTCTTTAAACGAGAGGTGAAATACTTAGGCCATATTGTGACAGACCAGGGCATCAAGACTGATCCGGAAAAGGTGGCGGCGATAGCCCAAATGAAACCCCCAGGCAATGTGCGAGAGTTGAGACGCTATTTAGGCACAACGTCGTGGTACCGGAGATTTGTGCCGGACTTTGCCGAAATTTCCCAGCCGTTGACGTCATTGCTGAAGAAGGGTAAACGCTGGAAATGGGGCGACGAGCAGCAGCAGGCGTTCGAGGCCCTCAAAACTAGGTTAACTGAGGCGCCAGTTTTAGCATGCCCTGACTTTACTAAAACCTTTACGCTACAAACGGATGCGAGTGATATTGGCCTAGGCGTGGTATTAACACAGGAGATCGACGGCAGTGAACACGTCATCGCGTACGCAAGCAGGCATTTGAACAAGGCGGAGAAAAACTATAGCACTACCGAGAAAGAGTGCCTTGCAGTCATTTGGGGGGTACGGAAGATGAGGCCATACCTTGAAGGATATCGTTTCATAGTGGTCACCGACCACCTATCCTTAAAGTGGCTAAACTCCATTGATAATCCTTCTGGACGCTTGGCTCGATGGGCGCTGGAGCTGCAACAATATCAGTTTACCGTGCAGTACCGACGAGGTGGACAAAACATAGTGGCCGACGCTCTGTCACGACAGCCCGTCGAAACCTGTCATCTTGCTACATCCGAGACCCTTCCAAAGGACCTTCCGGACATTACATGCCCATGGATCCGCAAGCGTGTGGCGGACATGGCGACGAATCCACAAAAGTACTCTGACTACAGTTGGGTGGGCGGACAACTCTATCGACATGTGAATGCCCACGCACACGACGAAGACGAAGCTTCCTGGAAGTTGTGTGTGCCCACAGATAAACGTAAACAGGTCTTGCACGAGAATCATGACCAACCAGCCGCAGGGCATCTTGGCATTAGGAAAACCGTGCTACGCATTGGCAAACGGTACTATTGGCCGGGGATGTATCGTGATATCAAGCGTTATGTTCTACAGTGTGAGTCGTGCCAGAAATATAAAGCGAGTCAGCAGAAACCGGCAGGGGAGATGCTTTCCCACATCCCAGACGAACCGTGGTCAGTTATCTGTGTGGATTTTGTGGGTCCCCTACCGCGTTCTCGTCATGGTTACACAATGCTTCTGGTGGTAGTGGACAAGTTCTCGAAGTGGATCGAATTGACTCCATTACGGAAAGCGACCTCAGAAGGTCTTATTCAAACTCTGCGGGAGAAAATCGTGGCTAGATATGGCGTACCCAAGGTTCTAATCTCAGACAATGGTACACAGTTCACCAGCAAAGAGTTTCGAAAGTATTTAGAGGCGATTGGCATTAAACATCGGTTCACAGCTCCCTACACTCCGCACGAAAATCCGACGGAACGTGCCAACCGTACGGTGAAGACGATGATTTCTCAGCTGGCGAACGATGATCATCGTAGGTGGGACGAGTATTTGCCGGAGATAATGCTGGCGGTCAATACGAGCGTTGCTGATTCTACCGGGTACACTCCAGCTTATCTAACTCAAGGTCGTGAGCCCAGACTCCCCAACGCCTACTACGATGACGTGACGACAGGTACAGGTGCACAGGTGAAATCTCCGAGAGCGTTGGTACAACGTCTTCATGAAGCATGGAAGCTAGTCAAGGTGAATCTAAGCAAAGCAGTGCAAAATCAAAGCAGGCATTATAACCTGAGGCGACGTCCCTGGAAGCCAAAGATCGGGGACAGGGTATGGGTTAAGCAGCACGTCCTGTCCAAAGCAGTTGACGGTTATGCAGCTAAGTTGGCTCCACGTTATGAAGGGCCTTACGAGGTCACGAGTCATGTTTCCAATGTCATTGTTTCTGTGCAACGGGCTGGCCAATGTCGTACATGCCATGTCCAAGATTTGAAGCCCTATGTTGAGGCGTAAATCCCTTGGTGTTCATTAGCTCATATTATTTTTCTATCCATAACATTCTTGTTTTATTTCAGAAGTCTGCGTATTTGCTGGTACGTAATGAGTGACAATTGGGAACGAGCTCGCCAGTGGCGGTCAGAGGTACGACGCGGATCTTCCCAACCCGATTTCAACCAGGCGGGACCTTCCCAATCGCGTGGGAATGCTCCAAGGGCCCGTAGATCTAGAGGGCGAGGATGTGCAACCCGAGGCGAGCGAAGTTATCAAGCCAGAGTCGCAAGTCCGACACCCGAACCGGTAATAATTCTATCCAGCTCGGAGTCGGATCAAACCAGCAACATTGACGACACATTCGTGACGACTGCGTCCCATCTATCATCGCCGGAAATACCTGCAAATGTGCCTCTTTTCTCCGAGGGTTCCGATGATGAGACGTTTGAAGGCGCTGCCAGCTTTGAAGTAGGAGACACGGGTTATAGTCAGCTTCCACATATGCCCGTTTCCTCAGGCGAAATTTACGATCCGGCTTTCTGTGACCAGACGTTTACAATAGGTGAAGACCCCCAGGAACAAGAGCTAGAGCTTGAATGTCGTCAACCGTCCGATCCGTCCACTAGTTCCGGCACCAGCACTCTGTTGTCCGAGCCGACGAAACGTTATGGCTGCGGTGAATATGAGGTTACGGAGTCTTGGGGAAGGGCGTCCGGAAATCATCAACGTTGGACAAAAACTCTTCGCGTGTCGTTACTTTGGCCGAGTCCGCCGAAACCAGTACGGCCTTTTCCATTGGCAATCGGTGCCACCCCAACTCCAAGACATCGTCATCCGGGAGACGTCCGACATATGGAGCCGATCATGTCGCTTGATGCTCTGGAGGCTTTCCTCAACAGCTTGAACATTGACGCAGAAGCAAAGTCGTCCGCTGAGTCCAGTCCGTCCATCTGTCAGCCGGCGAGGTCGGAAATTTCGCGTGTTGCAAACATTGCCACGACGTCCGCAGAGGGAGCCAAAGCGAAAGTGCCGGAACAGCCGTGCATGTTACCAGGAAGAACCGTCAGTGAGGTTCCTGTTCGTCCCGTAGACTCGGATTCGAGCTCCGATCCGGATGAGACGAGGGGCAAGCGCGCATGGTATCGAGAGCGAGCCGAAAGTACACCTGGGTCCAGCAGCACCACGCGTCTCCACGAGGTGGCCAAACCCACTGTAGCGCTAACTGGTAGCGATTTGGATCGATCGCCTCTCAAACGTCCACGCCCAGTTTATGAATCATCAAAGAAGGACGCGCCACCGAAGGCCCTGTACACCAGGCGGGGCGATGATATACCAGGCCCCAGCAACGCAAGACGTCCCCAAGAGGTCGCCAGGCCAGTCGCAACAACTTCAAAGAAGGCTGTGCCACCGAAGCCTATGTACAGCAGACAGGGCGATGATATACCAGGCCCCAGCAACGCAAGACGTCCCCAAGAGGTCGCCAGGCCAGTCGCAACAACTTCAAAGAAGGCTGTGCCACCGAAGCCTATGTACAGCAGACGGGGCGATGATATACCGGGTCCCAGCAATGCAAGACTTACTCAGAATGTCGCCAGACCAACCGCCGTGTTGCCGGAGTGTAGCACGGCCAGATCTGCTCTCAAGCGTCAACGGCCAGCATTAAAACCATCCCCGAAGAAGGCTGATTCAACGAAGCCACAGTACGCTAGGCGAGACGATTTGTTCACGCGCCCTGTGACCGTCCGACCCGAGGATTATGAACGTCCTGTTCAGATGGAGTGTCGGAGCCAACGACGTCGTATATGTGGGAGGGCCAATTGCGCGTGCAACCCAAGGTCGGCCAAAACTCCACAAGGTTGGTTTGCTGGGGGAATTCCTGGAGTAGTGGTTCGTCAGTTGGAGCCCATCATCGAGGCGAAACAGCGGGAGCTACCGGCATACAAGCGGCACAAGATGTTGTTTTATCTACCGCAAGGCCGTTTCCGCGTGACATTTTCTCGGGGCGGTTTGGTGACTATTGTGCAGGTGCCATGGAACGGAGGGGAGAATCATGGCCTGCCTAGGGAACATCACGGTCCTCATAGGGGGGACGTGGTGTAAGGAAGAAAAAAGCATAACCTTTTTCTCCCTACAGCTGGAGCGTTTTCACCACGACAGCTCGTTGAAACAGGGCCGTCAATTGCAACTGAGTGAGTGGTGAAAAGCGAGCCGAGTGCCCGACAGGGGAGAAGCGGGTGGCAGTTGAGTCATGGTAGTTCGAGAGTTGAATAGCGGCGGTTGTTTTATAAAGAGATTATTCTATCTCCTTCTAGAAAAACTGATACATATTTCTTATCTGAGTTATCGAAGATCCTTCTAGTAAACTCCATTATAAAATTCTTTTTTTTTAAATTCAAGTGAAGTAATATTATAATAAAAAAAGGGGTATATAACTGAAGAAGTTCAAGTGTTCACTACTGTAAATAGTTTAAAGACTACAAACAAATATTTAAATAAATATATATATATGAATGAATAAAAACCATATTAAGTGAACCGTGGAGCCGACGGCTCACCCCAGCAATATAAAGCATTATAATTCACAAATCACAATAAGTATTTCACAATATTTAAAGAGTAGGGAAATCTGACAACGGCATGTGTGGATACCACTCCAGATGCACCACCAGGTTCTGGAGAGGATTTTTGGTCAATACTGGATTTTTGGACCATTTTTTTAATGAATTTGGAATAAAAGTAACAATAGCCAAAAATCCTCTCCAGAACCTGGTGGTGCGTCTGGAGTGGGACCAATAACATATGATCTTAGAATTCCATATAAATGTTGCTTTTATTCCAAATTAATTAAAAAATGGTCCGTAAATCCAGTTTTGGCCAAAAATCCTCTCCAGAACCTGGTGGTGCATTTGGAGTGGAATCCATAAAAAATTTTCTCAAAATTCCATATAAATGTTGCTTTTATTCCATAGCCTACTTACGTTGGTTTTTTTTTATAACAATAAATTTTTTCATTTTTATCTAAATTTCGTAAATTTATTTAATTTAATATATAATATAAGTCATGCCTAATTTATTTAAAAAAAAAAAAAAAGAAATAAATTTTCCTCTTTTTAAATAATTTATTGGTTTCACTTTGTGTTTCGTTTTATAAACACTGAACACCAAACATTGAAGCGACATTGAATATTTTGATTATTTTCAGAGCGCAATTTTATGTTGCAGCTGAAAAGTTCTTCTCAGAGCTACTTATAAATTATTTTATTCAATCTTGACTTATAATCTCAGTTTATTCTTATTTTCTCAAATTTGAAAAACAAACTCTTTAAAAAAGAAACAATATGCCTAGAAAAAGATCGCAACTATCTAAACGTAGTTCCCAAGCGTATTGAGGAATCTTCGTCTGAAAATTCAGATCGTGTAGCAAATATGAGAGAATACGTGTCGCAATCGCGGGTCAAAGAATCTAGCGCCGAACGTTCTGTTCGTCTTGCAGAACAAAATGCGAGATCGTCGCACCTATACGTAAGACAGTTGAGCGTCGAGCGCTCCCAACGTTTTGCTGAAAATAGAGCTAAAAACTCGCAAACACTGACAAGAGAAAACAGCGCCGAACGTTCTATTCGTCTTGAAGAACAAAATGCGAGATCGTCGCACCTATACGTAAGACAGTTGAGCGTCGAGCGCTCCCAACGTTTTGCTGAAAATAGAGCTAAAAACTCGCAAACACTGACAAGAGAAAACAGCGCCGAACGTTCTATTCGTCTTGAAGAACAAAATGCGAGATCGTCGCAACTATACGTAAGACAGTCGAGCGTCGAGCGCTCCCAGCGTCTTGCTGAAAATAGAGGTAGAAACTCGCAAACACTGACAAGAGAAAACAGCGCCGAACGTTCTATTCGTCTTGCAGAACAAAATGCGAGATCGTCGCAGCTATACGTAAGACAGTCGGGCGCCGAACGCTCGCAGCGTCTTGCTGAAAATAACGCTAGGAACTCGCGAACGCATGCACGAGAATCCAGCGCTGAACACTCGCAGCGACTTATGGCACAGAGAGATAGACAACGGTCATTAACAACTAGGGCGCGCAATAGCATTTTACCTCATAGTAATAGATCGGCATTCAGTTACGATTCTCAAATTGATTACGTTAATCAAAACAGCATCCAAGTCGGAGCAATGAATAAGATTTGTCCCAAATGCTTTGCTAAAAAATGGATTGATGAAGCGAAATTTGTGCGTGCGCCGCGTCTGAAAAAGTTATGCTTCCAAACATTGAAGAGCCACCAGAACCAATAAAAAGACTTTTGACAAATAATCACACATTATCTGCGCATTTTTTGAATAACGTACGTAGGTACAAAAGTCTTTTTCAGATGACTTCCTTCGGAGCGAAAGATATTAGAGAAGGAAATTTTATGCCCACTTCTAAGGTAAAGGGACAAGTTTATCATCTCATAGGTAGCCTTCTACCGCCATCAGGACAAAGCCCACAATTTTTGCAGATATATTTTGTTTCAGATGCTGACCAACTATCGTTGCGATCAAACATGGCCCCCAGCTTAAAACTAGATTTGATAAACGAATTGCAGACTATCTTGAATAGCCACAATGTTTATATACGAATTTTTAAACATAATATCGAACTCAACACATCGGAGAGTTTGAAATTAATTATATACTCCGATCGCACACCTCAGACAGAGCACAGGGGAAGATATAACGCTCCTTTTATAAATAAAGTAGCCATTCTCTTGGGCGATGAAGATAAAGGGCCCAGAGATATAGTACTGCACGGTACAGATGGACAGCTGAAACGAGTGTCGGAATTACACCGCGCATATGATCCGCTAAAATATCCGCTTAAGTTTGTATCAGGAGACGATGGATATTATTTAACTATCCCTCAACAGAATTCCTTAAGAAATAAGACTGTGTCATGTATGCAATATTATGCATACCGTTTAATGATTAGAGCCAACTGTTTTAATACACTGCATTATTACAAAGATTTGTTTAATCAATATTGTGTGGATATGATGGCGAAGATGATTTCCGAAAGGTTAAATTTTATTTCTCCAAATCAACAAAAACTTAGAGCTGACGACTATATTCATTTGAGGGATGCTTTGAACCAAGACGCATGCATAAATGCTGCCAATATCGGACAGCATGTCATCTTGCCGTCATCATTTACTGGTTCTCCGAGGTATCTCCCCGAAAAAACTCAAGACGCTATGACATATGTGCGCAATTATGGGAGGCCAAATCTTTTCGTTACTTTCACCTGTAATCCAGAATGGGAAGAAATAAAGCAAGAACTTTTCCCCGGTCAACGGTCTTTCGACCGGCATGTCATCATCGCACGAGTTTTTCACTTAAAAATGAAAAAAATGATAAAAATATTCACAAAAGACGAGATTTTTGGGTCAATATATGCTTACTGTTGAGTGGCAAAAAAGGAGATTGCCGCATTGTCATATGTTATTTTGGCTGGACTCGAAAATACAGCCCGATGAAATTGATGAAATAATAGTTGCTGATTTGCCTAATAAGGAGGAAGACAAAGTATTATTTAAAATGGTCACAAAAAATATGGTACATGGGCCATTTGACTTCAACGTGCATGAAAAATGGCATATGTTCGAAAAAATTTCCACGACATTTCATTACTGAAAACCAGACCGGTGAGGATGGGTATCCCGTTTATCGACGACGCGACATCAACAACGAAGGGCAGATCGCTACATTAAATGTCCGACGTCGAACAATTTGAGATGAAGGTTAAAGGGTGTATATGTAGAAGCGTAGTGGTGTTTATAACACTGTTATCGCGAAACGCGCAATGCTAGGATCCAGCAGAGTGCTTGGTATCTAGTGTTACAAAGAGTGTAAATGAGACACGCTCGCATACGAGATTTAGTCTGATTTATTTAGCAAAATTCTACTTCTTATATACTAAAATTATTACAATAAATTATTACAACAAATTACAATAATAAGAACTAGGTTATTTTAATTGCTAACTTAACATTTCTATTTTTTGCATGAACATGCAAAAGCCTAGGGGTGTACCTCTATCCCATAGAAAAAAAAAAGAATTTTTTTAGAGAAAACAAATTTTTTTTTTAGAAGCATTGTTTTTATGTCTATGCTATATATATATATAAAAATTAAGTTTATTTCAAATTATATTAAGGTTAAGATTAATTATCAATTATTCTAGAATGTATGTTATTTTCTTATACTATATGGTTTTAGTAAGTTATTGTGAAATGTTTTAAACGTGTTATTTATTTTAATAGTGGAGTTTACACCATTTCTTGCGATTATCTCGTATGGACCGACATAGGGTTTTTCCATCTTCCGTCTTGTCATATTTCTTAATAGCACATAGTCTCCTATTTCCAAATTCAAAGGTTTGCTTTCTTTAGCATTATTTTTTAATGTTCTTTTATGTTTTTCTTTTTCTAAAAATTCTTTTGCATTTAGTAAAGAAAATTTTATCCTGGCTTTCAATTCATTATAATAATTATATAAATCCTTATTTGTGTCATTCATATCAATATTATCATTTGGCAGATAGGCTATTCTTCCAAATACCAGTTCATAAGGTGTGTATCCCGTTATTATATGTGGGGTGGTGTTATATGAAAAACAATAATAAGGTATCCATTTATCCGAATTATCATTTTCTGCGAATGACAACATGTATTCATCCATAACGCGATGATTTCTTTCAACGGAGCCTAAAGTTTGATGATGGTAAGGGGTCGAAAACGTTTATTGAATTTTGAGGAGTTCACATATGTTTTTCGGTAGTTCATTTATAAATTCTGTTCCCCTGTCTGATTTTAATATCTTGAAATGACCATATTTTAGTATGCCTTATTCAATAATTGTTTTCGCTATTGTTTTAGTGTCTTTACTTTGTATCGGACATGCTATTATGTATTTTGTTAACTCGCATTGCATGGTTAGTATATATCTAAATCCATTTGCTATCCTCAATGGTCCTATTGTGTCTATTTCTACTATTTCAAAGCTTGTAGTGGGTGTGTTTGTTATAACTTGTGGTTCTTTGACATGTCTTATTTGTTTATTAGATTTACAATCTGAACAACTATTCACAAAGTGCTTTATCATTTTATTCATATCCTTCAATAGATACCTTTGTTTGAGTTTTAATTGAGTTTTTCTAACTCCTAAATGTCCGCCGTGTGGACTATTGTGATATTCATTTATTAATTTAAATTGAGTCAATTTGTCATTAATCTTTTGAGGGTCTTTATACAATATAATATTCAATTTTTGGGCATTATTACAAATATTTTGTAATTTTTTATTTACTTCTTCTTTAAAATCTTCTTTATCTATAATTTTAAATATATCATCTCCTTTATTCAATGCTATAGCAAATATTTTCTCTTTAATCAATCTTGATGTCAGTTTATCCATAATCGAATCGAAATTCGGTGGATTTTCACTGCATCGCAATAGTATATCTTTTTCATTTATATCTATACTAACTTTCTTCTTTGTTTTGTTTTTGCCCTTGATAAATTCAATTTTTAATTTTTTTAATTTATTTACATCAGACATTGAAGTACATTCCCAAATATGAAGTTGATCAGGCTTCGGTTGGTTAGTACAATCTGCATGGTTAATATCATTATTCTTGTTATTATTATTATCTTTAGCGTTATCTGCTATCCGTTCATTATTCATCATTTTTGATTTTTGCCCTCTTGTTATTACATTTATCTTCTTAGGTATCATGTCTTTTAACATATCAGTATCTATTTTAATCCGTGATAAAGCGTCAGCATTTGTATTATTACTTCCTTTTTTATATATTACTGTAAAATCATAATCGCATAATTCCATTCTAATGCGCGTCATTTTGGATGATGGGTTATTGTGAGTGAATAGTGACACTAGTGGTCTATGGTCTGTTATAACCACGAATTTACGACCGTACAGGTACCGTCTAAAAAATTTATTACCCCAATGAATAGCGAGTAATTCTTTTTCTATTATGGGTTTGTTTATGTCATACTTTGAAAGGGTAGTGCTTGTATACCGAATTGGTAAATCGTGTCCAATTTCTCCTTGTTACAATATGGGTCCTAATGCGTAATCTGAGGCATCAGTTGTCAATATAAATGGTTCGTCAAAGTCAGGGTATTGTAGTATAGGGGGATTCATTAATTTTTGTTTTAAAGTTTCGAATGCCTTTTGGCATTCGTTTGACCATATAAAGGGTTGATGCTTTTTTAATAAGGAGTTTAGACATTTTGCAATTTGTGCAAAATCTTACAATTAGTAAGGGTGAGTTATACGGGCTTACTGAAGGTTCTACTATGTCATCGTCAATTAATTTCTGCACTTATTTAATTTCTTCAGTTTGTGTTTGTGGTAGTCGATAATTTTTGATGTAAACTGGCGTGTTATCATTTGTCTGAAGTTTCTGTGTATAAAAGTTATTTGTCGTGAGTTTTTCTCCGTCTAAGTGAAATATATCTTGAAAATCTGTGAATATCTCTATTAATGAGTTCTTAGCAATTTTGTCCTCTTGATTTATATTTAAGGTGCTCAGTAATCTATTTAGTCGTTCCTTACTGGCCTTGTTTTGTGTTTTTGCATACAGTATATGGTAATTTCGAAGGGGTTCAGTTTGTTCATTAATGTTTTTAAGGTTTATGGTTTGTGCTGTTGTATTTAAAATTCTAACGTCTTTTATCCCATTACGTGGAATTATACAATTTGCTAAAAACACTCCTTTTTAAAATTCTTTATTTAAGATAAGTGAATCCTCTTTTAATTTTATTTTTATTGGATCTATTAGCTCTGATCTGGGTGGTATTGAGATAATTTTGGGCTTGTTAGTTTCCATTGGTAGTACGGTGTCTTCATTATTTGTATGGATTTCCATAGTCATTGTTTCGAAGTCCAGTTTGCACAAGTAATCTCTTAAGAAATCAATTCCTAATATTCCATCTGTGGATATTGCAAAATTGTCCTCCACCACATGGAATTCATGTGTTAGTTCTGTTTGTCCTACTTGTAGTTGTATAAATGTTGTTCCAATAGTATGTATAGTTTCTGTAGTTATTCCACTTAGATTGTATATATTGTTTATTAGGTTAGCTTTTGTGATATGTAATATGTAAGATTTTACTATTGAAATATCTGCTCCTGTATCAACCAGTAATCTTATAGTTTTATTTTGTTTAGTCTGAAGTATAACATAGAAAGTGTTTTTATTAGATATATTGAGAATTTTATGTGTGTTTATACGCCAGTGATAGTGTCGTCCACCACCAGCGGTATTCCGTTTCCCTGGTTCTGTACAACGTTTAAGTGTCTTCTTCTATTATTTTGATTGATGTTAGGTATTTGGGGGTATCTGGGATTGTTTTGCATGTTCGCATACTGCCGAAATTTATTACTGCTTTGTATATTTCTGAAATTATTGTGTTGCATGTTAGAATTCTGTCTAAAATTGTTGTTGTTGTTAGAGTTGTGTCTGAAATTATTGTATGTGTTCATTGTTGGTATTCTGTTGTTGAATGTGGTACTTCTATTTCTTTGTGTGAAGTTTCTTTGAGTGTTGAAATTTCTTTGGTTGTTGTCCCAGTACGAATGTTGGGATGTGTGTTGATATTTGTTTCGTGGTTTGTTTATTTTTAATATTTGGGATTTGTTTTGGAAACTTTGGTCTTTGTCTAATTCTAATGTTAAGTTGACTGCTTGAGTTAAGGATTGTGGTTGTGCAGCGAATAGGGTCTGTTTGTATCATCGATGCCCTTTTTGAATACTGTGAGGGCATAACTATCATTCATTTTTGTTATGACCTTTCGTTCAGCTGTTGTTGCTGCGTCTCCCAATTCTTGTATTTGCAAGTCATTTAATTGGTTTATCAGTTTTATTATTTTGTCTCTGTAATTTTCAACACTGCCACGTTGTTGTAAGGTGTTGAGTGTGTTTTGTAGTGTAGGTATTGTGTGTGGGTTTTTAAATGTATTTTTAATGGAGGTGTATAATTCTTCTAATGTGTTTGGTATTTGTGTTAGGCCTATAGCAGTTTTCACTTTTTGTGATAATTTGATATGATAAACAAATTCCAGTAAGTCTGCTTTACCATTTTCGGATAGATTTTTAGACAGTATTTCTACAAATTTGCAGAAGTTTTCAACTGTAGTACACTTAGCGGTACACTTAGAGAATGGCCAAAGAGTATACTTCTCAGCGGAAGATATGCATCATATAGCGCAAAATCCACCAAAAACGACACTCACGACGTTTTTTGACCTATGCAACAGTGATCAATTTGCTAAAACATTACTCTATCATGAAGTCCCTCATTATTATATGTGTATGTGTATTATGTAGTTGGACATCCCGGTATAAAAAAAGATGCGGCATTAGGAAGAGTATACAGCGTTCATCCTCCCCAGTCAGAGGGTCTCAGGATACTTCTTCACCATGTACGTGGCCCAACATCGTTCCAAGACTTAAAAAATGTTGACGGAATTATTAAAGAAACTTACCAAGTCGCTTGCCGAGATAGGGGTTTGCTAGAAAATGATAGCCAATGGGAAATCACTTTGAGAGAAGCTTCGATTTCCCAATGTCCGTTAAGGTTGCGAGAGTTGTGATATTATTATTTGTTTCCCCTCGGAACTATTCAAATTATGGGACACTTTTAAAGACGATTTGTGTCAAGACATCAGACATATAGCCCGACAACGACGTCCGGACTATGATGTATATAACGAAAGCTTGATACAGATAGAAGACAAACTTTTAGAATTAAACGATAAAAATTTCAGAGACTTTGGATTACCTTCTCCGAATCGCTCACAAAATGTAGTTGATGCCGTAAATACTACCGGTTATAACAAAAGGTACACGTGCCGACGTTATTAAAGCGTGTCTCAAATCATCACCTTTATGGCAATCAATTGAAACTTTCAATTTGCGCACGAATATGAGAGCACATTTAAGTAATAATCACAGTGGCAATTTCTCACAAAAAATACTTAAATTAGGGGACGGAAAATTATCAACTTTAATTGCAAACAGCTCTCAAGTATTGTTGGATAATGAATTGACTCAAACTGCCTAGAAATTCTTATAGATTCAATCTATCCCGACTTCAAAAATCTTACAGAAAGAAATTTCCACTGGCTCTGTTCGAGGGCGATATTGTCACCAAGAAACGACTCAGTAAATGAAATAAACAATATGATTATGGGAAAAGTTCGCGGTGATTTTAAATGTTACAAATCTGTTGACACCGTGTGCAACATCAAAGATTCAGTGCACTATCCACAAGAATTTTTAAATTCCCTTAATCCTGCCGGCTTGCCACTCCATGAACTAAAATTAAAAGTATGCTATTAAGAAATTTAAGCCCTCCCAGTATGTGTAATGGTACAAGACTTTTGATAAAAGAACTAAGAAACAATGTGATTGCAGCAACTATCATTACGGGCCCTGCGACCGGTCAGCTTGCTCATATTCCGTGGAATCCGATGCTACCAACCGATTTACCTATATCTTTTAAAAGATTACAGTTTCCTGTAAAGATTTCGTTTGCTCTTACAATAAATAAATCCCAGGGACAAATTTTCTCGGTGGTTGGTATCGACTTAAGGAAAGAGTGCTTTTCTCATGGGCAATTGTATGTTGCTCTTTCTCGAGTAGGATCTCCTGAAAATCAATATGTTTTGTTGCCACATACAAATGCGACTACTAACATAGTGTACAGAGAAGCTTTGAGGTAAAAATATTACAAAACAAGTAAAAAAACTAAATTCTTCTTCGGTCGAATTTTAAATACCCTCAACAATAGGGCGGGGCAAAACACTAATTTAGTAAGCTGTACAAATCATACTTTGACGTATGACATAAATTTTCGAAAACAGTTTTTTATAAATTGTGAGCGTGGCTCATATCTGATCCTCCCCATTTTTGGCGCACCGATGTATAACTCAATTATACTCTAATATACCACATTTGAACTTAGTGCGTTAGTTTTTGTGGCCGTGAGAGATTTTTGTTGATTATGGGCGTATTTATTTTTGCTCAGCATCAAAACTGTTCCTAACACTCTCTCGGTCGTAATTTTTGAGATGTCGAGCTGAAATTTAGTACACATGTGTTAGGTGTCTGCAGGCAGGTTATAACTAAAATCGGGCAATATCGGTTTCAAAAATTTCAGAACCTAGGGAAGGGCATAGGCAACGTTTCATCCTGCGAGATAACCGAATTCCACGCGGGTGAAGCCGTGGTCAACAGCTAGTATATTTATATATTTGCTTACTACCTGTTCACTAGCTCTTAAGGTGCTAAATAATATTGTAATACAAATTAAACAATAAACAATACGCTTTATTCAAAATGGCTTTTTTCACCGCCTCACATTGTTCAATAACGGCACGATCTAATAAAGCCAACAGCTTGGACATGGAATTGAATTTTGCACAAACAAAACAATTGATGGGGGGCCAAGTCACGAGTGGTCGCCTCTATTAGCCGATCTACAGGAGAACATATCATTTTCAATTTGAGCCAATCAGGCAGTAATTGTTCCGGCTCATTTGGCATATTAGGTATATAAGCGGTGGGTACATTGCCAACCAATGGAAACCAATAATCCAAAATTGGTATGGATTCGGGCGTATTGTAGCTGGAGCGTCAGTACTATAATGAAGGCATGTATATTATTTAAATGTAATGGCAACTGCATGCCATCATTGAATTGGACCATTAATAAATCTGGATACTCAGTCCACTGGTACGGTTCGTGATGATCCCGTAATTTTATTATGTAATTATTAAACATCACAAACAAGCACTTGAGCGTTTGCAAACGATTCTCCTGCTCAATTTTGGCCACCTTTGTAAGGGTCTCTTTGCCAGCATCCGGGTTCGCGTCCTCCTCTACAACGGCTGCAACGGAATTATATTCTGAAACATGGTGCTGCGCTCTACAATCAGTTGGGCCATATCGATCACATGATCCAGCATATCGGTTACAGAATCGTTGAGAGTGTGGGCCGCTATGAATTGTATATAGGCCATAATTAAATCGGGTGCATTCTCCACCTGACACGCTGAACGTAATTACGGTATTATAAATATACGCACACTACTAAAGTGCGGTATTTGCGGTATGGCGCTCAACAGCCAATCGTAGGGACTTAAATCTGTACAATTGAAAATAATCTTCAAGTCGCGCAAAACGGACAAACGTGACTGCTTCACGATTGAGCTTAAACGCCGGATTATATAATCCAAAATTTCACAAACTATGTACGTTGGATCCACAATGACGCTGCAGGAAATTCACCAATTCAGCATGACGGCTATTCTCCTCATTGATGATGTTGTATTGAATAAAAATTCACACAAACACTATACACACAGCCACGGCATAGATTGTGTGGTGCCTTAGCATTGTATAATATCCAACAATAGATCCAGTTTACGGCTGCGATACAGCAGATGACCAATCTTTAAGACGAAAGATGCATAGATACCGTACTTTCGATAAGCCAGAGGTTTTACAAAGAAACTTTAGAAAATTTCGTGTATAACACTCTTGTTGTTGCCGTTTATTTAACTGTTCTTTGATGGCATCCGTTATCAGCTTCTCCACTACATGTTCGCTTTCACTATAACGATCTCTAACTTCACAATTAAATATGTCACAACCGTGGACGAGACGCACTTCGGGGATAGGTTTTACTGAACTACTTCCCGAATAATCGCGAGAATCATCAACACTCATCGATTGTATTGGTTGTTGCTTTTGTTGTTGTTGTTGTGTCTGTACATTTGTCGTGCTGGCAGTTGCTGCAGCATTACCACCCACAGAGGCGCCCGACTGAGTGCTGTCTGTTTGTGGGAAAGTGCTGTCTGTTTGTGGGAAATTCAACTGTGGTGTACGTGTTTTAAAAGTGGCCGCCACATTTTCAATGATCGGTGCACACAGATTGTTATCAGACCAGAAACGCTTATTGATGGCATCGTCGATATAAATCCGTAAAAATATTTCCGGCCATTGTTATTTAACGTTCGGCACCAGTAAATTAGCAGTCAATGCGTGTGAACAGGGATTTTGTCTTATTTTGATATTGAAATCACGTCTGAGCAAGTGCAGTAAACCGGAGGTTATTATTTCGCTGATGAAATAATCGGGATGAACTTTTGCCAAATAAAATATACTTAACTGGACTTTCCATATAAATTCATTAAATTTTTTATATAACCGCATATAAGGCGCATCATAGTTTCGTTAAAATGCTGTTCACATTAACAGATTCAAAATCTGTGGCCATTTGTTCCCACAATTCATGTAGAGGGCATAGAGTTGGCATATCACTAGAACTTCTAATGCCTGCCGAAAGCTTTACTTTCTTTACCATTAAAGAGGGGCCGGGGGCTTACTGCTTACGTTCTATATTAGTTTCGCTTTCGTAATTGGTCCAATTTTGGATTTTCCGTCATCCCGATACGTTTTAGAACCTAAAGCGAAAAACTCATTACTGGCATGACTCGCAACTTTCTTTCCAATGAGACCAGAAACATTTGATGATTTGTTACGTTTCATTTTGCCTATGTTTAGATAAATATTAATAAATGTAAATTACATTTGTCGGATATGGGTGCGAATATAATTATTTTGTAATTTAGTGGTGAGTGTATAGCGATAAAAAGCGTCTTAAATAATATCACAAATTTATTTGCTCTAAAGAAAAGGATGGGAATTCGTATTGACTTTTTATCAGATTCCCGGAAAACAAACGTATTATATATATAAATAATACATCATTTTTTGTGTTGAAAAAATATATAGAATGTGCGCACAGGTTGATAAAAGTAAAGCTCGCATGAATTTTGCGGCCATTAAAAAAGTGGATCCTTATGCCAAAGATATTGTGGACACTTCATCACACGTAGCCTTCTACATATTCAATGAAGAGAGAAACGAATGGGAGAAGACAGATGTGGAAGGTGCCTTATTCATTTACAGTCGCAATGCTACACCGTTTTACAGTATTTTTATAAATAATCGCCTCAATACAACTGCCTTCGTAGAACCAATAACCAATCATTTGGAGTTGCAGCCACAACCACCATTTCTATTATATCGCAACGAGAGATCACGAATCAGAGGTTTCTGGTTTTATTGTAATGAGGAATGCGAAAGACTAAGCAAGTTGGCAATAGAGTTGGTACGGAATGCCTGTTCACCCACTTTGGAAAATAATCCGGAGAATAATGCGTCTATTGTCCACCATAAAGAGAACAATAACAATGTAAATATATTCCAAATGCTGTCAGGTGCTCAGCAGGAATATAATGCACACACTCAGGCCGTAGCTAATAATGCTGGTGATAACCATCAGAGTACACAAGAGGAGCAGAAACAGCAACAGCCACAAGTCCACAAACTACAGACGCCACAATACTTAACATCAGGTAATGTATTGAAGTTTTTTGCTGCCGCCAAACCTACGGCCGATGTGACTTTTACACCACGGATTCTACCTAATACATTATCGGTAGAACAATTAGAAGAACAGCAGCGTAATGTAGCACCTGGTATACAATCGATTGGACAGGGAGAGGATGCAAGTAAAAATTGTCTTAAAAACCAACAAGAGATAAATGCAGACACCATTGCACCGAAGCTGTCGGGTTCACTGTTGGAAAGTATGGCATTAGATAATTTGCATCAGTCTGGCAGTAATACTGCTTTAGAAACCAAATCAATGACACCCACAAATAAGGGATCAGACTTTGGTTTCACCAAGGCATTACAAGCTGCTATTTGTTTGCCAAATACTCTGCCCGGCGAACAAATACTACTTAATAAATTCTTCTCTAATCTAAATCTGCAACAACCAACGACAGCAGCAGAATTAACTAACAAACCAACAATATTGCCTCCCACAATGTTTGACCAACCAATAACAGTACCGGCAGAAGAGATTATTCAAAATTTAGCTGTAAACGCTAATAAACAGCAAGATCCTCTTAATAAATTTCAATTTGTACAAGCTTTTATCTACTTAATACAAAACGATGACGAATTTGTTCAAAGATTACACGATGCTTATCTAAAGACTTTAACCAAATTTGGTACATATCAATAAAATAGTTGATTCAATTTTGCTATGGAAGACGAAGTCGTCCATTGCCAAACAACATTTAAACACTGATTGATTCCATGTTCCAATTTTTAAAAAATTCATCATTAATCTTATTTGTTCTTCTTTTTAGCCCGTAGAAGAGTAATTTAAATGTTGAACATTAAATATAAATACTTATGTAAGACATACATATATTAAAAATTATAAACAAGCTCTTAAGTACATGTTTGTGTTTTTATATATTTCATCAAAAATCAGTTGTTTTCTACAGACGATGATTCATCATTGTCATCCGCTGGATCCATCAGAACTTTAGCATCCTTGACCAGCATTTTTGGCGAGACAATTTATAATAGGAATTCCAAATTCTCATTATTTTGTACCAAATTTGGCAGATGATGATATTGAAGTGTGGTGGTAGTTTTCTTAACATCGGTATATGCCTTCTCGCACAAATACCTAATGAACGTTTCCTATAAAAGAATGCGCAATAATATATTTATTTCTTAATTCATTAAACAACTAGCTAATATTACAGCCAATTCATATATAACCCTTATAAATACTGTGATAATCAAACATAAAAGAAAAGTAATTTTAAAGCTAATAAAGCATAATTAGTTAAAATAACACATATTAAATTGAAGCAATAAAAAAATATAATATGATAATTTAAATTGTATCGTAAATTAAATTCAGGAAGTGTAGTGCAGCATCACAGCAACAACACCAATAACAATAACAGCAACAGCACAGGAGCTGATGAACTAAAACTAAGAACTATAATCAAGTACTTAAATGTAGTTTAATAAAATAAATTCTAAATATATGTATATAAACAAAAGATGTAATTGGCTATAAAATTTTAATTCATAATAGATACACTATAGTAATGATAATAGTAATATGAAAGAATTTAAAATTAATAAAAAATGTAAAAGCTAAAAAAAAAACAATAATATATATATGTGTACATATATAACAACGAATGATGTACACATATAACAGCACAGTCTGGCAACAATTAGTTAAGTGTGGCTAAAAATTTACTTTTAAAAGACTCTACTGAATCATGTAATGATACTTGACTAGAAATCATTAAAATTTTTGCAGGCCATACGAAACGGCCAAAAGAGCTCGCAATTGGTACGGCATTGAGGAAGTGTAAGTGGCGCGTAATGCCTAGAAAAGTGGGTAGGAGCATTGAAACATAACTCACCGAGTAAAAAACAGGATTTAATATCACCTTTGATTAGTTTAAAAGCAAATATCATACCTAACATTTTCCTTCTATTAACAAGTGAAGGCAAATTTATTAGTTTTAACCGATTTTCGTATGATGGTAGCGGGATGGAAGTGTCCCAGCCCAACCCACGTAAGGCAAAGAGTAAAAACTGTCTTTGTATGGATTCATGTGCATCAATATTAATTGAATAGTTAGGTGTCCACACTATTGAGGCATATTCTAGTGTAGGCCTAACTAGAGTTGTGAACAGCCTTTTTGTTAAATAAGGATCATTAAACTCTTTTGACCATCTTTTGATGAAACCTAAAGAGCATCGCGCCTTATTTATTATCGAATTTATATGTCGATTAAAGTTCATTTTTTGATCAAATAAAACACCCAGATCCACATATAAATTAACATTTTTCAGATCTTGGCCATAAACGGAATACGTATAATTAATAGGTGTAGTCCTACCAAACGACATTATTTTACTTTTAGAATAATTAAGTGACATCAAAATAATTTGACACCACTTAACTAACACAAGTAAATTACGACAGAGCGTATGCTTATCATCCTCATTACGTATAGCTAAGAACAACTTGACATCATCAGCGAACATTAGAATATTACTATCATGAATAACATCCCGTAGATCATTTATAAAAAGGACAGAAAATAACGGACCTAAGTGACTCCTTTGCGGAACACCGAAAGGAACAGACATTAAATGAGACAGAGATGATTTAAATACAACCCTTTGAGAGCGATTAGACAAATATGAAGAAAACTATTTAATCATAATTGGAGGAAATCCTATTTTAGAAAGCTTAAGAATAAGAAGTTTGTGGTTTACTTTATCAAACACCTTGCTGAAGTCAGTAAAAATAACGTCCATCTGAGCAATTTCAGAAAATGATTTTACAATGTTATAGGACAATTCCAATAGGTTCGTAATGGTAGATTTGCTCATTCAAAAGCCATGTTGGTAAGGCGAAATTATAGTATTAATTGATCGAATTAGTCAATTTTTAAATAAGCATTCAAAAAGTTTCGGAATGTAACTGAGTTTAGCAATACCTCTATAATTAGTAATGCATTGCTTGTTACCACTTTTATGAAGCGGTATCAGAAAACTCGTTTTACAAGTCTGCGGAAATGTACCAGTAGATAAAGACATATTAAAGATTTTTAGTAAAGGTTTACAAAAAATGTCAGCACAATTTATCAATGTACATGATGGAATTCCATCCGGGCCAGGACAATATGAGTATTTGAGCCTTCTCAGACCGTCAAATACCTCATTCTCAGATAGTGTGATATATGAAAAGATGCCATAGAACTTTATATCATAAGGGTAATCAGGATTGTTATAAACTTGATAAGAAAAAGTCTCATTGAAAAAAAACGCAAACAAATTGACTATTTCCGAAGGATCAGATAAATCTTTGTCTCCAAACCGGTTAGGAAGCATATTGGACCTACGTTTAGCATTTACAAATTTATAGAAATTCTTATCTCTGTACATATTTACATGGATTTTACAAAGGTAATCATTATAACATTTTTTACTTAATAAAAGAAATTTACTTTTTATTAAGGAATATTGTGAAAAATCCAATGCTGACCCAGTCCTCTTATACTTGTTGAACAGTCTATTTCTCTTATTGCGAACTTTTTTAAGCTCATCAGAAAACCAAATAGGACAAGCATTAAATTGATTAGCAAATAAGAAAGGAACAAACTGCGAAATTGCATCATTTACCACATTATAAAAATCCACAAGTAGGTTGTCTATATTTGAAGATGTATTTACAGATAATTTATTATTTAAACAGAGCCTCATTAATGCATAATTAGTTTTTGAAAACACATACTGCTTAATTTTGTTGTTGTTACGTGGTACATGAACATAATCGAATTCCAAGGAAATACAAAGTGTTGGAAGCATCAGTGTTAGCATTACTATTAGGAGATATATCTTCATTTACAATACCGTCATTATTAGTACAGGAAAAGTTAGATGTAGTTGCCACCATCATTAAGTGAATTATTATTGTTAACGACTTCCATAGATTGGACTAAATCACACGAGTGCTTCTCTAAGGTACAAACATTTCCAGTTGACGCTGTGTCCTCAGCCGGTTGGTCGATAACAATAGTAGGAATATGCGGTTCTTTGACAACTTCTTCCACCGAATTTAAAGACGATAAAGACGTTGCATTAGAAGCTAGATTAATTAAGTTAGTCGGAATAGTACCGATAAGTTGACAGATTGCACAGAATTCTGAAACGGAAAATCAATGTATTTGAAATTTTCAAAAAGGTCTTGATACATATCAAACTTGGCTGTAAGTTTTGCCAGATCATTACACAGCTCTCTAAAACCCATCTGTGTTTGTTTAAATAAATTAAGGAAATCAATGTCTTTTTAACGACAGTTAGGATACGACCAGCGCAAACCTTTAGAGCGATCAATTATATAGTCGAAGTGAACGCCAGTGAATCCCGCGCATTTAGGGTGCGCAACAGCGTCACAGAGCCAACAAAATAAAAGTTATTCAGGCGAGGTTTCATCATTTCTCACCTTAGCTTTACATCTTGGGTAACAACAATTCATTATTAAACCAAGTAATAAGCAAACAGAAGTAACTAAATAAGATATATATATAAAAGCTTTTTGCTATGAAACGCTACAGAAAATAAAATGACAGCAAGAGAATAGAAAAAATTTCCACCAAAAAAACAAACCAAGATCAAAGTCTATTAACTCGATGCAAAAATGCCACACTAATTACGCAGCCGGATAGTACAAGACTTAAATTGTCATAGCACAATAAAAAATAAATTAAACTTTGTCGCGAAAATATGTAAATCGATAGCAATTCAGGAGCACTCAAAATAGAAAAACACTCTATAACAAGGTTGCCAGACTGATGTTAATTTGCGAACCGAGTTGTGATTATTTCAAAAACAACTTACTGTTGACTTTGTCATTTCGAAGAGCACATCATTACTTATTGGACCTGTATATAAGGAACTTTTCATTATAGTTCGTTTGCGTGTGTGCGGCAGTTTCGTTTCCATACCGTTTATTTAATAAATATGAAAAAAGACTATACTTCACAGGATCATTTCTGTAGTCAGTCTTCATCTATTTATATCGCAAGAAGTATGAAAAAAATGGAATGGTAGACAAAGTTTTAGTTTTCGAGACGTGTTCAAACCGATAATACAAACGTAATGTTAATTATAGGTCTTTTGTATATACATATAAATCCAGTGCCTCTCAAACAACTTGTGAAGTTAGGGACCATTTGATTATAAAATAAAATTTGTAAAACACTAAAATTAATAATTCAAAAAGTACAGACTGATTCATACATTCAAAGCATTAATGGTATAATACTACTTATATATGATTATAAAAATATTTTATTTTAAAAAGCTTGAATTAATCTGATATATATCAAAAGTACTTGCTTTTCAAAAGCGCACACACCCAGATATTATGCATTGAGTTTTCTCTATTGATGCATGCCTTCAGTTGTTCAACTTTCAACTTGTGTCTTTAATTTTTTCTCTAAAGCAAAATACTAAGTAAAATATATTTATGCATGTTTTTCATGCTAGCTTTACTATTTTCTCTTATCGCATTTCATTAAAGTAAGATTATATCGATTATAAAATAAATTTGCATTATTATTTGCTAAATCTATATTGATTTTGTTCTCTCATTTTCGGACTTTTATTATTTGATGTTAGTTTGCCATCTTTAATACTTCAGGTAATGGAATATTTTTTTCGTTTGAAAAGTGTAAAAGTGTATGAAATATATAAGACTAGTGTTAATATTTAATTAATACGTTATTAAAATTTTTTGCAGAATACTTGAGCAAAAGAAAAAACAAAAAAACAAAAAAAAAAAAACATTGAGAAATTGTTTAAAACGGAAAATATCTGCACTTTTTCCTAATTGTGGATTACGATTGGTGTAATTAAATCAATTTCAATTTTTTTTTTAATTTCTTTGTGTTTTGTACCATTTATAGTTAATATTGTTAGTATTTTATATATAGACACGCATGCACACATGCCAAACGTATATAAATGAGATAGGCGACATTACAAAGTATTATTTACTTCGTTTGCCTGTGTGCATTATATTAGACTTGTATTTACAAATATACGTCATAATATAAGAAGAAAAAAGTTTAATTTCTTATCCTTTATTTGCAATTAATTAATTAAAGCAGGCAGGTGAACATGCAAAATCAGCAGCAGCACCAACAGTCAACAACACTCGTCCAAAATATTGGAAATTCGGTGACGAAAATGAATGAGAATACACAAAATTTATCCACAGTTGGTAAGTGTGTGTAAACATTTCAATGGTATTGATAATCAATTGAAAGAAATTCTTCTGTCTCACGGGAAAGCCCTTATATATATATAAAAATCAAGATGAATCTAATAAAAGGGATCATAATTATTCAACTAAATATATATATATATATATATATATATGTATTGCTCGGCATTTCAACGCATACTTTTTAATGTTAACTACTAGATTAAATAAATTTTTATCAGAAAGCATATTTATACATATGTAGGTGCGGCGCTATATGCTTATGTGTATACCTTTGTTTAAATGCTGGGTATAAAAATGTATATATGCATTTTGCTATGTAGAGGTGTATGAAGCATTGCGAATTGTGTTTGGGTGTGAGTGTAGCGTGTGTGTACACATAATGATATATATACACGTGCATGAATATGATTACGGATCTATTTTCCACGTTCTGTCAAACTTTTCAGCATTATCAAGGCTGCCGCCGACCTTGTTCATACGCTTGTCATTTATATGTATGCACACATAATCATAAATGACGAGTACCACTCAAAGGACCCCTCCTTCATATTACAAAATTCATCAAACATTTCTTTATTTGGTTATGTGTGTTGTTTAGGCCTCTTAGAGTTGGCCCATCGTGAGTATCAAGCGGTAGACTATGAAAATGCTGAAAAACATTGTATGCAATTGTGGCGACAGGACAGCACTAATACGGGCGTCTTACTACTGCTTTCGTCCATTCATTTCCAGTGTCGCCGATTGGAGAAGTCTGCTCAATTTTCGACTCTAGCTATCAAGCAAAATCCCCTCTTAGCTGAAGCTTATAGGTAAAGTTGTCGATTTGTAAAAGTTTTGTCAACAGATTTTATTTGATTTTTGTTTCTTGGTTGAATTTCTTTAGTAATTTGGGCAATGTTTTCAAAGAACGCGGTCAATTGCAAGAGGCTTTGGAAAATTATCGCCGAGCTGTCCGTTTAAAGCCGGACTTTATCGATGGTTATATTAATTTGGCGGCAGCCTTGGTGGCAGCACGTGAAATGGAAGCAGCTGTTCAAGCTTATATAACTGCTTTACAATACAATCCTGTAAGTATTCGATCATGTCTACATTGTTCTAAAATTGTTGAGAATATCTTAAAAATACTTGATTAAACAGGATTTATACTGTGTTCGAAGTGATTTAGGCAATCTCTTAAAGGCACTTGGTAGACTGGAAGAAGCCAAGGTGATTAATTTATAATAATCTTATACAACAACAATTACTAAATGGCGGTCGTTTATGTGTTTTTTCAAGGCTTGTTATTTAAAAGCCATTGAAACATGTCCCGGTTTTGCGGTAGCTTGGAGCAACTTAGGTTGTGTTTTCAACGCTCAAGGTGAGATATGGTTGGCTATACATCATTTTGAAAAAGCTGTCACCTTGGATCCAAACTTTCTGGATGCTTACATTAATTTGGGCAACGTTTTAAAAGAAGCTAGAATTTTCGACAGGTTTGTTGGCCAGTCAATCGTTAGGATGCAATGATTTAAATTGAAATGATGTTTGTTCATTTTGTAGAGCTGTTGCTGCCTATTTACGGGCTTTAAATTTGTCACCGAATAATGCTGTTGTTCATGGTAATTTGGCTTGTGTTTACTATGAACAAGGTCTTATCGATTTGGCAATAGATACATATCGACGAGCTATTGAGTTGCAGCCCAACTTTCCAGATGCATATTGTAATTTGGCTAATGCTCTAAAAGAAAAGGGCCAGGTGAGTGTTTCACAACTTGTATATATACATTCTTGATAAGTATGAAATTTTGGACTGACACTATTTATAAAAAACCATATTCAGCGTAAAATTGAACGACTTAAAAGCTGATTCATAATACATGAGCGTGTGTAATCAAGGACTTACCACGCCCACTGTTTGTTTTCTAAGTATTATGTCAAGGTCATGCAAATGCATTTTCTTTTTCTGAATAGGTTAAAGAAGCTGAAGATTGTTATAATACCGCATTGCGTTTGTGTCCCAATCATGCGGATTCGCTTAATAATTTGGCAAACATCAAACGAGAACAGGGCTTTATTGAAGAGGCTACGCGCCTCTATCTGAAAGCACTGGAAGTGTTTCCCGATTTTGCAGCCGCCCATTCCAATTTGGCGTCGGTACTGCAACAGCAGGGCAAATTAAAGGAGGCTCTAATGCATTACAAGGACGCCATTCGGATTCAACCAACATTTGCGGATGCCTACTCGAACATGGGCAACACCCTGAAGGAGTTGCAAGATGTTTCGGGGGCTCTGCAGTGTTATACACGAGCCATACAAATTAATCCGGCATTCGCTGACGCTCACAGCAACTTGGCTAGCATTCACAAAGATTCGGGCAACATTCCGGAAGCTATTCAATCGTATCGTACGGCCTTAAAGTTGAAACCGGACTTTCCCGATGCTTATTGTAATTTGGCGCATTGTTTGCAAATTGTTTGTGACTGGACCGATTATGACACGCGCATGAAAAAATTAGTTAGCATAGTTGCTGAGCAGCTGGAAAAGAATCGCTTACCATCCGTACATCCACACCATTCAATGTTGTATCCACTGTCGCATGACTTTCGCAAGGCCATAGCGGCCCGCCATGCGAATTTGTGTTTGGAGAAAGTGCACGTGTTGCATAAGCCACCATATAAATTCACCCGGGAAATATCGAATGGCGAACGCATACGAATTGGTTATGTTAGCTCAGACTTTGGCAACCATCCTACCTCGCATCTCATGCAATCGATTCCGGGACTACATGATCGTTCCATGGTGGAGATATTCTGTTATTCACTCAGTCCCGATGACGGTACAACGTTCCGGTTTAAAATCTCTCAAGAGGCTGAACATTTTGTTGATCTCTCCACGACACCCTGCAATGGTAAAGCGGCCGACCGCATTTACCAAGACGGCATCCACATACTTGTTAATATGAATGGCTACACGAAAGGGGCACGTAATGAAATATTCGCTTTACGGCCAGCCCCCTTACAAGTTATGTGGTTAGGTTATCCCGGCACTAGTGGTGCTTCGTTTATGGATTATATCATAACGGATGCAATCACTAGTCCCTTGGAACTGGCTGGTCAATATAGTGAAAAGCTGGCTTATATGCCGTACACATATTTCATAGGCGATCACAAACAGATGTTTCCCCACTTAAAAGAGCGTATCATTGTCTGCGACAAACAGCAGACTATAGTAGCGGACAATGTGGCTGTTATAAATGCAACCGATTTGTCGCCATTGGTAGAAAATACCGCTGTCAAGGAGATACGAGAAGTAGTGAATGCTAGCAAACCATTAGAAATTACCCACAAAGTGGCCGAATTGCCGAGCACCACACAAATTGTATCAATGATTGCTACCGGCCAAGTGCAGACCTCGCTAAATGGTGTGGTCCTGCAAAATGGTTTGGCCACAACACAGACCAACAACAAAGCGGCGACTGGGGAAGAAGTACCACAGAATATTGTTGTAACCACCAGGCGTCAATACCATTTACCCGACGAAGCCATTGTCTATTGCAATTTTAATCAATTGTACAAAATTGATCCATCCACATTGCAGACATGGATGAGTATACTCAAGAATGTACCGAACTCGATCTTGTGGTTATTAAGATTTCCAGCAGTGGGTGAACAGAATATTAAAAAGGCAATAGAAGAGATGGGTAAGATAGTCATTTTTTAAAGAATCAATAATGTTGCAATAATGTGTGTTTTAGGCGTTACACCTGAAAGGGTGATATTTTCGAATGTAGCCGCTAAAGAGGAGCATGTACGTCGCGGCCAATTGGCAGATGTTTGCTTAGATACACCACTTTGTAATGGACACACCACATCAATGGATGTACTTTGGACCGGTACACCAGTAGTTACATTGCCCGGTGAAACTTTGGCGTCACGGTAAGTTATTAACTTTTTATAACCAGCGCCACTTGCAGCAATGGTTATATTAAGTTTGGGTGGATGTTTGTAATAAGTTGTGGAACTCATATCCAGCTTGACCGACTATAACATTTTCACTTGTTTAATATATGACAGGGTTGCTGCATCACAACTGGCCACTTTGGGTTGTCCTGAACTTATAGCACGAACACGACAAGAGTATCAGGAAATTGCTATTCGGTTAGGTACCGATCGTGAATATCTGAAGGCTATGCGCGTCAAGGTGTGGAAAGCTCGTGTCGATAGCCCACTCTTTGATTGTTCACAGTATGCTAAAGGCTTGGAATTGTTATTTATGCGTATGTGGCAAAGATTTTTAAGAAATGAACGTCCAGATCATATCGCTGCTATTACCGATAAGTAAACACCAGTAAGCAAGCAATTAATTAATTTAAAAAAAAATGAAATAAACAAGCGATCCAAACCAGCAGCAGCAACAGCAGCAACCTTTTTAATCTAACATTTACATTTAAGTCATTGACACACATAGAAATCTTATTTGTTTGGACCTATATCAATATTGGAAAAATTCGTTAATAATCCTTAAAAAAAAAAAATAAAAATCTCCCATCACGCGCTTATATAGTTATTGTGAGAGTTTAACAACAATAAGGAAAAGGACCGGCATAAAATACGACAAAAGTTTTTATTAAAAAGAGAAATAGGTTCTTATCCTTCAATTAAAAATAAACACATTTCAACAAACAAAAATCATACATATATTATACATAATAAAGAAAAATAACAAAAAATCATAAATCGTAAATCATAAAAAAGGTAGAGTTTTGAGAAAAAGAATAAAGATAACGAGATGAACTTGTATTCTAAGCATAAAGAAAATAGAAAGTGTATCCCCCACCGCCATAATTCCATGTACTTATACACATGCATACCTGCTACAATACATTGCAAAACAAACAGCAGTTTGAAGGTGAACGAACCAAGAGAAGGTAAGAGCAAAGAAAAATTGACGCAAACTCTGTTAAGTAGCGTATATATGATATGTATTTTCAAAAATTTCAAAAGGATAAATAAGAGAAATTTATTATTATTCTTTGTTTGTTTATGACATCAAAAAAAAAATTATGTAGGGAGGTTCTAAAAATGGTCCAATCCGGTCCATTTTCAAAAGGGTTTATTTTTGGGTCAATGATATCAAATTTCATCGAAATATCTCCAAAAATAATAGGACCTCATTTGGGGAGGGGTTCTAAAAATGATCAAAATATCTCAAAAAATGCGACCTACAGCTTGCGCACAATTTTAGATAGACAGACGGACATGGTTAAATCGATTCAGATTTTGATTCTGATTCGATCGGTATAATTGAAGGTGTGAAGGTGTGGCATTTGCCGTTTAGGAATTACAAACATCCACACAAACTCAATACACCCTTTTCCACAGGGTGGTGCAGGGTATAAACACTCATTATATATGTTTAACTTGGTTGGAAGTAACTAATACTTTTTTAGCGAGTCGTCATTCTATTATATTTATAAAGTGTTATAAATAAATTACAATATTGAAAAAAAAAATACAATTAATACTTTTTTGCGTATATTTCTTTTGAATCTTATTTTATTATAATGTAGTATGCACCCTTTAGTAATGTATTCAATTTTCTAGCACGTTACGTTTTAAATATATAATTTTTTTTTTAGTATATATACGTAAATGTAGAAAATTAACAAGAAACTACAACATAATAAAATTCTAATAAGAAATGTTTTGTAAAGTTTGGCTTTGGGGTATAATAAGTTTGTCATTCCATTTGGAACGCCCGGAGGGAAAAGTCGGACACTGTATAACAATAAAAATTGTTGTTGGCCTTTTATAGTCACAAATTTTTGAAATATTGAGCTGAAATTTTGTACACCTAGTTTTTATGCACCCAGATCACTATTTGAAATGAATAAAATCGATCAAGAACCATGCCCACTATCCACAAAAATCTATCGGCCATAAAATTTGAGTTATGATGTTGGAATTTGGTACATACAATTACATTACCCTATTCATCGATGTAGCAAAAAATGGTGGGACAATAGACACGTCTACAATTAACAAAAAAAAAAAAAGCGCGCTCAGCATAGAACTCGATTTTCCAGTTGACACCATTTGAGGGCTTAGTCAGAAATCTTTTACTCCCACTTTTTATAAATAGATGTAGGGTTTTTAATATTTGTCTCAACCAAATTAGGTTTTTTACTCTTGTTATAAATGTTTATTTATTTTTTAATTAATTATTAATTCATGTAAAATTGTGAAATCGAATTTTATTCGGGTACATGTGCATTGCAATTACCATGATACATTCTAATGTGACCTTTACAAGTGAAATACTGATCGAACACATTACCAGGATA
Source organism: Ornithomya chloropus (assembly GCA_963971445.1). NCBI lineage: Eukaryota > Metazoa > Arthropoda > Insecta > Diptera > Hippoboscidae > Ornithomya > Ornithomya chloropus. The sequence continues at coordinate 32,845,842 of OZ020531.1, forward strand.
GAAAGAATAATGCATCGCTGTAGTATGACTTGGATGTGGAACTAAAGTATGGTGTCATAGTATTAACAATATCAAAACACGTATATTGTAAATACTGCATACTAAGGTACGACGATAACGTCGCACTGCCATTTCCAATATTTAATCCAGGGAGTGAGCACTGTTCTCATCGGTTAAGAGATACAGATGCAGCAATACATCACATGTGGAATGTTTTAATAGACTATGAGGGAATAACGCGATAGTTTTCTTTAGTGTTGATAACGAATATATTGTAATCGGTTGTAAATGCTTGGGTTGTCAGGTTTAATAACGTTTGCCATGGAGCAAATTTGATAGATGGTTGCCTCAACAAATGTGACCTTACAATTAACGGTTTTCTACTATATTCAGTTGTTGTTGTTGTTGCTGCTGTTGTTTCAGTTACTATGGTCATTGCTTGCTGTTGTTGTCGTCTTTCATTATTACTCACTGGCAATGTGGGATTATTAGCATTATTTAAATATATTATGGATGGCTCACCGCTGCCACTCAAATGTGATGATGATTGGGTGTGATTGCTAAGGAATATAGATAGCAATGAACGGCGCCCAATAATGATACTATTCGTGTTGGCATAAAATATTATAACGTAAACAACAGCCTATATTAGAAAAACATCGCTTTGGCCATCTTGAGATGGCCTAGTTTGCGGCCACTAATTAACTTATCATCCGGAGACATTTCGGTCATCTCATCACATCACACTACCGATATTAATTTATAATACTTCCATTGTAGTTGTTTTTGGTTTTTTACTTTTGTTCATCCTAAATGCATTGAATCTATGTAACACAGTAACATAAATACAAACACGTTATGTCAAGAAGTCGACTTGAGTCGAATATTGAATACTTAACAAAATTCTCTATTTAATAAAAAAGTTTTATTGACTGTGAAAATTATTAAATATATGGAAGGAATCATATGCTAAATTGGTTAAACTATGTCGGTCCGTCCACTAAACTTCTATGTAACCTGTATGACTTAAGATTTAAGATTTGAATAAAATTGGTTCTTTTTTTAGACAAAGTGACTTTTATCATAAACAAGTTACCAAATTTTAAATTGATAGATTTGTTCTAAAATTAAATTAAAAGTTTATGATTCTGGTTAACAGCAACTACTACAGTTTGCTGGGTAAAAACATTTAGTAATAAAATGGTTTTAAAAATGAGAAAGCCATCTGTTGGAGACTTTTATTTTGGTTTATAATATAATACATAATTTTACTACTAGTTTAGGTTGGTAAGGCAGGTTTCAGCAATTTGTTGTGTTTTACCTTTGGTTTCAGCAAACATATGTTTCTTTAGAGTGGTGAAAATCATTTAACAGCCGCGATAATAATTGAAAAAATGTGCTTCAACCATAAAAATTTAATATAAAAAATTAGGAAGTTATTATTTATATATAATCGCATTTCATAATTCAAATTATGCAACAATGTCCGTCTATTCATATAAATTTGTATCAAGCCATTTGACACAGTTCAATTTAGAATGCTTTATATTTAGTGCGTTTTGAAATTAAACTATTGAAAAGTTCTTCAAGGAAAGCCATACTTTTTAAAAATTGATTTTCATAATTTTGTTGTTGTTTTTTATTATTATTATTTATTTATTTGACTATAACTCCGTTTTATGTCATAAAATTAAAACAAAAAACAAGTAAGAAAACTAAATTTGGCTTAGACCAAATCTTAAATACCCTCCACCTCTACACGAAAGGGCGTGGCAAATAAATATATATATATATTGCGCCCTCTAATAGTGTATGTCTTATCATGTAAGTCTACTTTTACGTTAAAAATGGTTTTTTTTTAATTGTGGGCGTGTCTGTTATCCGACCGCACCCATTTTTGGCACGTCAGTCAATAGGATAACTATGCATACGTGTACCAAATTTAAAGTTCCTAGGTCAACTTTTGTGGCAGAAATAAAGATTTTTATTATTTGTGGGCGTGTCTGTAATTCTAATACGCCCATTTTTGGCACACCGATGAAGCTAATATTCATAAATATACATACAAAATTTCAAGTTTATAGCTCATATTTTGTGGTAGATAAATAGATTTTTGTCTATTGTGGGCGTAGCTCTTGACCGATTTTGCCCATTTTAAATAGTGACCTGCGTGCAAAAACTAAAAGTGCCTGTACAAAATTTCAGCTCAATATCTCAAAATTTACGCCCATGAGAGTGCCAACAACAGACGGACACACGGACACACGGACATACATGTATAAATCGACTCAGTTTTTGACGCTGATCAAGAATATATATACTTTGTAGGGTCTCTGACGCCTCTTCTGGCAAACGGAAGAACAAACTTAGTATACCCTCATCACTGAGGTGGAGGGTATAATAAAAACCAAATTTCTTCGACATATCTCGAAAATAATAGGACCTCATATGAGGAGGGGTTCTAAAAATGGTCCAATCTGGTCCATTTTCAATAGGGTTCCCCTTTGGGCCAATACATGTGCTTGTACCAAATTTTATCAAAATATCTCAAAAAATGCGACCTGTAGCTTGTGCACCAACTTAGATGGACAGACACGAGGACAGACGTGCAGGGTATAAAAACGTAATTGGATAATATAATATATCAAGTGGTGTAGGGTACTTGATGGTCAGGCTTGACCGACTATAATATTTTCACATTTTAACTTTTAATTTTATTTAATTTAATTTAATTTTATAGTAATTAATTTTAATTATTAATTTTTAGCACAGTCCGTAACATAGATTCATGGTATACATAGATACCTATTTTTTAACCCTCCACCTTAGGAAGCCTCGGAGACCCCACAAATCATATATATTCTTAATCAGGATGAACAGAGAAATCGTTTGAGACATGTCCGTCTGTGTGTCCGTCTGTTGTTGGCACTCTCACGGGCGTAAATTTTGAGATATTGAGCTGAAATTTTGTACAGGCACTTTTAGTTTTTGGACGCAGATCGCTATTTAAAATGGGCAAAATCGGTCCAGAGCCGCGCCCACGAATAGGCGTATTCGGACTTACAGATACGCCCATAATTAATAAAAACCTTTACATATGCCACAAAAGTTGACCTAGGAACTTTAAATTTGGTACGCATATACATAGTTATCCCATTAACTGATGTGCCAAAAATGGGCAGGATCTAATTAGACACGCCAACAATCGACATAAATCTATATATCTGCCACAAAAGTTGACCTAGGAACTTGAAATTTGGTACGCGTATACATAGTTATCCTATTGACTGACGTACCAAAATGGGTGTGGTCGGATAATAGGCACGCCCTCAATTTTCAAAAAACCATATTCAATGTAAAAGTAAACTTGCATGCTGATACCAGAGACTTCAAATCAGAGACGGAGTGTCACTCTCTTAAATACTTGGCGGCAGAATCTCAAGAAAATCTCAAGGCCCATATCGTACGGTCAAAGTTATCGTAAAAAGCACAAATATCGTATTTACCGAATTCGTTACACTGACTTGTTCTATCGAATGTGGCTGGTTTTTTTTTGATTTTATACAAATCTTAAGGACTCGCTTGATACGTTTCTGCAATAAAAAATTTTTGAAAAAAAAAAACTGCAAAACATCAAGCAAACATGTATAAAGGGTCGAAAAGTGGAAAAGTGGGACGAAGAACGTAATAGAAAGCAGCCTTATTTTCATTTATTAATTACATATTTATTCATTCATAATATATGAAATTACATACTCGTAAATGTTTGTGATCTATGGAATTCCCTTTAAAAAACAACTCAAGTCGTGTGCCACAATCAGAAACATTTGTTTGCCTTGTATGTGCAAACTATGGTATTCCATTTGCTTTGCTTATAAGCATAGAAAAAGCAACAAAAGTAACATGCGTAAAAAACCAAGAGCAAAAAAAACCAATTCTTCACTATTTTCGGTCCTCAAAAAGCAACAACAGTACACATGCGTAAAAAACTAAGAAGAAAAATAACCAATGCTTTGCAATTTCTCTGATTTGAAGTCTCTGATCGGACTTTAAAATGACCATATTTAAGTATAAATTGTTCAACTATGGTCTGAGCTATCGTTTTTGCATCTTTGCTAGGTATAGGGTAAGCTATTATATATTTCGTCAGTTCACATTGCATAGTTAATATATATCTAAATCCGTTCGATATTCTTAAGGGTCCAATAATGTCTATTTGTATTATTTCAAAACTATTAGCTGGTGTGTATGTTATTACTTGCTTTTCTTGTGTGTGTCGCACTTGTTTGTTTAGTTTGCAATCTGTGCAGTTGTTTATAAAGTTTTTTATCATTTTATTCATGTTTTTCCATATGTATCTTTGTTTCAGTTTAAGTTTTGTTTTTCGTACACCTAAATGTCCTCCATGCGCACTGTTATGGAACTCGTCTATTAATTTGTATTGAGTTAATATATCCTCTATTCTTTGAGGGTCTTTGTATATTATAATATTTAATAATTCTCGTTTCTTATTTTTATTTTGTTGCAATTTATTAATTTTTTTTTAAATTCATTTTCATTTATATGTTTAAATATGACGTCATCCTTATTTAAAGCTACTACTATGCTCTTTTTCTAGTTTTGATGTCAGCTTCTCCATAATCGAATCTAAATTCGGAGAATTATCACTGCATCTTGTAATAATATTTTCTTTATTTATACTGATTTGAACTTTAGAGCTCTTTTGGCATTTTCTTTGTTGATCAGACTTTGTTTGTAGTAAACGATTCTGATTTGTCAATTCAGTAACCGGTTCATTATTTTCATGTTCTTTTGATTTTTGCCCTCTTGTTATCACTTTTATATGCTTTAGGTATCTTTTCTTTTAGTGCATCAGAGTATAATTTAATTCTTGATAGTGCGTCTGCGTTTGTATTGGCGGATCCCTTTTTATAAATGATATCGAAATTATAGTCAGACAAGTCCATTCTTATTCTTGTCATTCTTGATGATGGATTGCTGTGGGTGAAAAGAGAAACTAGTGGTCTGTGGTCTGTTATCACTATAAATCTTCGTCCATATAAATGTGGTCTAAAAAATTTTATTGCCCAATGTATGGCTAGAAATTCTTTTTCTATAACTGATTTATTTACATCATGCTTAGATAGTGTTGTGCTTGCGTATGAAATGGGTAGATCTTTACCGATTTCTCCCTGTGAAAGCACTGCTCCTAATGCGAAATCCGATGCATCTGTCGTTAGTATGAATGTTTTATCAAAGTCAGGATATTGGAGTACTGGAGGACTCATTAGTTTTTGTTTCAATAGATTACAAGATTTTTCACATTCTGAGACCAAATAAAAGGTTGATTTTCCTTTAGTAATGAATTTAGGCATTTTGAAATTTTTGCGAAATTGATGATTCTATTATGTCGTTCTTTAATAACTTCTGTACTTGGTTATTTATTTCTTTGTTATGTGCTTGTGGTAATCTAAACTGAAAACAGTGTATTTGTTCGTGAAAGACGTGTTTGAAAGGCGCTCTACAAAAAATGTTTAAAAAACTGAAGTAGTAGGACAAAAATGTACAAATAAAACAAAAAGAAATATATCAACAATGGGGCGTGATCGTAAGGCGGAATGGAAACGTCAGCGATGCAAGGCAAGGTCTAAGTCACCACAAAATATGGAGAGTACGGACGACCCAGAGTCCAAAAATTATAAGACAACAGAGGCAAAAGGATCAAAGATTCAAACTATCCCAACCGTACGCGAAATTGCTACTAATGTTAACACAATGAGGGCTGAAATTTCGGAAATGAAAACAGCTATGAACGATATTAAGGTAGCAATACAGCAACTTACAGTCACCATTTTCGAATCTCAAAAGCAGCTAAACACCGAAATAGCAGAGGTGAACCCAACTAGTGACAAAAATAACGGAACTCGAGAAAAAAGATAGAGACAAAGATCAAGAAATTGGTCAATTAGAAAAAAAAAATTAATATGTTAGAGCAGAATATGTTAGAAAATGAAATAGAAACAGAGAATTAGAAAATAGAGACGGAGTGTCATTTTCTTTAAAATTTGTTAACAGAGTCTCAAGATTTATTTCGAAGTGCAGTCATTGCAGAAATATGTTACTTGTTGTGCTGACTTCTGTTATCAAATTTAGCTTGTGTTTACTTGTTTTATATGTTTTTTTCTTTAAAAATATGGAAAAAATATATGAGTTTTCGGTGCATCAATATATCAAGCTTTTTAAAACAAATATTTTTATGAAATAAGTATTTCATATGGACATTATATTTATGAAGAAAAAATGTATAAATGGTCGGAAAGGGGAAAAATCAATCGAAGACAAATTAGAGAACGCTTTTTTCATTTATTAATTATTTATTTATTATTATTATAATATATTAAATTATAAACACTTCATAATATATTAAATTAAATCCAAATAATAATATATTAAATTCGTACGTATACATATTTACGCCAAAAAGAGGCTGTGGGAAGCGAAGGCCAGAGTTAAGTTATATATATTTGAGTATATAAAACACGCACTTCCTAAGCAAAGCTTGAAATATTTACCTATTACAACAAAGTGGGCTCTGGGGTAGCTAAAGCTAAAGAGAAAAATGAGAAGTAAAGCTCGGAAAAATATTAATATAAAGTCAATTCTATTAACAGAGCAAAAATGAAAACAAGCCTTTTGCTTTGATAGAAGAATTTTTGAATAATGAAAAATAAAATTTATTCCATTAACAAGTTAGAATAAATTTCTTGATTGAAAATACAATATTATCAAACAAGTATACCAGCGAATATATATAAATAAACAACTTCAACAAATTCAAATAATGTATTATTATACTCGTATATAAACAAAATAATGAAATAATTTATGATGAGGAGAAGTTCAGTTTGGCCAATTTCTTTGGTTGTAGCAGCTTTTGGGCGGAGCGTTTATTTTTTCGTAAATAGTCTTCGCAAATCCACTTGGTATTTTTAAATAATAATACCTCAATTAAAAATTTCAAACAGCTAAAGCGATGCTCCTTACAACCCTCATCTTCCAAAAACCAAGGAAATTGCTCAGACGTTTTCTTTAAGATGCCATCTAAAATTAGCCGACGGACTTTACACAGATGGGCATATTTTTGAAAGAATTGCTTATTCATTTCATTTTAGTGCTACAATTAAATAATTCAGCAACTTGATATATACAAAAAAATAAGTATAGTAATTTTTAGTATAAAAATTATGAGAAAAAAAAAAAAAAACAGCAACAACATCTTAAATTAATTATATAAAAAAAAAGAGCAGCAACCGCAACACAACAACAACAACAACAGAGCAACAGCAGCAAAAAAAATATATATATATATAAATATAAGTAAACACTTGAAAACATTGTATATAAATTAATACAAAAAGAAACAAAACAAAAAAAAAAAAAATTTACAAAGTAGCTTATGTATTGTACAAAAAATAAAATTTTTACTACTTTAAATAATAAAAAGATAAATAGAATGTATACAGTTCGAACATTAATACTAGAGATAATATCAATTCAAGAAATTCATTCATTTATTTAGAAAAAAAGAATTAGTTTAGAATTATATAGAGTTAGAATTAGTTAGTTACATTATAATCTAACTAATTACAAAACTTATGAACTAAATATAATAATACAATTAGCTTATGTGCTAAGTTTAATTAGGAGTAAAAGATTAAAAGAAAAAAATTAATTATTAAATAATAAAATATATTAATATATAAAGATTTTTGTCAACCATTTACAAAATAGCATGTGTTGGCAAAAACAAATATTTATCCAATATAAGACCTTTTGTTAGCACATTTACAATAGAAACATGTACCAACAAAACCATCAGTCTGGCAACCGAAAGCGCGAACGTAATAGTATATTTCTAATAGTACCAATGTTATCTGAAGCCGGGTCCAAAAGATGATAGTTGTCATTAAACATTTTGCAAAGAACCCGAAAGGGGTTATGTAATTGGTAATTTGTGCGAGACTGAGACAATTTAATTAGATTAAAGTGCCTAGTAAACCTATTGGGAATGTTAAAAGAGATCCTCTCAAGCAAAATAGGTGAACAAACAATACCTTTTATTATTTTTGCAACAAATATAACACCTAAAATTTCCCGCCTTTTTTCCAACGTTGGCAAATCAATGAGAAGAAGCCTATTCTCGTAGGGAGGAAGAACCCAACTTGGATCCCAGCCTAAGTTTCTTAAAGCAAAAAGGAGAAAATTACGCTGAACAGATTCAATATGATCTATATAACATCTATAGCTGGGTGCCCAGACTACGCTGCAATACTCCAACGTAGGTCTAACAAGAGCAGTGTATAAACGCTTAGTTATATAAGGATCTTTGAATTCCTTTGACCATCTCTTCAAAAATCCTAATAGGGACTTCGCCTTATTTACAGCAGACTCGATGTGTAGATGGAATTTCAATCTTGAATCGAGCATAACACCTAAATCAAGAAAATTAGAAACATTTTCGAGCATGTGATTTTCAATACAATAAGATGAAGGCAGTGTTGAGGACCATATGAAAGATAGCTTCTTACACTTTTTTAAATTTAGTTTCATACCGTTTACCTTACACCATATATATAACCCATTTAAGTCCAGCTGAAGCAAATTTGAATAGACTAAAGAATCGAAAGAGTAATATATTTTTACATCATCAGCAAACATTAATGTTTTTGAGTACTTAATACATGTAGGAAGGTCGTTAACAAATAAAGTAAAGAGAAGGGGCCCTAAATGACTACCCTGTGGGACACCAGATGTCACATTAATTTTACGAGAAAAGCACGAGTTGAATAAGATTTTTTGAGTACGACCTGTAAGATATTGATAGAACCACGAACACATATTTTCAGGGAACCCTATACAACGCAGTTTAAAAATTAAATGTTTTGAATCAACTCATTCAAAAGCCTTAGAAAAATCGGTATAAATTACATCAGTTTGCTTATGTTCAGAGAATGCATTAAATATGTCACCAGTTAATTCTAGTAAGTTCGTAGCCGTAGACCTGCCTCTAAAAAACCCATGTTGATTTGACGAAAGTATAGTTTTTATCATAGGAGTAATTCGATTAGTTAATAAGGACTCAAAAAGCTTAGATAAAACGCTTAATTTGGCTATCCCTCTATAATTTTCAATATTGATTCTAGAGCCACTTTTATAAAGTGGGATAATAAAGCTGTGTTTCCAAATAGCTGGAAAAAAACCATATGATAAACATTTGTTGAAAATTCGAGTCAGTGGAAGAGTTAGGATATCAGCACAAGATCGAAGAATACAGGATGATAACCCGTTGGGACCAGGTAACGTGGAAAATTTTATTTTGGACAGACTGTGATAAACTTCATCTTCGGTAAATTGAATGGATGGAAATATATCAAAATTATTTATGGGATAAGGATAATTGTCAATGTTAATACTAGTTTGAGAATAAGACTTTTCGAAAAAGTCAGCAAATAAGTTTACTATATCGGAGGGATTCGAAGACTCTGAATTACCATACCGCATTAAAGAAGGACAACATTTTACTTTACGCTTAGAATCGATAAACTTGTAAAATACCCTAGGTTCAATTAATAATTTTACTTTCATACTCTGAATATATTGATTATAATATTTATTTTTGAGGGAGTTGAATTCACGTTTAATGTTGGAATAATTAATGTAGTCCACGGTGGAACCACTAAGCTTAAACTTTTTAAATAGTCTGCTTTTTTTATTACGGATAATCCTCAGATGTTTATCAAACCAAATAGGCCCGTTTGATGAAGAAGAAGTCGATTTCGTTGGTACAGAAGAAGAAATAGCAAAAAAAATGGCGTTATATAATAGTAATAAAGACCTATCAATGTTATTATAATTTAAATTCCAGTCGACAACAGATAACAGACTTCTCAGTTTAGTATAATTGGTTCTGCCAAAGGAGAATGCAGCGCTGTTTCCACTGTTAGAACAATTAGTTATCAGCAAATTATCCAAAGTAAAAAGCAAGGTAGGATGATAAATGTCCTCAGGACAAACAAATGGCTCTCAATTTTGAAATTAGTGTCATTAAAAAGAACCCAATCCAGAAGTCTTCCATTAGTATTAAAAATAGAATTTACTTGATACAGGCATAATTCATAAATTTCATCAAATATACTATTATACGAGTATATAACAGGATATGAGATAGGTATGTAATAGCCAAGTTCCTCATTCAGACTCCAGCAAATATGAGGAAGATTAAAGTCCCCAAGCACTAACATTTTATCATTAACTTTTAAACGCAAGGACATTTCTTTAATAAGATGAAAGTGCTTTAAGTAGATTGATACATCTGACAATGGGGGTATATACGAACACGATATAAACAAGTTAAAGTTAAAAAATTTAAGTTGAACGCCAACAAACTCAACATCAACATTAGTTAAGAAGTCAACCAAAAAAGAAGGTAATGAATTATGGACAGCAATTAGGACTCCACCTCCAACTTTCTGGATTCTGTCTTTCCTAAAAACTTGATAGTCAGCACAAAAAACCTCAGAATTATTGACTTCAGGCTTAAGCCAAGTTTCCGTAAAAACAACAACGTTAAATAAGGACGCAACGGAATTAACAAGAACCTGATTTAATTTAGTATTTAAACAGCGGACGTTTTGGTAAACCAAAGACAATAAATTATTTAGTTTTTTGAAGGTGAGGCCTGAATATCAAGATTAACTGGAGTCTTACGCCGAGGGATAAATTCTTTAACAAGAGCCCCCGGGGGCCAAAATTGTTTATTTAAGAATTTGTCAAATAATGACTGAGGCGTTATTACTTTAAAGGAACTAATATCGCGTTGTTGTGAAGACTTGAATTTGAAAATACTTATTTTTAATACATTGCAAATTTCCTCATAATTTCTTCCGGACCGAAAATAGCGAAGCATTGGTTTTTTTTCTTCTTAGTTTTTTACGCATGTGTACTGTTGTTGCTTTTTGAGGACCGAAAATAGTGAAGAATTGGTTTTTTTTGCTCTTGGTTTTTTACGCATGTTACTTTTGTTGCTTTTTCTATGCTTATAAGCAAAGCAAATGGAATACCATAGTTTGCACATACAAGGCAAACAAATGTTTCTGATTGTGGCACACGACTTGAGTTGTTTTTTAAAGGGAATTCCATAGATCACAAACATTTACGAGTATGTAATTTCATATATTATGAATGAATAAATATGTAATTAATAAATGAAAATAAGGCTGCTTTCTATTACGTTCTTCGTCCCACTTTTCCACTTTTCGACCCTTTATACATGTTTGCTTGATGTTTTGCAGTTTTTTTTTTCAAAAATTTTTTATTGCAGAAACGTATCAAGCGAGTCCTTAAGATTTGTATAAAATCAAAAAAAAACCAGCCACATTCGATAGAACAAGTCAGTGGAACGAATTCGGTAAATACGATATTTGTGCTTTTTACGATAACTTTGACCGTACGATATGGGCCTTGAGATTTTCTTGAGATTCTGCCGCCAAGTATTTAAGAGAGTGACACTCCGTCTCTGATTTGAAGTCTCTGCTAGTATTGAGGTAGAGGAGGACGTATCACTCGCTCTTGCCCCTTTTCACTTTTTCCTATGCTCTGCCTAATGTTTGTTACCTAATTCCCTGCTTGACCTGCCTGTTAGAATAGCTATCAAAAACTAGCTGCTTTGCTTCGTGATGATCGCCTTTTTATAGGCCTGTGGCCGAGCTTTTGTGTGTTAATAAGAGCTTTGAAAAGATTACATCTGATCTTTGCTACATATGTTTTTCTATGACTAATCCTGGGTTAACTTAACATATGGCTCATAACTATAACAGAGTAGCTTAAACATTATTTATGGTTCACTTGTTTAATTAAACTAGAAATTCATGTTCAAATTCTTTCAATTCATAAGTAATAATAAAAAATATTAATAAGTAAATTAAACATATTCATTTAATTCATGTACTGAAAAAAAAAAAGGAAGAAGTAACGATTGGAAAAACAAAAGAAAATTGAGTGTGTATGTCATTCAAGAGTTGATAATTATTATAAGAAAAGAAAAAAAAAAAAGGATTAATAAATGGAATGAATAAGATTGTGGGGTGAAAACGCAAATACTTTAGATCGTGTGATGGTAATTTTTCCCTTTTGAGAAATTGCCTCATCACACATGTCATCCTTATATGTGATGTCTTTCCGCTTTTGATGAATATTATCGATTGATGTTAATTTGTTGTTGTTGTTGCAGTTTTGAAATGGATTTGTTGTTGTATTTGTTGTTGCTATTCTCATTATTGAAATTATATCTAAAAAAAAAAAGAGAAAACTAACTGTATAAATCGTCATCACCATTATAGCCCGGAGGATTCACTGGTACATTCGGACCAGAGCCTTGTTGAGTACCCACACCACCAGGAAATCTAAAATAAAAGAAATTACACAGAGAGAGAGAGAGTGAGAGAAATTTTACATTTCATTAGTAACAGATAAAAAACGAAAAAATGTTTACAAACCTAAAGTTTTGACCGAAACCACGTGACTGTTGCAGCGTTTGGGCAAACATTTCATATTTTCGTAAATCATTGTCGGACACCGAACGACGAGCATACCTCATTGCTTCCTCAAAGTGGGCTCGTGCTATTTCTGGTACTGGATCATCGTCATCCATCTGTAAAGAATGGAGAACGGTTTGTGTTTGTTGTTGTTGTGGTTGTTGTATAGTTACTCTTACATCCATGGGCGAGTTTTGTTTTTCGTCACGTTCCTTTTCGCGCCGTATCTCTGCCTCAATGGCCTGACGAATGGCTAATTTACAGGCTCGCTGACATATTTCGGTGAGATCAGCACCCGAAAAGCCTTGCGTCACCTTGGCTATATAATTCAAATCCACATCTTTGGCCAGCGGCGATTTGCGTAAGTTGGCTTTGAGGATAGCTTCGCGCGATTTAACATCGGGCAATGGTATGTAAATGAGTTGATCGAGACGGCCGGGTCGCAAAATGACCGGATCTATAATATCGGGCCTATTGGTGGCCCCAATAATGAACACATTCTTCTTGGCACCCATGCCATCCATTTCTGGTAAAATCTGATTAATTACACGATCAGCAGCACCGCCAGCATCACCCACATTAATGCCGCTGGCCTTGGCAATGGAGTCTAATTCATCGAAAAATAAAACACAAGGAGCCGCTGACCGAGCTTTATCGAATATGTCGCGCACATTGGCCTCTGACTCACCAAACCACATGGTCAACAGTTCGGGACCAATTTTTGTGGCAGATAAATTTTGTCGATTGCACGCGTGGTTCTGGTCCGATTTTGCCCATTTTAAATAGCGATCTGCATGCAAAAACTAAAAGTATATGTACGAAATTTCAGCTCAATATCTCCAATTTTACGCCAGTGAGAGTGTAAACAACAAACGGACACACGAACATACATGTCTAAATCGACTGTTTTTGACGCTGATCAAGAATATATATACTTTGTAGGGCCTCTGACGCCTCTTTCTGGGTGTTGCAAACGAAAGAACAAACTTAGTATACCCCCATCATTGAGGTGGAGGGTATAATGAAAGCACTAATTTGTTTTATTTTTTTCATTATATGTCGACGATGTTTTCAATCTAAAAATTGCTTTATTTTTGTTTCATTACAATTATTTTTTTCAATGTGTGTGTAAGGTAGGTTTGTATGGAATAATAAGAGTAAGAGATAATTATAATATGTTGTCCTTGTTGCAATTCTTATTCATTCTTTTCAAAAAGTTTACACCGGCATAATGGAAAGATGATAACATGTCATCCACATATGTGATGTCTTTCCGCTTTTGATGAATATTATCGATTGATGTTAATTTGTTGTTGTTGTTGCAGTTTTGAAATGGATTTGTTGTTGTATTTGTTGTTGCTATTCTCATTATTGAAATTATATCTAAAAAAAAGAAGAAATCTAACTGTATAAATCGTCATCACCATTATGGCCCGGAGGATTCACTGGTACATTCGGACCAGAGCCTTGTTGAGTACCCACACCACCAGGAAATCTAAAATAAAAGAAATTACACACAGAGAGAGAGTGAGAGAAATTTTACATTTCATTAGTAAAAGATAAAAAACGAAAAAATGTTTACAAACCTAAAGTTTTGACCGAAACCACGTGACTGTTGCAGCGTTTGGGCAAACATTTCATATTTTCGTATATCATTGTCGGATACCGAACGACGAGCATACTTCATTGCTTCCTCAAAGTGGGCTCGTGCTATTTCTGGTACTGGATCATCGTCATCCATCTATAAAGAATGGAGAAAGGTTTGTTGTTGTTGTTGCTGTTGTTGTATAGTTACTCTTACATCCATGGGCGAGTTTTGTTTTTCGGCACGTTCCTTTTCGCGTCGTATCTCTGCCTCAATGGCCTGACGAATGGCTAATTTACAGGCTCGCTGACATATTTCGGTGAGATCAGCACCCGAAAAGCTTTGCGTCACCTTGGCTATATAATTCAAATCCACATCTTTGGCCAGCGGCGATTTGCGTAAGTTGGCTTTGAGGATAGCTTCGCGCGATTTATCATCGGGCAATGGTATGTAAATGAGTTGATCGAAACGGCCGGGTCGCAAAATGGTCGGATCTATAATATCGGGCCGATTGGTGGCCCCAATAATGAACACATTCTTCTTGGCACCCATGCCATCCATTTCGGTTAAAATCTGATTAATTACACGATCAGCAGCACCGCCAGCATCACCCACATTAATGCCGCTGGCCTTGGCAATGGAGTCTAATTCATCGAAAAAGGAGCCGCTGACCGAGCTTTATCGAATATGTCGCGCACATTGGCCTCTGACTCACCAAACCACATGGTCAACAGTTCGGGACCAATTTTTGTGGCAGATAAATTTTGTCGATTGTACGCGTGGTTCTGGTCCGATTTTGCCCATTTTAAATAGCGATCTGCATGCAAAAACTAAAAGTATATGTACGAAATTTCAGCTCAATATCTCCAAATTTACGCCAGTGAGAGTGCAAACAACAGACGGACACACGAACATACATGTCTAAATCGACTGTTTTTGACGCTGATCAAGAATATATATACTTTGTAGGATCTCTGACGCCTCTTTCTGGGTGTTGCAAACGAAAGAACAAACTTAGTATACCCCCATCATTGAGGTGGAGGGTATAATGAAAGCACTAATTTGTTTTATTTTTTTCATTATATGTCGACGATGTTTTCAATCTAAAAATTTCTTTATTTTTGTTTCATTACAATTATTTTTTTCAATGTGTGTGTAAGGTAGGTTTGTATGGAATAAAAAGAGTAAGAGATAAATATAATATGTTGTTGTTGTTGCAATTCTTATTCATTCTTTTCAAAAAGTTTACACCGACATAATAGAAAGATGATAACATGTCATCCACATATGTGATGTCTTTCCGCTTCTGATGAATATTATCGATTGATGTTAATTTGTTGTTGTTGTTGGAGTTTTGAAATGGATTTGTTGTTGTATATGTTGTTGCTATTCTCATTATTGAAATTATATCTAAAAATAAGAAGAAATCTAACTGTATAAATCGTCATCACCATTATAGCCCGGAGGATTCACTGGTACATTCGGACCAGAGCCTCGTTGAGTACCCACACCACCAGGAAATCTAAAATAAAAGAAATTACAGAGAGAGAGAGAGTGAGAGAAATTTTACATTTCATTAGTAAAAGATAAAAAACGAAAAAATGTTTACAAACCTAAAGTTTTGACCGAAACCACGTGACTGTTGCAGCGTTTGGGCAAACATTTCATATTTTCGTAAATCATTGTCGGACACCGAACGACGAGCATACCTCATTGCTTCCTCAAAGTGGGCTCGTGCTATTTCTGGTACTGGATCATCGTCATCCATCTGTAAAGAATGGAGAACGGTTTGTGTTTGTTGTTGTTGTGGTTGTTGTATAGTTTACTCTTACATCCATGGGCGAGTTTTGTTTTTCGGCACGTTCCTTTTCGCGTCGTATCTCTGCCTCAATGGCCTGACGAATGGCTAATTTACAGGCTCGCTGACATATTTCGGTGAGATCAACACCCGAAAAGCCTTGCGTCACCTTGGCTATATAATTCAAATCCACATTTTTGGCCAGCGACCATTTGCGTAAGTTGGCTTTGAGAATGGCTTCGCGCGATTTAACATCGGGCAATGGTATGTAAATGAGTTGATCTAGACGGCCGGGTCGCAAAATGGCCGGATCTATAATATCGGGTCGATTGGTGGCCCCAATAATGAACACATTCTTCTTGGCACCCATGCCATCCATTTCGGTTAAAATCTGATTAATTACACGATCAGCAGCACTGCCAGCATCACCCACATTACCGCCGCGGACCTTGGCAATGGAGTCTAATTCATCGAAAAATAAAACACAAGGAGCCGCTGACCGAGCTTTATCGAATATGTCGCGCACATTGGCCTCTGACTCACCAAACCACATGGTCAACAGTTCGGGACCAATTTTTGTGGCAGATAAATTTTGTCGATTGTACGCGTGGTTCTGGTCCGATTTTGCCCATTTTAAATAGCGATCTGCATGCAAAAACTAAAAGTATATGTACGAAATTTCAGCTCAATATCTCCAAATTTACGCCAGTGAGAGTGCAAACAACAGACGGACACACGAACATACGTGTCTAAATCGACTGTTTTTGACGCTGATCAAGAATATATATACTTTGTAGGATCTCTGACGCCTCTTTCTGGGTGTTGCAAACGAAAGAACAAACTTAGTATACCCCCATCATTGAGGTGGAGGGTATAATGAAAGCACTAATTTGTTTTATTTTTTTCATTATATGTCGACGATGTTTTCAATCTAAAAATTGCTTTATTTTTGTTTCATTACAATTATTTTTTTCAATGTGTGTGTAAGGTAGGTTTGTATGGAATAATAAGAGTAAGAGATAAATATAATATGTTGTTGTTGTTGCAATTCTTATTCATTCTTTTCAAAAAGTTTACACCGACATAATGGAAAGATGATAACATGTCATCCACATATGTGATGTCTTTCCGCTTCTGATGAATATTATCGATTGATGTTAATTTGCTGTTGTTGTTGGAGTTTTGAAATGGATTTGTTGTTGTATATGTTGTTGCTATTCTCATTATTGAAATTATATCTAAAAATAAGAAGAAATCTAACTGTATAAATCGTCATCACCATTATAGCCCGGAGGATTCACTGGTACATTCGGACCAGAGCCTCGTTGAGTACCCACACCACCAGAAAATCTAAAATAAAAGAAATTACACAGAGAGAGAGAGTGAGAGAAATTTTAAATTTCATTAGTAAAAGATAAAAAACGAAAAAATGTTTACAAACCTAAAGTTTTGACCGAAACCACGTGACTGTTGCAGCGTTTGGGCAAACATTTCATATTTTCGTATATCATTGTCGGACACCGAACGACGAGCATACCTCATTGCTTCCTCAAAGTGGGCTCGTGCTATTTCTGGTACTGGATCATCGTGATTCATCTGTAAAGAATGGAGAAAGGTTTGTTGTTGTTTGTGTTGTTGTTATATAGTTTACTCTTACATCCATGGGCGAGTTTTGTTTTTCGGCACGTTCCTTTTCGCGTCGTATCTCTGCCTGACGAATGGCTAATTTACAGGCTCGCTGACATATTTCGATGAGATCAGCACCCGAAAAGCCTTGCGTCACCTTGGCTATATAATTCAAATCCACATCTTTGGCCAGCGGCGATTTGCGTAAGTTGGCTTTGAGGATAGCTTCGCGCGATTTATCATCGGGCAATGGTATGTAAATGAGTTGATCGAGACGGCCGGGTCGCAAAATGACCGGATCTATAATATCGGGCCGATTGGTGGCCCCAATAATGAACACATTCTTCTTGGCACCCATGCAATCCATTTCGGTTAAAATCTGATTAATTACACGATCAGCAGCACCGCCAGCATCACCCACATTAATGCCGCGGGCCTTGGCAATGGAGTCTAATTCATCGAAAAATAAAACACAAGGAGCCGCTGACCGAGCTTTATCGAATATGTCGCGCACATTGGCCTCTGACTCACCAAACCACATGGTCAACAGTTCGGGACCAATTTTTGTGGCAGATAAATTTTGTCGATTGTACGCGTGGTTCTAGTCCGATTTTGCCCATTTTAAATAGCGATCTGCATGCAAAAACTAAAAGTATATGTACGAAATTTCAGCTCAATATCTCCAAATTTACGCCAGTGAGAGTGCAAACAACAGACGGACACACGAACATACGTGTCTAAATCGACTGTTTTTGACGCTGATCAAGAATATATATACTTTGTAGGATCTCTGACGCCTCTTTCTGGGTGTTGCAAACGAAAGAACAAACTTAGTATACCCCCATCATGAGGTGGAGGGTATAATGAAAGCACTAATTTGTTTTATTTTTTTCATTATATGTCGACGATGTTTTCAATCTAAAAATTTCTTTATTTTTGTTTCATTACAATTATTTTTTTCAATGTGTGTGTAAGGTAGGTTTGTATGGAATAAAAAGAGTAAGAGATAAATATAATATGTTGTTGTTGTTGCAATTCTTATTCATTCTTTTCAAAAAGTTTACACCGACATAATGGAAAGATGATAACATGTCATCCACATATGTGATGTCTTTCCGCTTCTGATGAATATTATCGATTGATGTTAATTTGTTGTTGTTGTTGGAGTTTTGAAATGGATTTGTTGTTGTATATGTTGTTGCTATTCTCATTATTGAAATTATATCTAAAAATAAGAAGAAATCTAACTGTATAAATCGTCATCACCATTATAGCCCGGAGGATTCACTGGTACATTCGGACCAGAGCCTCGTTGAGTACCCACACCACCAGGAAATCTAAAATAAAAGAAATTACAGAGAGAGAGAGAGTGAGAGAAATTTTACATTTCATTAGTAAAAGATAAAAAACAAAAAAATGTTTACAAACCCAAAGTTTTGACCGAAACCACGTGACTGTTGCAGCGTTTGGGCAAACATTTCATATTTTCGTATATCATTGTCGGACACCGAACGACGAGCATACCTCATTGCTTCCTCAAAGTGGGCTCGTGCTATTACTGGTACTGGATCATCGTCATCCATCTGTAAAGAATGGAGAACGGTTTGTGTTTGTTGTTGTTGTGGTTGTTGTATAGTTACTCTTACATCCATGGGCGAGTTTTGTTTTTCGGCACGTTCCTTTTCGCGTCGTATCTCTGCCTCAATGGCCTGACGAATGGCTAATTTACAGGCTCGCTGACATATTTCGGTGAGATCAGCACCCGAAAAGCCTTGCGTCACCTTGGCTATATAATTCAAATCCAAATCTTTGGCCAGCGGCGATTTGCATAAGTTGGCTTTGAGGATAGCTTCGCGCGATTTAACATCGGGCAATGGTATGTAAATGAGTTGATCGAGACGGCCGGGTCGCAAAATGACCGGATCTATAATATCGGGCCGATTGGTGGCCCCAATAATGAACACATTCTTCTTGGCACCCATGCCATCCATTTCGGTTAAAATCTGATTAATTACACGATCAGCAGCACCGCCAGCATCACCCACATTAATGCCGCGGGCCTTGGCAATGGAGTCTAATTCATCGAAAAATAAAACACAAGGAGCCGCTGACCGAGCTTTATCGAATATGTCGCGCACATTGGCCTCTGACTCACCAAACCACATGGTCAACAGTTCGGGACCAATTTTTGTGGCAGATAAATTTTGTCGATTGTACGCGTGGTTCTGGTCCGATTTTGCCCATTTTAAATAGCGATCTGCATGCAAAAACTAAAAGTATATGTACGAAATTTCAGCTCAATATCTCCAAATTTACGCCAGTGAGAGTGCAAACAACAGACGGACACACGAACATACGTGTCTAAATCGACTGTTTTTGACGCTGATCAAGAATATATATACTTTGTAGGATCTCTGACGCCTCTTTCTGGGTGTTGCAAACGAAAGAACAAACTTAGTATACCCCCATCATTGAGGTGGAGGGTATAATGAAAGCACTAATTTGTTTTATTTTTTTCATTATATGTCGACGATGTTTTCAATCTAAAAATTGCTTTATTTTTGTTTCATTACAATTATTTTTTTCAATGTTTGTGTAAGGTAGGTTTGTATGGAATAATAAGAGTAAGAGATAAATATAATATGTTGTTGTTGTTGCAATTCTTATTCATTCTTTTCAAAAAGTTTACACCGACATAATGGAAAGATGATAACATGTCATCCACATATGTGATGTCTTTCCGCTTCTGATGAATATTATCGATTGATGTTAATTTGTTGTTGTTGTTGGAGTTTTGAAATGGATTTGTTGTTGTATATGTTGTTGCTATTCTCATTATTGAAATTATATCTAAAAATAAGAAGAAATCTAACTGTATAAATCGTCATCACCATTATAGCCCGGAGGATTCACTGGTACATTCGGATCAGAGCCTCGTTGAGTACCCACACCACCAGGAAATCTAAAATAAAAGAAATTACACAGAGAGAGAGAGTGAGAGAAATTTTACATTTCATTAGTAACAGATAAAAAACGAAAAAATGTTTACAAACCTAAAGTTTTGACCGAAACCACGTGACTGTTGCAGCGTTTGGGCAAACATTTCATATTTTCGTAAATCATTGTCGGACACCGAACGACGAGCATACCTCATTGCTTCCTCAAAGTGGGCTCGTGCTATTTCTGGTACTGGATCATCGTCATCCATCTGTAAAGAATGGAGAACGGTTTGTGTTTGTTGTTGTTGTGGTTGTTGTATAGTTTACTCTTACATCCATGGGCGAGTTTTGTTTTTCGGCACGTTCCTTTTCGCGTCGTATCTCTGCCTCAATGGCCTGACGAATGGCTAATTTACAGGCTCGCTGACATATTTCGGTGAGATCAGCACCCGAAAAGCTTTGCGTCACCTTGGCTATATAATTCAAATCCACATCTTTGGCCAGCGGCGATTTGCGTAAGTTGGCTTTGAGGATAGCTTCGCGCGATTTATCATCGGGCAATGGTATGTAAATGAGTTGATCGAAACGGCCGGGTCGCAAAATGGTCGGATCTATAATATCGGGCCGATTGGTGGCCCCAATAATGAACACATTCTTCTTGGCACCCATGCCATCCATTTCGGTTAAAATCTGATTAATTACACGATCAGCAGCACCGCCAGCATCACCCACATTAATGCCGCGGGCCTTGGCAATGGAGTCTAATTCATCGAAAAATAAAACACAAGGAGCCGCTGACCGAGCTTTATCGAATATGTCGCGCATATGGGCCTCTGACTCACCAAACCACATGGTCAACAGTTCGGGACCAATTTTTGTGGCAGATAAATTTTGTCGATTGTACGCGTGGCTCTGGTCCGATTTTGCCCATTTTAAATAGCGATCTGCATGCAAAAACTAAAAGTATATGTACGAAATTTCAGCTCAATATTTATTTATTTATTTATCGAAACCTAACTAAATATACAGCCAATTCATTAAAAAAAAAAAAAAAACGAAAAGAATAATTTTTTATTTTATATATACTTAAAACTAAAGTCAGCAAAACAGCAAACCGCCGAAACAACAACAACAACAACATCCGCAGCTGCAACAGATTAGAATCTAATTAATAATAAACTATAATACTTAAGAACTAGCATGTTTAAGAACTAGAAAGTAACCAACAATAATACAAATCATGTAAATAATAAAATGAAATGTAAAAAAAAAAAAAAAAAAAAAAAAAGGAGAAAGCAATCCGGCATCTTATTAATTTAATATTAAACTTTTAATACTCTCGATGGATCTGTGTGATCCATCGTATAAATAATATAATATCTCCAAATTTACGCCAGTGAGAGTGCAAACAACAGACGGACACACGAACATACATGTCTAAATCGACTGCTTTTGACGCTGATCAAGAATATATATACTTTGTAGGGCCTCTGACGCTTCTTTCTGGGTGTTGCAAACGAAAGAACAAACTTAGTATACCCCCATCATTGAGGTGGAGGGTATAATGAAAGCACTAATTTGTTTTATTTTTTTCATTATATGTCGACGATGTTTTCAATCTAAAAATTGCTTTATTTTTGTTTCATTACAATTATTTGTTTCAATGTGTGTGTAAGGTGGGTTTGTATGGAATAATAAGAGTAAGAGATAATTATAATATGTTGTTGTTGTTGCAATTCTTATTCATTCTTTTCGAAAAGTTTACACCGGCATAATGGAAAGATGATAACATGTCATCCACATATGTGATGTCTTTCCGCTTTTGATGAATATTATCGATTGATGTTAATTTTTTGTTGTTGTTGCAATTTTGAAATGGATTTGTTGTTGCTATTCTCAATATTGAAATTATATCTAAAAAAAAGGAGAAATCTAACTTTATAAATCGTCATCACCATTATAGCCCGGAGGATTCACTGGTACATTCGGACCAGAGCCTTGTTGAGTACCCACACCACCAGGAAATCTAAAATAAAAGAAATTACACACAGAGAGAGAGTGAGAGAAATTTTACATTTCATTAGTAAAAGATAAAAAACAAAAAAATGTTTACAAACCCAAAGTTTTGACCGAAACCACGTGACTGTTGCAGCGTTTGGGCAAACATTTCATATTTTCGTATATCATTGTCGGACACCGAACGACGAGCATACCTCATTGCTTCCTCAAAGTGGGCTCGTGCTATTACTGGTACTGGATCATCGTCATCCATCTGTAAAGAATGGAGAACGGTTTGTGTTTGTTGTTGTTGTGGTTGTTGTATAGTTACTCTTACATCCATGGGCGAGTTTTGTTTTTCGGCACGTTCCTTTTCGCGTCGTATCTCTGCCTCAATGGCCTGACGAATGGCTAATTTACAGGCTCGCTGACATATTTCGGTGAGATCAGCACCCGAAAAGCCTTGCGTCACCTTGGCTATATAATTCAAATCCAAATCTTTGGCCAGCGGCGATTTGCATAAGTTGGCTTTGAGGATAGCTTCGCGCGATTTAACATCGGGCAATGGTATGTAAATGAGTTGATCGAGACGGCCGGGTCGCAAAATGACCGGATCTATAATATCGGGCCGATTGGTGGCCCCAATAATGAACACATTCTTCTTGGCACCCATGCCATCCATTTCGGTTAAAATCTGATTAATTACACGATCAGCAGCACCGCCAGCATCACCCACATTAATGCCGCGGTCCTTGGCAATGGAGTCTAATTCATCGAAAAATAAAACACAAGGAGCCGCTGACCGAGCTTTATCGAATATGTCGCGCACATTGGCCTCTGACTCACCAAACCACATGGTCAACAGTTCGGGACCAATTTTTGTGGCAGATAAATTTTGTCGATTGTACGCGTGGTTCTGGTCCGATTTTGCCCATTTTAAATAGCGATCTGCATGCAAAAACTAAAAGTATATGTACGAAATTTCAGCTCAATATCTCCAAATTTACGCCAGTGAGAGTGCAAACAACAGACGGACACACGAACATACGTGTCTAAATCGACTGTTTTTGACGCTGATCAAGAATATATATACTTTGTAGGATCTCTGACGCCTCTTTCTGGGTGTTGCAAACGAAAGAACAAACTTAGTATACCCCCATCATTGAGGTGGAGGGTATAATGAAAGCACTAATTTGTTTTATTTTTTTCATTATATGTCGACGATGTTTTCAATCTAAAAATTGCTTTATTTTTGTTTCATTACAATTATTTTTTTCAATGTTTGTGTAAGGTAGGTTTGTATGGAATAATAAGAGTAAGAGATAATTATAATATGTTGTTGTTGTTGCAATTCTTATTCATTCTTTTCAAAAAGTTTACACCGACATAATGGAAAGATGATAACATGTCATCCACATATGTGATGTCTTTCCGCTTTTGATGAATATTATCGATTGATGTTAATTTTTTGTTGTTGTTGCAATTTTGAAATGGATTTGTTGTTGCTATTCTCAATATTGAAATTATATCTAAAAAAAAGGAGAAATCTAACTTTATAAATCGTCATCACCATTATAGCCCGGAGGATTCACTGGTACATTCGGACCAGAGCCTTGTTGAGTACCCACACCACCAGGAAATCTAAAATAAAAGAAATTACACACAGAGAGAGAGTGAGAGAAATTTTACATTTCATTAGTAAAAGATAAAAAACAAAAAAATGTTTACAAACCCAAAGTTTTGACCGAAACCACGTGACTGTTGCAGCGTTTGGGCAAACATTTCATATTTTCGTATATCATTGTCGGACACCGAACGACGAGCATACCTCATTGCTTCCTCAAAGTGGGCTCGTGCTATTTCTGGTACTGGATCATCGTCATCCATCTGTAAAGAATGGAGAACGGTTTGTGTTTGTTGTTGTTGTGGTTGTTGTATAGTTACTCTTACATCCATGGGCGAGTTTTGTTTTTCGGCACGTTCCTTTTCGCGTCGTATCTCTGCCTCAATGGCCGGACAAATGGCTATTTTACAGGCTCGCTGACATATTTCGGTGAGATCAGCACCCGAAAAGCCTTGCGTCACCTTGGCTATATAATTCAAATCCAAATCTTTGGCCAGCGGCGATTTGCGTAAGTTGGCTTTGAGGATAGCTTCGCGCGATTTAGCATCGGGCAATGATATGTAAATGAGTTGATCGAGACGGCCGGGTCGCAAAATGGCCGGATCTATAATATCGGGCCGATTGGTGGCCCCAATAATGAACACATTCTTCTTGGCACCCATGCCATCCATTTCGGTTAAAATCTGATTAATTACACGATCAGCAGCACCGCCAGCATCACCCACATTAATGCCGCTGGCCTTGGCAATGGAGTCTAATTCATCGAAAAATAAAACACAAGGAGCCGCTGACCGAGCTTTATCGAATATGTCGCGCACATTGGCCTCTGACTCACCAAACCACATGGTCAACAGTTCGGGACCAATTTTTGTGGCAGATAAATTTTGTCGATTGTACGCGTGGTTCTGGTCCGATTTTGCCCATTTTAAATAGCGATCTGCATGCAAAAACTAAAAGTATATGTACGAAATTTCAGCTCAATATCTCCAAATTTACGCCAGTGAGAGTGCAAACAACAGACGGACACACGAACATACGTGTCTAAATCGACTGTTTTTGACGCTGATCAAGAATATATATACTTTGTAGGATCTCTGACGCCTCTTTCTGGGTGTTGCAAACGAAAGAACAAACTTAGTATACCCCCATCATGAGGTGGAGGGTATAATGAAAGCACTAATTTGTTTTATTTTTTTCATTATATGTCGACGATGTTTTCAATCTAAAAATTGCTTTATTTTTGTTTCATTACAATTATTTTTTTCAATGTGTGTGTAAAGTAGGTTTGTATGGAATAGTAAGAGTAAGAGATAATTATAATATGTTGTTGTTGTTGCAATTCTTATTCATTCTTTTCAAAAAGTTTACACCGGCATAATGGAAAGATGATAAAATGTCATCCACGTATGTGATGTCTTTCCGCTTTTGATGAATATTATCGATTGATGTTAATTTGTTGTTGCTGTAGCAGTTTTGAAATGAATTTGTTGTTGTATTTGTTTTTGCTATTCTCATTATTGAAATTTGAAAAGAGTATATTTATTCGTGCCGGGGAAAACCGTCGGCACCAGGGTTCACTAACACTTTACATTTTTTTTTATATATTAATAATTTTTTTTTTATTAATTTTTTTATTTTAAAACAATAGATTTTATTATTTATTTTTATATTTAATACAAGAGCATAAATTTTATTTCCTAAGAAAATTCACGAATTGATTTATTTTTAAGACCTTCTTTCTTTGATACATGGCCACTGACTGAAAATTAATTCCGTTCGAGCTCGTTTTATACTCGAAAATCGCTCATACGTTTTTTCGATCCTTCGATTTTCGCATCTCAGGGGATTCACGCCTTCGACCACTACAGGGCGTGTTTCTGGGTTACCTCGCCTGGTGTTAATTGGTTTCGGAGAGGCAACCGACTTTGAGGATGTTAATGTATAGGAAAGTTTGCGCTTTCGAGGGAAACTGGCCATGTTGTTGACAGACAACACTTCTGCTGATCGACTGGCTTCTTGGGGGCGTGTTGCTCTACTGGGTCCCGGAATAATATCACCTCGCCTGGTGTTCCTTGGCTTTGGCGACCCGACACTTCTAGAGTAAGTCTTGAAACCGGGACGTTTACGTTTGAGCGGGAGTCGAGTCGTAGTGATTTTGGACATCTCATCGACCGGCCTGGTAGCATACTGGGGGCGCACTGGTGTACTGGATCGCAGTGCGTTATCTTCTCGCTCCCGATACCACGTACGTTTGCATTGCGGTTCATCAGAGTCGGAGTCTGATTCTGATTCAACGGGGCAAACCGGAACCGCACGAACTGTGCTTCCAGATAAAGGACACGGCTGTTTTGGAACTTTGTCCCTTTTCGCAAATGACACGGGCATGCTAACCATCCGCAACGCCTCGGAACTTGCCGAGTGACTGACAGACGGATTGGACTCAGCAGACGACTTTTCTAGTGTATCAATGTTTAGGCTTTTGAGAAAAGACTCCAGGGCATTGGGCGACATAGTAGGTTCTTTGTAGCGAGTGTCTCCCGTATGACGGTGTCTTGGTGGTGATGCATTCCTGATCGCTAACGGGTACGCCTGTACTTGTTTCTTAGAGTTTGGCCAGTACAAAGTCATCTGAATTGACTTGGACCACTTCTGGTGATTGCCAAAAACTACACCCCTGGTTTCAGTCACCTTAAACTCTCCGAACCCATAACGTCGCGGAGACTCAGAAGAGACAGTGCTGTTGGGGCTGGTAGTCGGTTCGGACGGTTGGCGGCAAACAAGCTCTTTCTCCGACACTTGAGGGTCTTCGTCTATTATGAATGTCTGGTTACAGTTGCCCGATTCGTACCATTCGCCTGGGGAACCGGACATGTGCGGGAGCTGACTATAACCCCTATCTCCTGTTTCGAAACTGTCAACACTCTCCATCGACCTGTTGTCGGAACTCTCGATGGTAGGCATTTCACCAGCCGGAACCGGAGGATGTTAGGGAGGCCGTCGATACAAACGATCCATCGGCGTTGCTGCTCCGCTCCGACTCTAGCTAGACAGAACTATAACCGGTTCGGATGTTTGGCTAGCGGTTCTAGCTAGGTAACATCTCTGACCCTGTATCACGGGAACACGTCCACCAGACCTTCGAGCTCTTGGACCGTTCCCACGCACTTGGAAGAAACCTGGTTGTGGCCCCTCGTTCCTCGTTGTGGATCTCTCAGTGACGTTGCGGCGCACCCCCGATCCCCACTGACGAGCGCGTTTGTAAGTACTGTTCATTTTGAAAACTGCGTAAACAAAAGCGGATTCTGAAAGGATAGCAAACAAGAAAATAAAAAAAAAATTAGGAATGGTTAGGAACTTGTCGCCATAATATAGGGCTTCAAATCCTGAACATGAATAGTTCGACATTGCCCAGCTCGTTGCACTGAGACAAGAACTTTGGAAATCTGACTAGTGACCTCGTAAGGCCCTTCTTTATCGTGGAGCTAATTTAGCTGCAAAACCGTCAACTGCTTTAAACAGAACATGCTGCTTAACCCATACTTAATCCCCGATCTGAGGCTTCCAAGGTCTAAAAAAAAAAGAGAAATCTAACTGTATAAATCGTTATCACCATTATAGCTCGGAGGATTCACTGGTACATTCGGACCAGAGCCTTGTTGAGTACCCACACCACCAGTAAATCTAAAATAAAAGAAAATACACGCAGAGAGAGAGTGAGAGAAATTTTACATTTCATTAGTAAAAGATAAAAAACAAAAAAATGTTTACAAGCCTAAAGTTTTGACCGAAACCACGTGACTGTTGCAGCGTTTGGGCAAACATTTCATATTTTCGTAAATCATTGTCGGACACCGAACGACGAGCATACCTCATTGCTCGTCATCCATCTGTAAAGAATGGAGAACGGTTTGTGTTTGTTGTTGTTGTGGTTGTTGTATAGTTACTCTTACATCCATGGGCGAGTTTTGTTTTTCGGCACGTTCCTTTTCGCGTCGTATCTCTGCCTGAATGGCCTGACGAATGGCTAATTTACAGGCTCGCTGACATATTTCGGTGAGATCAGCACCCGAAAAGCCTTGCGTCACCTTGGCTATATAATTCAAATCCACATCTTTGGCCAGCGGCGATTTGCGTAAGTTGGCTTTGAGGATAGCTTCGCGCGATTTATCATCGGGCAATGGTATGTAAATGAGTTGATCGAGACGGCCGGATCGCAAAATGGCCGGATCTATAATATCGGGCCGATTGGTGGCCCCAATAATGAACACATTCTTCTTGGCACCCATGCCATCCATTTCGGTTAAAATCTGATTAATTACACGATCAGCAGCACCGCCAGCATCACCCACATTAATGCCGCGGACCTTGGCAATGGAGTCTAATTCATCGAAAAATAAAACACAAGGAGCCGCTGACCGAGCTTTATCGAATATGTCGCGCACATTGGCCTCTGACTCACCAAACCACATGGTCAACAGTTCGGGACCAATTTTTGTGGCAGATAAATTTTGTCGATTGTACGCGTGGTTCTGGTCCGATTTTGCCCATTTTAAATAGCGATCTGCATGCAAAAACTAAAAGTATATGTACGAAATTTCAGCTCAATATCTCCAAATTTACGCCAGTGAGAGTGCAAACAACAGACGGACACACGAACATACATGTCTAAATCGACTGTTTTTGACGCTGATCAAGAATATGTATACTTTGTAGGATCTCTGACGCCTCTTTCTGGGTGTTGCAAACGAAAGAACAAACTTAGTATACCCCCATCATTGAGGTGGAGGGTATAATTAAAGCACTAATTTGTTTTATTTTTTTCATTATATGTCGACGATGTTTTTAATCTAAAAATTGCTTTATTTTTGTTTCATTACAATTATTTGTTTCAATGTGTGTGTAAGGTGGGTTTGTATGGAATAATAAGAGTAAGAGATAATTATAATATGTTGTTGTTGTTGCAATTCTTATTCATTCTTTTCAAAAAGTTTACACCGGCATAATGGAAAGATGATAACATGTCATCCACATATGTGATGTCTTTCCGCTTCTGATGAATAATATCGATTGATATTAATTTGTTGTTGTTGTTGCAGTTTTGAAATGGATTTGTTGTTGTATATGTTATTGCTATTCTCATTATTGAAATTATATCTAAAAAAAGGAGAAATCTAACTGTATAAATCGTCATCACCATTATAGCCCGGAGGATTCACTGGTACATTCGGACCAGAGCCTTGTTGAGTACCCACACCACCAGGAAATCTAAAATAAAAGAAATTACACACAGAGAGAGAGTGAGAGAAATTTTACATTTCATTAGTAAAAGATAAAAAACAAAAAAATGTTTACAAACGTAAAGTTTTGAGCGAAACCACGTGACTGTTTCAGCGTTTGGGCAAACATTTCATATTTTCGTATATCATTGTCGGACACGGAACGACGAGCATACCTCATTGCTTCCTCAAAGTGGGCTCGTGCTATTACTGGTACTGGATCATCGTCATCCATCTGTAAAGAATGGAGAACGGTTTGTGTTTGTTGTTGTTGTGGTTGTTGTATAGTTACTCTTACATCCATGGGCGAGTTTTGTTTTTCGGCACGTTCCTTTTCGCGTCGTATCTCTGCCTCAATGGCCGGACAAATGGCTATTTTACAGGCTCGCTGACATATTTCGGTGAGATCAGCACCCGAAAAGCCTTGCGTCACCTTGGCTATATAATTCAAATCCAAATCTTTGGCCAGCGGCGATTTGCATAAGTTGGCTTTGAGGATAGCTTCGCGCGATTTAACATCGGGCAATGGTATGTAAATGAGTTGATCGAGACGGCCGGGTCGCAAAATGACCGGATCTATAATATCGGGCCGATTGGTGGCCCCAATAATGAACACATTCTTCTTGGCACCCATGCCATCCATTTCTGGTAAAATCTGATTAATTACACGATCAGCAGCACCGCCAGCATCACCCACATTACCGCCGCGGGCCTTGGCAATGGAGTCTAATTCATCGAAAAATAAAACACAAGGAGCCGCTGACCGAGCTTTATCGAATATGTCGCGCACATTGGCCTCTGACTCACCAAACCACATGGTCAACAGTTCGGGACCAATTTTTGTGGCAGATAAATTTTGTCGATTGCACGCGTGGCTCTGGTCCGATTTTGCCCATTTTAAATAGCGATCTGCATGCAAAAACTAAAAGTATATGTACGAAATTTCAGCTCAATATCTCCAAATTTACGCCAGTGAGAGTGCAAACAACAAACGGACACACGAACATACATGTCTAAATCGACTGTTTTTGACGCTGATCAAGAATATGTATACTTTGTAGGATCTCTGACGCCTCTTTCTGAGTGTTGCAAACGAAAGAAAAAAATTAGTATACCCCCATCATTGAGGTGGAGGGTATAATTAAAGCACTAATTTGTTTTATTTTTTTCATTATATGTCGACGATGTTTTCAATCTAAAAATTGCTTTATTTTTGTTTCATTACAATTATTTGTTTCAATGTGTGTGTAAGGTAGGTTTGTATGGAATAATAAGAGTAAGAGATAATTATAATATGTTGTTGTTGTTTCAATTCTTATTCATTCTTTTCAAAAAGTTTACACCGGCATAATGGAAAGATGATAACATGTCATCCACATATGTGATGTCTTTCCGCTTCTGATGAATATTATCGATTGATGTTAATTTGTTGTTGTTGTTGCAGTTTTGAAATGGATTTGTTGTTGTATTTGTTGTTGCTATTCTCATTATTGAAATTATATCTAAAAAAAAGGAGAAATCTAACTGTATAAATCGTCATCACCATTATAGCCCGGAGGATTCACTGGTACATTCGGACCAGAGCCTTGTTGAGTACCAACACCACCAGGAAATCTAAAATAAAAGAAATTACAGAGAGAGAGAGAGTGAGAGAAATTATACATTTCATTAGTAAAAGATAAAAAACAAAAAAATGTTTACAAACGTAAAGTTTTGACCGAAACCACGTGACTGTTGCAGCGTTTGGGCAAACATTTCATATTTTCGTATATCATTGTCGGACACCGAACGACGAGCATACCTCATTGCTTCCTCAAAGTGGGCTCGTGCTATTTCTGGTACTGGATCATCGTGATTCATCTGTAAAGAATGGAGAAAGGTTTGTTGTTGTTTGTGTTGTTGTTATATAGTTTACTCTTACATCCATGGGCGAGTTTTGTTTTTCGGCACGTTCCTTTTCGCGTCGTATCTCTGCCTGACGAATGGCTAATTTACAGGCTCGCTGACATATTTCGGTGAGATCAACACCCGAAAAGCCTTGCGTCACCTTGGCTATATAATTCAAATCCACATTTTTGGCCAGCGACCATTTGCGTAAGTTGGCTTTGAGAATGGCTTCGCGCGATTTATCATCGGGCAATGGTATGTAAATGAGTTGATCGAGACGGCCGGGTCGCAAAATGACCGGATCTATAATATCGGGCCGATTGGTGGCCCCAATAATGAACACATTCTTCTTGGCACCCATGCCATCCATTTCGGTTAAAATCTGATTAATTACACGATCAGCAGCACCGCCAGCATCACCCACATTACCGCCGCGGGTCTTGGCAATGGAGTCTAATTCATCGAAAAATAAAACAAAAGGAGCCGCTGACCGAGCTTTATCGAATATGTCGCGCACATTGGCCTCTGACTCACCAAACCACATGGTCAACAGTTCGGGACCAATTTTTGTGGCAGATAAATTTTGTCGATTGCACGCGTGGTTCTGGTCCGATTTTGCCCATTTTAGATAGCGATCTGCATGCAAAAACTAAAAGTATATGTTCGAAATTTCAGCTCAATATCTCCAAATTTACGCCAGTGAATGTGCAAACAACAGACGGACACACGAACATACATATCTAAATCGACTGTTTTTGACGCTGATCAAGAATATATATACTTTGTAGAGCCTCTGACGCCTCTTTCTGGGTGTTGCAAACGAAAGAACAAACTTAGTATACCCCCATCATTGAGGTTGTAACGAGATTTTCTTAGCCTGGGTTGAAGCCGTCGGTTTTCAGTGTGACTCGCACATATATTTATAAATTGGGAACGCTCGCTTTTCAATTTTTTTCTTGCAATTTATTTCTCTTATAAATCTATATTACTATTTCGACTATATTTATCCAGCCCTCCACTCCTCAGTGGCCTTCGAGGTACTTATCACCATCGAATGTAATATGGTTATCCGCCTCTTGTCGAGGACTGTCACCATCGACCGTCAGGAACGTGTGGTTTAACAAAGTGTATAATAGTTTATCCAGCTCTTGTCGAGGATTATCACCGTCGACCGTAAGGAACGTGTGGTTTAACAAAGTGTATAATAGTTTATCCAGCTCTTGTCGAGGATTATCACCGTCGACCCTCGGATTATTTAACTTGTGTCTAGAATAAAGTCTGGCTAGAATAAAAGTCTTCCTCTGAGTTTGCAACTGGTTCTTTTCCCTTTGTATGTCTGTCGTTAAGGTCTTCTTGCTTTCACAGCTACAAGCCAAGAGTTCGAGGTTCACGCTTACACACCTCACGGTCCAATCTCTGAATCGATGCTTACACTTTCATAGCTCACAGTCAACTCTCCCTGAATCGATGCTTTCATTTTCATAGCTCACAGTCAACTCTGAATCGGTGTTTTCCGATTCATAGCTCACAATCAACTCTCTGAATCGATGCTTACACTTTCATAGCTCTCAATCCACTCCCCTATCCTTTTCGATTCGACACGAAGGCCTTTTCCACGTAGGTATTGGAATCGGTAGTTGTCGTATAGTGACCCGAGTATGATGACGTGGAGATTGAGTGGAGTGGCCAGATTAATACACTTATCAACTAATACAACTTGCTTTATCAATACGCGTTTGTAGCATGCGAGAAAATTGTATAATATTCTAGTTAACATGAATGCTTCTTAATATCTATATGTAAATAAGTGTTAACTATTTATGTACTATAATACAAGTAGGATTGTGTGAGAGGAAAATGAGTGTAGCGATTTTCCTCCGTCACACTACCTCCCCTCCTCGGAAAACGTGTAAGGAAACAAATTATGACTAACTTACAATGTTCAATGTAATTCAGGGAACTTACTTATTATTTTACAGTAAATCAACTTAGCTTAATTTAACATATTTTCTTTCTATGTAACTTAACCTAACTGGATTTTTAATTCATTAGAATATAATTCACAATTGGTGTGGCAAAACAATAGGATATAAAAAAAAACAATTTGTGCCAGTCAGGTTGGTATTTTCGGTGAACACGCTATTCCTCCTCCTCCTCCAAGTATAATATGTATATCGTGACCGTTCCGTCCTTAGAGAACGTGACACGGAAACGGCCTTCCTTCATGTGGTACACCCGTTTACATCGTTTTCTCGGCGGGATCTCTGCCAAAGCCTTTTCGATTTTTGGCACCAACTGGCGGAGTACGACGGGAGGGATCCCTGCCGCGTTCCAGCCCTGCGGAGTCTTTACAGGGCGTTCTGGCAGTCTGGCACTTCGCTCAGTGCCACGAGTATTAACGGCGTGAGGACGCGAACGATCCGAGGACGAACAGCGTTGGCGATGTCTCCAGGAGTCGTTGCGGTGCAAGCTGGAAGGTTCATGGTGTCGTCCGGGTGATCTTTGATGTTGATGGTGGCGACTTCCGGTGGCCGTGTTGCCATTGCGGTGATATTTGTTAGGATCTCGCAGTTGTGCTGTGCTACCAATCTGGCGGTCCCCTGAAGGATTGTATTGAACGTCTCTTTGGCGATGATGCGAAGAGCGCCGAGCATCGTGGGATGTGTGTGGTGGGGTATCGTGTGTCGGGCGTCGAATGTTCCTTTCGTCGGTCTCGAACGAGCGTCGAGCACCGCGAGACGTGCGTGGTGGAGAATCGTGGATCGGGTGTCGTGTGTTCCCTCCGTCGGTCTCGAACGAGCGTCGAGCACCGCGGGACGTGCGTGGTGGAGAATCGTGGATAGGGTGTCAAGTGTTCCCTTCGTCGGTCTCGAACGAGCGTCGAGCACCGCGGGACGTGCGGGGTGGAGAATCGTGGATCGGGTGTCGAGTGTTCCCTTCGTCGGTCTCAAACGAGCGTCGAGCACGGCGGGACGTGCGTGGTGGAGAATCATGGATCGTTATTACAGTGTCTGGGCAAGGGCGAGGAGATTTCATGGCAATCATCGCTGGTTGAGGGTGATTGGCTCTAGCCGGTACGTTTCTTCCATCTCGCTTCACTTCCCAGTTTACCGAAGATTCCCCAAAAAGCGGATCATTTTCGGAGGGTAGGAGCTCCTGTAAAAGATCATCCACCCTTTGAAGGAAATCAGTCGGCGATGATCTATCATGGCTGAATGTTTGCGTTTCTGGATCACCACAGCCTGCTCCCAATCCCCTCGTTGGTATAATGGTTGCGCTCACGCTACCACCCTCATCGAAGTGTTGCTCCGGATCAACTAAACGTGGTGGTAGAGGAGATCGTTCGTTATCTCGTGGTGGTGTTTCAGGCCCACTCGCCAAAAACGGTGGTTGAGGCTTCGAATTGGAGTAACTACCTGGTGGTAGGGTAACCGTAACCGTCATAGTCCTCCCCACTTTCAAACAATTACCGAAAACAACTTTGTGACGGAGGAAAATCGCTACACTCATTTTCCTCTCACACAATCCTACTTGTATTATAGTACATAAATAGTTAATACTTATTTACATATAGATATAAAGAAGAATTCATGTTAACTAGAGTATTATACAATTTTCTCGCATGCTACAAACGCGTCTTGATAGAGCAAATTGTATTAGTTGATAAGTGTATTAATCTGGCCACTCCACTCAATCTCCACGTCATCATACTCGGGTCACGATACGACAACTACCGATTCCAATACCTACGTGGGAAAAGGGCTTCTTGTCGAATCGAAAAGCATCGATTCGGAGAGTTGATTGTGAGCTATGAATCGGAAAGCATCGATTCAGGTTGTTGACTGTGAGCTATGAAAGTATAAGCATCAATTTAGAGATTGGACCGTGAGGTGGGTAAGCGTGAACATCGGTGATAATCCTCAACCAGAGCTGGACAAACCATTATACACTTTGTTAAACCACACGTTCCTTACGGTCGACGGTGATAATCCTCGACAAGAGCTGGATAAACTATTATACACTTTGTTAAACCACACGTTCCTGACGGTCGATGGTGACAGTCCTCGACAAGAGGCGGATAACCATATTACATTCGATGGTGATAAGTACCTCGAAGGCCACTGAGGAGTGGAGGGCTGGATAAATATAGTCGAAATAGTAATATAGATTTATAAGAGAAATAAATTGCAAGAAAAAAATTGAAAAGCGAGCGTTCCCCATTTATAAATAAATGTGCGAGTCACCCTGAAAACCGACGGCTTCAACCCAGGCTAAGAAAATCTCGTTACAACTTCCGCGAAGTCATCAACGAACCATGAAACCAAGCCTTGACACCTTGGTGGTGAAGAGGACGGGGAACTTTTGTCCGAGGAATCATCGTTTTCATCGTCATGCCCTCAAGCGTAGCCTCGAGGGGGCGACGGACACTGTAAATAGTTGCCATTTTGGTACCATGGGGGCGAACACGGCATCCCAGAATCGAATTCCGTATTAGTCTGATGAGGCGGCGGCGTAACAGGTTCATAGAAATGTTAATTTACCTGTGGAACTTCATAGCTAGGACTGGATAAAGCAGGGGGTGACAGCATATCGAAAGATGCGAATTCTTCAGATTCTGATGGTGAGACTCCATCAAATTCGTCATCACCCAGAGACACGTCATTGATTACTCGTTGGTCCAACTGACTGTCATCGGAAGAGATGGAAATTGGTGTATCCTCGTTGCTTACCTTGCTGCCTGCAGCCTGGCCTTGATCCATGTTTCAAGAATCTCTAGAAGTAAGCAAAATAAGTTGGTTAGAAATGTTTGGTGGCCCTGTCGTTGTAAGGTTTAGTTTTTAATCAAGTTCAGTCCGCTCCAGCGTAATATAAGGCTTTAAGTTGCGGATATGACTAGTTTTCTGTTGGCCGAGACCCTCGATACGTGCAATAACTTTGGACGGCAAACTCACAACAGTATATGGGCCATTAAACTTAGGAGCGAGTTTAGCTGCGAAACTGTCGATTGCTTTAGATAGAGGGTGTTCTCTAGCTAGTACCTTTTCACCTATTTTGGGATACCATGAGCGTCTGCGTAAATTGTAATGTCTACTCTGTTCTTGTGATGCCTTGCTAAGATTTTGCTGGACTAGTCGCCAAGCTTCTTGTAAGTTTTCCACTTTGCGAGTTATATTGTCCCCTTTTGTACCAGTACCAAGTGTAACTTTATCATAGAGACAGTTAAGAAGCCGTGGTTCGCGAGCCTGAGTTAAATAGGCCGGAGAATAACCAGTGGATTCGGTCACACTTGTGTTGACCGCTAACATGATTTCAGGCAGAAACTCATCCCATGATTTATGGTCATGAGACGAGAATTGGGCAACAATTGTTTTTAGAGTGCGATTGACTCGTTCTGTTGGGTTTTCCTGTGGTGTGTAAGGGGCGGTAAATTGATGCTTAACACCAACCGTTTCCAGATATTTAGTGAATACTTTGCTAGAAAATTGAGTACCATTGTCGGAGATAAATACTTTGGGAATGCCATATCTTGCCACTATCTTCTCACGAAACGCTTTTACAAGCCCATCTGCAGTAGCTTTCCGTATGGAAGTTAGTTCAATCCATTTAGAAAATTTGTCAACCATTACCAACAAAGTGGTGTTGCCATGGCGTGAGCGAGGCAAAGGTCCGACAAAGTCTGCACAGATGGTGGTCCATGGTTCTTCTGGGATTTTTGATAACATTTCGCCCGCTGGTTGACGTTGTGAGATCTTATACCGCTGACATAACTCACAGCGTAAGACATAATTTTTGACATCGCGGGACATTCCTGGCCAATAATATCTGTTGGCTATCCGCGCTAAAGTTTTTCTAATGCCTAAGTGGCCAGCGGCTGGTTGATCATGATTCTCGCTGATAACTTGTCGTCGAAGGTTCTTCGGAACACAAAGTTTCCACGAGATCTCGTCGTCATCGCGTGCCTGCGTAGTAAAATGGCGGTACAACTGACCATTAACAAAAGAATAATCGGGGAACTTTTCAGGATTTGCTTTTAATTCACCAACGCGTTTGCGTAACCATTTACATGTGGTTTCGGCTTCCTTGCCCATGGTGTCAACGTCGTTGTTTTCATCCGCAGGTAGTTGACATGTTTCTAAAGGTTGGCGCGACAAGGCATCAGCGACAACGTTCTGCTTTCCTTTCCGATACTCGACCGTGAAATTGTACTGTTGGAGTTCCAACGCCCATCTGGCAAGCCTACCAGAAGGGTTGTCCAACGAATTAAGCCATTTTAGCGAGAGATGGTCAGTTACAACCACGAATTTGTAACCTTCTAGATACATTCGCATCTTCCTGACTCCCCACACTATGGCTAAGCATTCCTTTTTGGTGGTGCTGTAATTCTGCTCCGCACGGTTTGGAAGACGACTAGCAAAGGCAATAACCCTTTCAGTGCCCTCAATTTCTTGTGTTAAAACGGCACCTAACCCAATATCACTAGCGTCAGTTTGAAGCGTGAAAGTGCGAGAAAAGTCTGGGCAAGTCAATACGGGAGCTTCAGTTAGTTTTCTTTTGAGTGTCTCAAAAGCGGATTGTTGTTTCTCACCCCATTTCCAATGCTTCCCTTTCTTAAGCAGAGATGTTAAGGGCTGGGAAATCTGTAAAAAATCTGACACAAAGCGCCGGTACCACGATGTTGTACCTAAGAATCGACGCAACTCCCTAACGTTTTGAGGAGGACGCATTATTGTAACGGCGCTGATTTTATCGGGATCGGTTTTTATACCCTCACTCGTGACAATGTGCCCAAGATAACGAGTCTCCTGCCTAAAAAATTCACATTTGGCAGAATTTATTTTTAGATTGGCAGCTCGTAGGCGACGAAAGACTTCACTTAATTTTTCCATGTGTTCTCCCAGGGTTCTTCCAATGACAATTATATCGTCCAAATACGCAAACGCAAAGGGTTTTAAGTCTGGGCCGATAACTGTGTCCAGAACGCGTTGGAATGTGGCTGGTGCCGAATGGAGACCAAAAGGCATGACTTTCCATTGGTAAAGTCCTCGGCCGGCAACAGTGAAAGCAGTACATTTTCTACTGTCTACCGCCATTGGCACCTGCCAGTAGCCACTTTCCAAATCTAGACTGCTAATATATTTAGCTTCCTTGAGCCTATCTAATATATAGTTTATACGAGGAAGAGGATATGCATCCAGCTCGGATCGCTTGTTAAGTTGTCGATAGTCTATGCACAGTCTCCAAGACCCATTCCTTTTCTTAACCAGCGTTGTCGGGAAACTGTAGGGACTATGCGACGGTTCTATACAATCCTGCTTAAGCAGCTTGTCAATTTCAGTGTTAATAATATTCTGCATCGCCGGGTTACGAGTGTGAAAGCGAATTTTTATAGGACGGCCATCGATCATTTTGATTCGATGTTCGTCGATATGCGTCCGGCCAGTGACTTCTTGAAATTTTCCTAGTTCAACTTCCAAAAATTCCGATATGATTAGGTCATTCGGATCATTCGTTTTGGAACTTGACTTGGCTTTCTGGTTTAACGCTGATTTTGTATCTGGCCTTGTCTCCAAGATACTTAAAGTACAACTGGGGTCACTGTTAATTTTAGGCGGCCTTGCCTCCAGCATGCTACTCGTGTTAGTCTTGGGTTGGTTTTGGTGCAGTCTTGACTTCAGGATGGTTGACTTAGTATCAGTAACTTTACTGTTAATAGCACCAATTTCCTTTGATGATTTTTTCCTTCGAGTTTTTCCCTTTTTTGTGCTCGGCCTTGTCTCCAGAGCATTACTGGTACCGGTGCGTGAGGTTTTAACTACGCTTGCCCACGTCTGCGGAGTGTTTCTTTCTTTGTCCATTGTAGATTTTGTTTGGTAATAACTCGATTGGGTTTCCAGATTGGTACTTCGCTTTGTATTTCGCTTAACTTTGGATGCCCTAGGCGTCGTCTCTGTGTTTTGATTGGTGTGTACTTCCGGTGTTGTCGTCTGGGTGTCATTTAGTCTCCCACTGCCATTTGGACTCGATCGTGTCTCTAGGATATTCGGGTTAGAAACCCTAGTTTCATGATTTCTTATTTCGCTCGACCGTGTCTCCAGAGTGTTGGTGCGAATACTACGGTTATTGTCATCACTCGGCGATGTCACCAGAGTGTGGTTGTCATTGTTGATCGTGCTAGTGGTTGATGATATTCTTACTGCTTTACCTGGGGCTAATCTTGATTTACGGTTGGTTAGACCGTTCTCTAAAACCATGGTTTTCTGAGTGTCGTTTAGTCTCCCAGTGTCGTTTGGACCCGGTCGTATTGAGTTTGGCTGTGCCACGTTTTGCTGTACACACGGCCATATCGCCAGTGTCGAGTTAGGTTGTGCCACGTTTTCGGTCGTATCGCCCGACTGTGCAAGTTGAACGGCCTTACTTGTCACTGATCGTGGTTTCTGAATGATTAAGCCCACGGTGTTGTTGAGCCGCTGAAATTTTACAGGGGCTCCAGCGCACGTAAGTGAAGCTTGGAACGCTCTCAGAAA
Source organism: Ornithomya chloropus (assembly GCA_963971445.1). Lineage (NCBI taxonomy): Eukaryota > Metazoa > Arthropoda > Insecta > Diptera > Hippoboscidae > Ornithomya > Ornithomya chloropus. The sequence continues at coordinate 32,885,693 of OZ020531.1, forward strand.
ACTAAGTCCTAATATTACATCCAAAGTGGTACCAGGCATAATACGAAATTCAACCCTACGCTTTATATTGCCAGTTGAACATTACAATCGATGGCCTGTCTAATACATCTCCTAGAACCATCAGCGAGCGAAATTTCAAACACAGAACCTGCTCGAATTGCATGACGATCGAGACGAGTAGCAAACGAGTGGCTTACGAAACAACTACTGGCACCGGTGTCTATAATAGCAGTCATAGGTAGATTATTAATATAAATTTCGGCTGTTAGTCTATGGTCATCGCAACTTAGAATCGTCCTTGAGACGGAGGGGCTGGACGTTGGGACCTGGCCGCCCCGCGTTGAGCACGGGCCCCGTTGGCGTTTCCCTGCTGTGAACGCCGACAACAGTCAATAGTGCGTAGTCCCATACGCCCACAATCCCAGCAGAATAATTGTTTAGGATTCCGACAGTCCCGAAAGAAATGTCCTAATCCGGCGCAACGGTGGCAAGCGTTTTTAGGGTCAGTGACACGATTACCTTGGTCATTTGCTAATCTATGGGTCTCCCGAGATAGGGTTGCTCGTTGATTAGTAACTGGCGGTGTACGGATGGATGAATGTGGTATACATTCAAAATCACCAGCCAGTTCCAGTAGTTCCGCTAAATTATGAAAATCGTTGCGTTTTATATAACGTAGATAGTCCGGTCGTGCATTACGAAAAATCGGTTTAGTTTTTCTTGTTCTGTCATTGTTGTGTGTCTCATTTTGGCCTGAATGTCTAGGACGTAATCTTTGAAAAGTTCGTTTGGTCGCTGTTTGCGACCTCGGACCTCATCCTCAATTCCTTCCAAATATCGTGGAGGCAAGAAAAATTTTATCAAGTCGGTTTTGAACGACTTCCACTCACCCCACCTCGCGTTGTTGTTACGATACCATATTAATGCCTTATCTTTTAGAAATTGAGGCATAGCTGCAGGGAGGTCGTTTTCGTCTAAATCATATGTCAGGGCCATTTCTTCTAAACGTTCTATGAACAGGAAGGTATCAGGGCCACCCGCGTAGGTGATTCCCCATTTCCGAACTGTTTCCATAAGGGTACGCTTACTCATAACAGAGTGCTGTTGGTCAAGAATTTTGTCTTCCGTAACAGGGTATCTCTTTACCTTGGGTACTACTAGTCTAACCGAACCGACATCATCGGACTCAGAGCCCGATGACTCACCTTTACTCGACGGGGCTCTGGATCCTGTATGAGTCTCTTGCATAACCAGGAGCCTTTCGGCCGCCTTAGTGGAGAGGGGTTCACTTAGAAGTTGCTTGAACCTTTGACGGAGTTCCTCAACGGTCCCTTCGGTCTCGACTCCGAACTCCATTAAATAACTAGACAATGTTTCCTTATTTAAAGTGTAGATCCAGGACGTACGGAATTCGACAGGTGCCATAGTGACGAGTGATTTTGGGGAAAATATAAAATTATTAGGAACAAATGGCACGACAGGGTGACCAACAACTATTCTTGCGGATGTATTGTAGTGTGCAAATAAAATAATGCACACCTGTTCTTAAGTATGATTTAATTTCATTGTAATTATATTCTCATTCAGACCTTAACTTTAATAGAAATTGTAACTGTATTCTTACTGACCTTAACTTTAATAAAAATTGTAATTGTAATACACCTGACACACATACATAACACTCACACTCACTTCCGATTGAAATAACCTAGTTTAAGTTTATGCTTACTAATCAATTCTTTGTAATAATTTTAATATATAAGAAGACAAATTTTTCAAATAAAAACAGACTAAAAACTCAACTTGTCTCATAACATATATTGAACTCATAAAATCAATAATTGTGAAATACTCTGCGATTCGCGGGATTCTGAAGTTGCGCGTTGCGCGACGACCACAATTATTGATCATAACAAAAATAATAAAGTAACAAAAGAGTTTATTAAATATACTCCTTTGCGTATCACCCCCACATCACTTCTCCCCTTTATAACATGGCGATCCTGCCAAATTATTAATCCGGCCAAGTTGTTGATCCTGCCAAATTATTAATCCGGCCAAGTTGTCGATCCTGCCAAATTATTAATCCGGCCAAGTTGTTGATCCTGCCAAATTATTAATCCGGCCAAGTTGTTGATCCTGCCAAATTATTAATCCGGCCAAGTTGTTGATCCTGCCAAATTATTAATCCGGCCAAGTTGTTGATCCTGCCAAATTATTAATCCGGCCAAGTTGTTGATCCTGCCAAATTATTAATCCGGCCAAGTTGTTGATCCTGCCAAATTATTAATCCGGCCAAGTTGTTGATCCTGCCAAATTATTGATCCGGCCAAGTTGTTGATCCTGCCAAATTATTGATCCGGCCAAGTTGTTGGTCCTGCCAAATTATTGATCCGGCCAAGTTGTTGATCCTGCCAAATTATTGATCCGGCCAAGTTTCTTTGATCCTGCCAAAATTTTTTCTGATCCTCCCGGCACATCCTGACAAAAGATATCCCATATGCAGGCTGACTCTCGGTCAACCAACTCGCGGATACCGCCATACATACCGACTAATACCTCCCGGTCAAACAACCAGCAGATACCACTGTACATACCAACGCCCATCCCCGGTCCTAAACCCCTGACGATTGAAGAATATAGGCTAAGACAGAATTACGCTAAACAGGCTAAGCAATTTATGCCGCCTAGACCACAAAGAAAACGTGGTGGCAAACGAATTAAGCACGCCAATAAGATTCGGGAACTACACCAAATAAAGAATATTGCGACAGGCAAGACAAAGGAAAGGATAATTGATATAATAAAAAAGGAAAGACAAGAATGGGCTCGACAAAAAGCAAACAACAAGAAGAAATTACTATATACAACAGCAACGTCGGAGGACACAACAATGCACACGTGACCACAATAAAAATAACAACAGAAACATTAGTAGTAATAATAATAATAATAATATTGGGATATACCTTATTTAAAGTAAATAGATATTATAAACAATATATTAACAAAAAATTAAATAAAGCCGTTAGTTTGTCTAATGTATAAAACAAATTAGTATATGAATAAACAAATAAAATAAAATAAAAATATACATATGAAAATAATATGTAAATATACACACATTTAATATAACACTTTTCTTTGATACATAAGTTAAACAATTTCAATTTCACTTTTTTTTTTGTAAACAATTTTCGTATGGACCAATCGACTGAATTATTACAGAACCTTCTAAAAATTGAAACAAATTTAAGGAAAACGCCCAGTCGTCCGTACAAAAAAGAAACAATTGAAAACAAATTGGTAGAATTAGAAACACTAAAAGACCAATTTAGAAGACTAGATCAAGAGAAAATACCTCTAGAACTGAAGGTACAATTTAAAAATACCTACATTAGTCTGAAACAAAATTTTGAAGAACAGTTAGAGAATTTTAAGATGGCTTTTAATATGGAATTGGCAATGAAAACATTGCCCACCTTTTCTGGCAAATTTGAAGAGGTTGAAAACTTCTGCAAATTTGTAGAAATACTTTCTAAAAATCTGTCCGAAAACGGTAAAGCAGACTTACTGGAATTTGTTTATTATATCAAATTATCACAAAAAGTGAAAACTGCTATAGGCCTAACACAAACACCAAACACATTAGAAGAATTGTACACCTCTATTAAAAATACGTTTAAAAACTCACACACAATACCTATGCTACAGAACACACTCAACACCTTACAACAACGTGGCAGTGTTGAAAATTACAGAGACAAAATAATAAACCTGATAAACCAATTAAATGGCTTGCAAATACAAGAATTGGGAGACACAGCAACAACAGCTGAACGAAAGGTTATAACGAAAATGAATGATAGTTATGCTCTCACAGTATTCAAAAAGGGCATCGATGAAAGATACAAACAGACCCTATTCGCTGCACAACCACAATCCTTAACCCAAGCAGTCAACTTAGCTCTAGAATTGGAAAAAGACCATAGCTTTCAAAATAAATCTCAAATACTTAGAATAAACAATCAAAACAATAGAACAAACAAAACCCGAAACAAATTCCAATACACCCCCCAAAATTCATACTGGTCCAATAACCAGAGAAATTTCAACACTCAAAGAAATTTTACACAAAGAAACCGAAACCCCACATTCAATAACAGAACGCCACCCATAAACACATACAACAATTACAGACACAACTCTAACATGCAAAACAATGATTCCCGGTATTATCCTAACATGCAAAACAATAATAATTTTCGGCAGAATGCGAACATGCAAAACAATCCCAGATACCCCCAAATACCTAACATCAGTCAAAATAATAGAAGAAGACACTTAAACGTTGTACAGAACCAGGGAAACGGAATACCGCTGGTGGTGGACGACACCATCTCTGGCGTATAAACACACATAAAATTCTCAATATATCTAATAAAAACACTTTCTATGTTATACTTCAGACTAAGCAAAATAAAACTATAAGATTACTAGTTGATACAGGAGCAGATATTTCAGTAATAAAATCTTACATATTACATATCACAAAATCTAACCTAATAAACAATATATACAATCTAAGTGGAATAACTACAGAAACTATACATACTATTGGAACAACATTTATGCAACTACAAGTAGGACAAACAGAACTAACACATGAATTCCATGTGGTGGAGGACAATTTCCCAATATCCACAGATGGAATATTAGGAATTGATTTCTTAAGAGATTACCTGTGCAAACTGGACTTCGAAACAATGACTATGGAAATCCATACAAATAATGAAGACATCGTACTACCAATGGAAACTAACAAACCCAAAATTATCTCAATACCACCCAGATCAGAGATAATACATCCGATAAAAATAAAATTAAAAGAGGATTCACTTATCTTAAATAAGGAATTTCAAAAAGGAGTGTTTTTAGCAAATTGTATAATTCCACGTAATGGGATAAAACACGTTAAAATTTTAAATACAACAGCACAAACCATAAACCTTAAAAATATTAATGTACAATTAGAGCCTCTTCGAAATTACCATATACTTAATGCGAGGCCACAAAACAAGGCTACTAAAGAACGATTAAACAGACTACTAAACACCATAAATATAAATCAAGAGGACAAAATTGCTAAGAACTCATTAATAGAGATATTCAAAGATTTTCAAGATATATTTCACTTAGACGGAGAAAAACTCACGACAAATAACTTTTATACACAGAAACTTCAGACAAAAGACGACAATCCAGTATACATCAAAAATTATCGACTACCACAAACACAAACTGAAGAAATTAATAAACAAGTGCAGAAATTAATTGACGATGACATAGTAGAACCTTCAGTAAGCCCGTATAACTCACCCTTACTAATAGTACCTAAAAAGACAACTGACAACACACAAAAATGGCGTCTTGTAGTAGATTTTCGAAAATTAAATGACAAATTAGTAAACGACAAATTTCCACTTACCAGACTGGAAGACGTTCTTGACAAATTGGGAAGAGCTAAATACTTTTCTACTCTAGATATGACGAGTTCATTTCACCAAATCAATTTAGACAAAAACTCCAGACCTCTAACAGCCTTTTCAACGAACAAAGGACATTACCAATTCAAACGACTACCTTTCGGTCTCAAAATTTCATCAAACAGCTTTCAAAGGATGCTCACAATAGCCTTAAGTGGACTAGACTCTAGCGCATTTCTCTATGTAGACGACATCATCGTGTTTGGCTGCACACTTAAACATCACAACGACAATCTAATAAGAGTTTTTACAAGATTACAAAAATATAACCTGAAACTCAATGCCAGTAAATGCAATTTTTTGAGACCTGAAGTTATATACCTTGGACACCTAATAACCAAAAATGGTATACAAACTGACCCATCAAAATTTAATGTTATAAAAAACTATCCCACACCCAAAAATGCAGACGAAGTAAGACGATTCGTAGCACTGTGCAATTATTACAGAAGATTTATAAAAGATTTCGCACAAATCGCAAAATGCCTAAACTCATTATTAAAAAAGCATCAACCATTTATATGGTCAAACGAATGCCAAAAAGCATTCGAAACTTTAAAACAAAAATTAATGAATCCCCCTATACTACAATACCCTGACTTTGACAAACCATTCATACTGACAACAGATGCCTCAAATTACGCATTAGGAGCCATATTATCACAAGGAGAAATTGGACACGATTTACCAATTTCATATGCAAGCACTACCCTTTCAAAGCATGACATAAACAAACCCATAATAGAGAAAGAATTACTCGCTATTCATTGGGGTATTAAATTTTTCAGACCATACCTATACGGTCGTAAATTCGTGGTTATTACAGACCATAGACCACTAGTGTCACTATTCACTCACAATAACCCATCATCCAAAATGACGCGCATTAGAATGGAATTATGCGATTATGATTTTACAGTAATATATAAAAAAGGAAGTAATAATACAAATGCTGACGCTTTATCACGGATTAAAATAGATACTGATATGTTAAAAGACATGATACCTAAGAAGATAAATGTAATGACAAGAGGGCAAAAGTTAAAAATGATGAATAATGAAAGGATAGCAGATAACGCTAAAGATAATAATAATAACAAGAATAATGATATTAACCATACAAATTGTACTAACCAACCGAAGCCTGATCAACTTCATATTTGGGATTGTACTTCAATGTCTGACATAAATAAATTAAAGAAATTAAAAATTGAATTTATAAAGGGCAAAAACAAAACAAAGAAGAAAGTTAGTATAGATATAAATGAAAAAGATATACTATTGCGATGCAGTGAAAATCCACCGAATTTCGATTCTATTATGGATAAACTGACATCAAGATTGATTAAAGAGAAATTATTTGCTATAGCATTAAATAAAAATGATGATATATTTAAAATCATAGATGAAAATGATTTTAAAAGAAAAGTTAATGAAAAATTAAATAAGATAAATAATAATGCCCAAAAATTGATTATTATATTGTTTAAAGACCCTCAAACGATTAATGATACATTAATACAATTTAAACTAATAAATGAATATCATAATAGTCCACACGGCGGACATTTAGGAGTTAGAAAAACGCTCCTAAAACTTAAACAAAGGTATCTATGGAAAAATATGAATAAAATGATTAAGAATTTCGTGAATAATTGTAAAGAATGTATGATAAATAAACAAATAAAACATGTAAAAGAACCTCAAATTATAACGAGCACACCCACTACAAGTTTTGAAGTTGTAGAAATTGACACAGTAGGACCATTAAGAATAGCCAATGGATTTAGGTATATACTCACCATGCAATGTGAACTGACAAAATATATAATAGCATGTCCGATACAGAGTAAGGATGCTAAAACAATAGCTAAAACAATTGTTGAACAAGGATTGCTAAAATGTGGTCATTTCAAGATACTAAAATCAGACAGAGGAACTGAATTTACAAATGAATTACTGAGAAACGTATGTGAACTACTCAAAGTTCAACAAATATTTTCAACCCCTTACCATCATCAAACTTTAGGCTCTGTTGAAAGAAATCATCGTGTCATGAATGAATATATGTTGTCATTTGCAGAAAATGACAATTGGGATAAATGGGTACCATATTACTGTTTTGCATATAACACTACCCCACACGTAACAACTGGGTACACACCCTATGAGTTAGTATTTGGAAAAATAGCCTATATGCCAAATGATAACATTGTTATAAATGAAACAAATAAAAATTTAGAGGATTATTATAGTGAATTAAAAGCCAAAATAAAATTTTCTACACAGAAAGCAAAAGAATTCTTAGAAAATGAAAAAAGTAAAAGAACACTAAACAATGACGTTAAAGAAAGCAAACCTTTAAACTTGAAAGTAGGAGACTACGTATTATTGAAGAACATGACTAGACGAAAAAATGACAAACCATATATTGGTCCATACCAAATAATCGCTAGAAATGGTGTAAATTCCACCATCAAAATAAATGAAACGTTAAAAAAGTTTCACAATAATTTACTAAAACCATATAAAATAAGAATATAATAAGAAACGTAGAATAGTTAATATGAAATCCTAATTTTAATATAAACAAAAAAAAAATTTTTTCTGTTTAAACAAAAAAAATTTTTTTTTTCTTTTTGTAGGATAAGGGTGTAGTGTGCAAATAAAATAATGCACACCTGTTCTTAAGTATGATTTAATTTCATTGTAATTATATTCTCATTCAGACCTTAACTTTAATAGAAATTGTAACTGTATTCTTACTGACCTTAACTTTAATAAAAATTGTAATTGTAATACACCTGACACACATACATAACACTCACACTCACTTCCGATTGAAATAACCTAGTTTAAGTTTATGCTTACTAATCAATTCTTTGTAATAATTTTAATATATAAGAAGACAAATTTTTCAAATAAAAACAGACTAAAAACTCAACTTGTCTCATAACATATATTGAACTCATAAAATCAATAATTGTGAAATACTCTGCGATTCGCGGGATTCTGAAGTTGCGCGTTGCGCGACGACCACAATTATTGATCATAACAAAAATAATAAAGTAACAAAAGAGTTTATTAAATATACTCCTTTGCGTATCACCCCCACATCACTCTCCGTTTATAACAGTATATTAGAATTGTCAACCAGTGATATATATATTATTTACATGCACAGTTATTATTTTATAATAAATGTATAAAGTTTATTATTTTTTTTTTTTATATATACGCAGAGTAATGTTTATTTTTATGTATATTGCAAAAATTTTTTTCTTAAAAGAAAAGAAACGGTGTATAAAAAGTCGTACGCACCTGTGTTATTGTCTTCCAATTCTTTCCCCGATGACACTTATGTTGTAATTGCTGTTATTGGGAAATTTATTTATTTAATGTGATGTATGTAATATGCGGTGACGAGTATGCACAGTTTTATATTTAAATTTTCTTTTTTTTTTTCTTGGTCTCTCTCGACTTTATAACAATTCAGGCTGTATATTATACGCCGTAGAAATTCACTTGACCACACTATTTAACAAATATGAATATGCAATTCCACAATTTATTATAGTTTATGAACGTATGTGTTAATAAAACACTACTCGTTTTCCTTTGCTTTTATCCTTGACACTGTATTTTTTTCCCCTCTTTTTTTTTTTTTTTTTATCTTTGATATATGTTTGGTAAAGAAAAAATTTAATTTAACTAGGTAACTTTTACCTTTGTTATTCGTTGATAGAAATTATAATTCAAATAGTTAATTTTTTTTTTTCCACTTTGTTATACGTTGATAGAAATTTTAATTCAAATAGTTAAATTTTTTTCACCGATTAATACACATATTTTTAACAATTGTATACGATTTTATTTTAAGTCAATGTTTCTTTATTTAGTTTTTGACCGCTTTATGTTAAATCAACTTTAATCACTCGTGTCCATAACGTTTATGATTCTATCATTCTCATTGCATCATGCCATTATCTTAAGTCTATATCAAGTGTCTAGCAGTAAACTTCCAAAGCTTTTTCTTAGTTATTTGTCTGACCGTTATGAATATCAATATTGCGCATTTCATAATTTTAAGCAAAGTTACCTTTTGTGATTTGCGGTACCTTAATCTTGAATTGCTTTATATCCCAAATCACTTGATGTTGTTATTGTTTCACAAATTGATATTTTTTTTTTCACACAAATATGTATATGCATTAAAAGGTAAGATAATTAAGATCAATACTTATATATATTCTACATGCCTGCAAATTCCTTTAGTGGGGATTTGGTGATTATATCCAGAAGACTTTGAAGAACATCTGAGATGCGAGCGCCCCTGCTCGGGCGCCAATGTAACGAGATTTTCTTAGCCTGGGTTGAAGCCGTCGGTTTTCAGGGTGACTCGCACATTTATTTATAAATGGGGAACGCTCGCTTTTCAATTTTTTTCTTGCAATTTATTTCTCTTATAAATCTATATTACTATTTCGACTATATTTATCCAGCCCTCCACTCCTCAGTGGCCTTCGAGGTACTTATCACCATCGAATGTAATATGGTTATCCGCTTCTTGTCGAGGACTGTCACCATCGACCGTCAGGAACGTGTGGTTTAACAAAGTGTATAATAGTTTATCCAGCTCTTGTCGAGGATTATCACCGTCGACCGTAAGGAACGTGTGGTTTAACAAAGTGTATAATAGTTTATCCAGCTCTTGTCGAGGATTATCACCGTCGACCCTCGGATTATTTAACTTGTGTCTAGAATAAAGTTTGGCTAGAATAAAAGTCTTCCTCTGAGTTTGCAACTGGTTCTTTTCCCTTTGTATGTCTGTCGTTAAGGTCTTCTTGCTTTCACAGCTAAAAGCCAAGAGTTCGATGTTCACGCTTACACACCTCACGGTCCAATCTCTGAATCGATGCTTACACTTTCATGAGCTATGAAAGTGTAAGTGCTTTCATTTTCATAGCTCACAGTCAACTCTGAATCGGTGCTTTCCGATTCATAGCTCACAATCAACTCTCTGAATCGATGCTTACACTTTCATAGCTCTCAATCCACTCCCCTATCCTTTTCGATTCGACACGAAGGCCTTTTCCACGTAGGTATTGGAATCGGTAGTTGTCGTATAGTGACCCAAGTATGATGACGTGGAGATTAAGTGGAGTGGCCAGATTAATACACTTATCAACTAATACAACTTGCTTAATCAATACGCCTTTGTAGCATGCGAGAAAATTGTATAATATTCTAGTTAACATGAATGCTTCTTTATATCTATATGTAAATAAGTATTAACTATATATGTACTATAATACAAGTAGGATTGTGTGAGAGGAAAATGAGTGTAGCGATTTCCCTTCGTCACAAGGTGGAGGGTATAATGAAAGCACTAATTTGTTTTGTTTTTTTCATTATATGTCGACGATGTTTTCAATCTAAAAATTGCTTTATTTTTGTTTCATTACAATTATTTGTTTCAATGTGTGTGTAAGGTGGGTTTGTATGGAATAATAGGAGTAAGAGATAATTATACTGGATCATCGTCATCCATCTGTAAAGAATGGAGAAAGGTTTATTGTTGTTGTTGTTGTTGTTGTTGTTGTGTAGTTACTCTTACATCCATGGGCGAGTTTTGTTTTTCGGCACGTTCCTTTTCACGTCGTATCTCTGCCTCAATGGCCTGACGAATGGCTAATTTACAGGCTCGCTGACATATTTCGGTGAGATCAGCACCCGAAAAGCCTTGCGTCACCTTGGCTATATAATTCAAATTCACATCTTTGGCCAGCGGCGATTTGCGTAAGTTGGCTTTGAGGATAGCTTCGCGCGATTTATCATCGGGCAATGGTATGTAAATGAGTTGATCGAGACGGCCGGGTCGCAAAATGGCCGGATCTATAATATCGGACCGATTGGTGGCCCCAATAATGAACACATTCTTCTTGGCACCCATGCCATCCATTTCTGGTAAAATCTGATTAATTACACGATCAGCAGCACCGCCAGCTTCACCCACATTACCGCCGCGGGCCTTGGCAATGGAGTCTAATTCATCGAAAAATAAAACACAAGGAGCCGCTGACCGAGCTTTATCGAATATGTCGCGCACATTGGCCTCTGACTCACCAAACCACTTGGTCAACAGTTCGGGACCAATTTTTGTGGCAGATAAATTTTGTCGATTGCACGCGTGGCTCTGGTCCGATTTTGCCCATTTTAAATAGCGATCTGCATGCAAAAACTAAAAGTATATGTACGAAATTTCAGCTCAATATCTCCAAATTTACGCCAGTGAGAGTGCAAACAACAAACGGACACACGAACATACATGTCTAAATCGACTGTTTTTGACGCTGATCAAGAATATATATACTTTGTAGGGCCTCTGACGCCTCTTTCTGGGTGTTGCAAACGAAAGAACAAACTTAGTATACCCCCATCATTGAGGTGGAGGGTATAATGAAAGTATTGAGGTTTTTATTGAGAATAAGTAAAAAAGAAATTTATAACATATATAAATTGATAACTAATACAGAGCATGCTAGATTTAATAATAAAGTGTATATACAAGTATGTATATATACTTAACACCTTCCCTCAAATCTGGCATTGTATTGTTTAAAAACCGTTAATGGTGTTCCTTAACACTAAGGATGTTCATGCACTTGAAGTGTTTTTTTGTGGGCAATCCCTTCGTTAAAAAGTCCGCTGGCATATCTTCTGTATTTAGATATTCTACGTCGACTTCACCTCTTTCCAACGCGTCTCTTATGAAATGGTGTCTTATGTCGACATGTTTGGTTCTATTATGGTATATAGGATTTTTGCACAATTTTTCTGAACTTTGATTATCATTGAAAATTTTAATGGTTCGTTCGATTCCTGTTAGTTCTTTTAAAAATCTTCTCAAATATATTGCTTCTTTCGCGGAGTCAGAGAGAGCCATGTACTCGGCTCTGGTGGTGGTGGACATGGCCACAGTTCTTTGCTTCCTGGATTCCCAGCATATTGCTGCTCCACCGTATTTAAAAGTGTATCCCGTATATGATCTACGGTCGTCCACGTTTGCACCCCAATCCGCGTCGGCGAAGCCTTCTAATTCTTTACCACATTTTTTGAATACTAGTCCTACGTTTGGTGTTCTTTTTAAGTATCTTAGTACACGTTTAGCCGCTATCCAGTGTTGTTGATTATAGCATGTATTATACTGGCTAAGTGCACTTACTGCGTGAGCTATATCAGGTCTTGTTGATACTGCTAGGTACATTAAAGAACCAATTAGACTTTGATATGGTACCTGTAGTGACTGTTCATCTTGTTGTTCTGCTACTTTGCTTAACTTTTGTGCAGTGTTAATAGGGGTACTTACTGGTTTACAATTGGCCATATTGAATTTCGTCAAAATCTCTTGTATATATTTTGATTGCCACATACTGATAGTGCCTGCTTCGATATCTTGATTAAATTGGATTCCGAGACAGTATTTCAAAGGGCCTAGATCCTTCATTTCGAAACTTTTTGCCAATTCGGATTTCATTTGCTTCGTTAAAATTTTATTATTAGATGCTAGGATAAGATCGTCCACGTAAATTGAAATAATTACTATATCGTTGTTGTGTTTGTAAATGTATAGACACGGATCACATTCAGATGGTTTCATATTAATGCTTCGTAACTTTTCGTCTAATTTTTTATACCATAACCTTCCTGATTGTTTCAGACCATATAGTGCTTTTTTCAAGAGACATACCTTTCCGTTATATTTTGCTGCTTCGGATGGTGTTAGGATTTGTTTTAGATCTGGTGGCATTTCCATGTATATTTCTTTATCTGCTTCACCATATAAGTATGCACCAACAAAATCAAGTTGATGGAGTTCTAGTTCCATTTCTGTAGATATTGCCAATAATAAACGTATAGTGCTCATTCTTGCCACTGGTGAGAATGTTTCGTCATAGTCTATACCTACTGTTTGTGTGAAACCTTTCGCAACAAGACGCGCTTTTCTACGTTCAATTGATCCGTCTGCGTTAAATTTTGTTCTTAGAGTCCATTTCGATTGTATGATCTTTTTATTATGGGGACGGTCTACTATAACCCAAGTACCATTTTTCATGAGAATTTCGTATTCAGTTACCATTGCTTCTTTCCATTCTGTCGCTTCGTCACCTGATAGAGCTTCTCTACTTGTTTTTGGATCTCCTTGTTCAGTAAAGTTGGCAGATTGATATTCTTCACCACTTACGTCTGAATCGAAAGATCTTGTTTCTGGTTTATTAACAGTTTTGTATATTTTACGTGGTCTGCCTCTTTTTCCGGTTAAGAGTTTTTTAGGTCGACCTTTGCCTCTACTAATGTTAGTTAATTTATTTTCATGATGATTTTGGTTTAAATTTTCAGTTGATGTTTGCTTTTCTAATGTTAATTTTTGTTGTTGTTGTTGTTGATGTTGACGGTTTACCAGTAATTCTACAGTTTCAGGCATAAAATCGATATACTGATTCTTGTTAAAATTTTCTGTGAATATGACATCACGACTGCGTTCTACTTTATTAGATTCGGGGTTCCATAGACGATAGCCTTTTGATACATTAGAGTATCCAACAAATACGCATTTTTTCGATCGTGGTTCAAATTTACCTTTATTATTTTTTTTTGTCTAACTTGTATGCATGGCATCCAAATTTATGCATATAAGTAAAAACTGGTTTTCGTCCGTTCCATATTTCGTATGGTGTTTTACCTTTCAAACTTTGTGATGGACAACGGTTTCGAATGTAATTTGCCATATTTATCGCTTCGGCCCAAAAACTAGGAGGGAGTCCTGAAGTTATCATCATATACCTAGCCATATCCAAAAGAGTTCTATTTTTTCGTTCACTTACTCCGTTTTGCTGTGGGGTATATTCAATGGATAATTTATGTTTTATTCCTTCGGATTTTAATAATTGTTGCATTTCGTTGTTAACATATTCTGTGCCATTATCACTTCTTAAGCATTTTATTTTGAAACCTGTTTTGCGTTCTACCATGTTTTTGTATTCAACAAATTTGCTAAATGCTTCATTTTTGCTTTTTAGGAAGTAAACCTCGCACCATCTGCTTTTGTCATCGATAAACGTGATGAAGTACTTTGATCCGGCAAGGGATCGGGTACGCATAGGTCCACAAACATCGGTATGTACTATGTTCAACAGTTCTGTGCTTCGATGTTCGGATAAACTAAACGGTTTTTGCGACTGTTTACCTTGAATACACACTTCACACTGTTGTGGTGTACTCTTTTTGTCTACATCTACGTTAAAATTCTTGATTATGGTTTTTAAATCCTTTTCGTTTACATGGCCAAGTATTTCATGCCAATCTTGTAGAGTTCTTTTCTGAGATACTACAGATGTGACGTCTTCTTTTTTATTTATGTAATATAAATTACCCTTCCTTTTTGCAGAAAATACAATATCTTTTGTGTTTGAGTTTAAAATAATTGCTGCATTCTTTTTGAAGATTATTTCATACCCGTGATCTGTAATTTTAGAAACAGAAACAAGGTTTGTTCGTAAATCTGGCACGTATAACGTTTCGTTTAATGTAACATTTCTTCCGGTATTCGAAGTAAAAGTTACTGTACCGCAGCCGTTTATGTCGGTGAAGTTCTCGTTCGCTAAAGTTAACTTCTTATTTTTTGATTATGGGTAAAGGCAAAGGATTGCCATGTTATAATTTGTTTTTATGTTATGTAAAAGTTTTATATTGGATTATTTAGGATACCCACATTTGCTTAGAAAGCAAAGTCCACTAGCATAGTATGCTATGTGTGGGTGAGTAACCTTTTTATTAGTTTATTTTTATAGATACTTACATTTGCTCCATTAGAGCAAAATCCAGTAGCAATTAATTGCTTTGTCTGGGCAAGTAACTATTTTAAATGCTATTATAGATCAATCAATGTTCTACTACCTTTAAGATTATTTTATTGATTGATAACTAATTGTACATTTTGTTCATCTTATATACTAATTTTACTTATGTGTATGACCTACTTACTTACTTACCTACTTACTTACAAATTGTAAAAAAAGAAAATAATGCTTAGCTATAAAAATACTGAACTTAAAAAATACGCTTATTACGCTTAACAAATATAATGCTTACAATGCTAAATATTTATTACATTAAAATTGTGCAGTACAGTGCGTTATATTAAAATTGTATAGTACACTACACCCTTACCCTATAAAAATTTTTTTTTTTTTTTTTATACAGAAAAGAAAAAAAATTTGTGTGTTCATTATATATTTTGTATAAGATTAATTTGTTTTATACGGTTTCAACTCATTATTGTGCACTTCTTTAAGTAAATTATTAATTTCTATAACTGAATTTACTCCATTCTTAGATATTATTTTATAAGGTCCTACGTATGGTTTTTGATATTTTCTTCTATTCCTATTCCTTAATAAAACAAAATCACCTATATTTAAATTTAAAGGGTTGCTGTCTTTAATGTTACTGTTTAAAGTACGTTTGCGTTTTTCTAATTCTATTAGCTTTTTGGCTCTTTTTTGGGAATACTGGAGTCTGACTTTTAATTCATTGGAGTAATCCTCCAGATTGTAGATTTTTTCGTTCGACATAAAATTATCAATTGGCAAACATGGTATTTTTCCAAATACTAATTCAAATGGCGTATAGTTCGTTGTCACATGTAGTGTAGTATTGTATGCAAAAGAGTAATAGGGTATCCATTTGTCCCAGTTGTCATTTTTCGTAAATGATAACATATATTCATTTAACACTCGGTGGTTACGTTCTACTATTCCTAATGTTTCGTGATGGTACGGGGTTGAGAAGATCTGTTGGATTTTTAGGAGTTCGCATATACTTTTTAGAAGCTCATTTGTAAACTCTGTACCTCTATCGGATTTTAAGACTTTGAAGTGACCATATTTTAGAATAAGTTGTTCGACAATCGTTTGAGAAATTGTTTTTGCGTCTTTACTAGGTATTGGAAACACGATTACATATTTTGTTAGTGCGCATTGCATCGTTAGAATATATTTGAATCCATTTGAAATCCTTAGGGGTCCTACTGTATCTATCTCAACTACTTCGAAACTGCTGTTCGGTGTTACAGTAATAGTTTGTGGTTCTTTAGTATGTCGTATCTCTTTATTTTCTTGACAATTTGTGCAGTTGTTAACAAATTTTTTGACCATTTTGTTCATGTTTTTCCAGACATATCTTTGTTTTGATTTTAAAGAAGTTTTTCTGATACCTAAATGTCCTCCTAATGGACTGTTATGAAATTCGTCAATTAATTTATATTGTATCACTTTATCTGTTATTCTCTGAGGGTCTTTGTATAATATAATATTTAATAATTGGCCTTTTTTATTTTTCTTTAAAAGCATTTTCACTTATGAACTTGAATATCATATCATTCTTGTTCAATGCTACATTAAATATCTTTAATTTTTCTAATTGTGATGTCAGCTTCTCCATAATCGAATCTAAATTCGGAGGATTATCACTGCATCTTATTATTATATTTTTACTTTCTGTGAGTATTTTAACATTATTTTTTCTTGTAATGTTTTCAATACATTCAAATTTTATTTTTCTTAAATTATTAATGTCAGAAATAGATATGCAATCCCATATATGAAGTTGATCAGACTTCTGGGGAGTTGAACTATTCTGATTTTTCATATCGTTAGCTAACTCAATATTTTTCAATTTTTGCCCTCTGGTCACAACTTTTATTTGTCTTGGCATCATATCCTTCAGAGTGTCTGAATCTATCTTTATTCTTGATAATGCATCAGCATTTGTATTGTTTGAATCTTTTTTATATACTATTTCAAAGTCGTAGTCAGATAACTCCATTCTTATCCTTGTCATTCTAGATGAAGGATTATTATGTGTAAATAATGATATTAATGGTCTGTGATCAGTGACTACTATGAATTTTCTTCCAAATAGGTAAGGTCTGAAAAATTTTATTCCCCAATATATTGCCAATAATTCTTTTTCTATAACCGATTTATTGATGTCGTGTTTAGATAATGTCGTACTGGCATAAGAAATTGGTAAATCATACCCAATTTCTCCTTGGGAAAGAATTGCTCCTAGAGCAAAATCAGATGCGTCTGTAGTTAAGACAAACGTTTTGTTAAAGTCTGGGTATTGTAATATTGGTGGATTCATAAGTTTATTTTTTAATGTGTTAAATGATATTTCACATTCATTTGACCAAATGAATGGTTGATTCTTTTTTAATAAATTATTCAAGCATTTTGCTATTTTGGCAAAGTCTTTAATAAATCGCCTATAATAATTACAGAGCGCGACGAATCTTCTAACTTCGTCTGGATTTCTTGGCGTTGGATAATTTTTTATTATTATATATTTTGATGGGTCGGTTTTTATACCATCTTTTATTATTAAGTGTCCTAAATATACAACTTCATGTCGGAGAAAATGGCATTTATTGGCGTTCAATTTTAAATTATATTTTCTTAAGCGTGAGAAAACTTTTAAGAGATTATTGTTATGATGTTGCAAACTGCAACCAAATATAATTATGTCATCTACGTATAAAAATGCATTTGCGTCTAGTCCAGATAGTGCAATTGTTAGCATTCTTTGAAAACTATTAGATGATATTTTTAAACCGAAGGGTAACCTTTTAAATTGGAAATGTCCTTTGTTAGTGGAAAATGCTGTTAATGGTCTAGATTCTTTGTCTAAATCAATTTGATGAAAGGAACTTGTCACGTCTATGGTGGAAAAATATTTTGCTCTCCCTAAGACGTCTAATACGTCATCCAGTCTTGTCAATGGAAATTTATCGTTAACCAATTTTTTATTTAGTTTTCTAAAATCAACTACTAATCTCCATGTTTTTGTATCTTTTGTGATGAGGCAATTTCGTTTAAAAAAATTACCATCACACGTCCGACATATATATGATAGTATTTGGCATCCACACAACATTTGCTGTCTTTGCGCACATCTCTATTCATTAATGAATTATATTCTCATTTATTACTTATACGTATTTACTCTTCCATTGATCATTTACACATATTTGCAACCAAACCTTGTACTTTAACAATGAAGTCAGTTATTTTGTTACTATACTAAAACATCTTTTTACCTTTTCTCTTTATTTCATTAATTAAAAAAAAAAAATGAAGTTATGAATTTTGAAATTTCTAGTTTAATTTGAAGTAAATAAGTATTCATAAGCCATTCTGTAATAATTATAAATCATGTATAATAAGCTTAGCCATAAGTATAAGCATACCTGAACTAGTATATAAAACATATGTAACTAAGCATAAGATCAGCTGTAATGGTGCGAAACTTACAGCGTAAAGCTCTTACAAGCAACGCAAAAGCTCAGCCACTGGCCTATATAAAGGCGATCTTCGCACAGCAAAGTAGCTAGTGTTAGGTGGGCATTGCGCTAGGTAGGTTGTCTTAGAACTAGATAGGAGAGTTGATAATATCCTCTCTAATCTAGTTAAACTTTTTTTTTTGTAGTTAATTATTATAGTCATACTAGGGTGAGAGTTGATAATATCCTCTCTATCAGCATTCGTGTAGTTATAATCATACTAGGGTGAGAGTTGATAATATCCTCTCTATCAGCATTCGTGTAGTTATAATCATACTAGGGTGAGAGTTGATAATATCCTCTCTATCAGCATTCGTGTAGCTATAGTCATACTAGGGTGAGAGTTGATAATATCCTCTCTATCAGCATTCGTGTAGTTATAATCATACTAGGGTGAGAGTTGATAATATCCTCTCTATCAGCATTCGAGTAGCTATAGTCATACTAGGGTGAGAGTCGAAAATATACTCCCAACAAGCGTGCTTATATTAGCTATACTAAAACACTCGTACCAATATAATAAATATATTAACAGCGCGTATTGTAGAAATAGGTTACTTTCATTTTCTTGATATAAATGTATAAATATACAAATATTGTAAGGACAAGGTCAAAATAAAAGAAATATGTCATTCTAATTTTTTATCCTTTCCTCTTTGAATTGAACTCTGGACAGACTCTGGGCTTACCCCAGCACCTTTCAGACTTCTTTACAAAGTGGCGCCCGAGCAGGGACGCACATAATGTGCATCTGAATATATACAAAGAAATTCGACGTCAAGAACAAAATAATACAAATCGCATAGCATAGAGAAAAAAAATCAAAACACGAAAGACTATTTCTGAATTTAATCTTGTAAAAATTACTAAGCATAGAATCTTGTGAAAATTACTAAGCACAGAATCATGTGAAAATTACTAAGCATAGAATCTTGAGAAAATTACTAAGCATAGAATCTTGTGAAAATTACTAAGCATAGAATCTTGTGAAAATTACTAAGCATAGAATCTTGGGAAAATTACTAAGCATAGAATCTTGTGAAAATTACTAAGCATAGAATCTTGGGAAAATTACTAAGCATAGAATCTTGTACAAATTACTAGCATAGAATCTTGTAAAAATTACTAAGCATAGAACCTTGAAAAAAACAACTGAGCTCTAGAATCATTCTAAAAAAAAAAGAAAACAAATATATCACTTAAACAACGTAAGATATTTAAACACTGAAAATGCCCCAGATACGAACCGGCTGGATTCGCACACTGCGCAAAGAGGAACTAACGGTCGTAATGATGGACTTGGGTCTGGATACATCCGGCACCGTTGATGAACTACGACGCTCGCTGGCACAATATGTTACAACAGAGCACAAAAGCGAAGAAGTAAACAAAATCTTATTCAACCAAGAGCAATGCGAGGCGAAGGCACAAAGTTTACCCCTGCCAAGTGAAGCTACCAACAGAAGCCAGTCACCACAGCCAACAGACAAGATGCAAATAAGTAAAGACGACCTCGCAAAATTGATAGAAGAAATCCACAAAAAATTTACGGTAACCCAGCAGCCAAGTTCTGAAAAACAAGAATGCATAAAAGAACCCAGTAAGGTAACCACAGATGACAAAAAAACTATTATGAATGTGATCAGTAAGTGGGACATCCTTTATGAAGGAGGGTCGGACACTTTTCAGTTCATGGAAAATATTGAAGAAATGGCTCTCACGTATAATGTACCTTTTGACTCATTACCAACAGCAATGCCCAAATTCTTAAAAGGTAAGGCTTTGATGTGGTACCGAAATAATAACAGTCATTGGACCACTTGGAGTGCATTTAAAGAAGATTTTCTGAAATTCTTCCTCCCATCGAGATTCTTTGAAAATCTCAATGACGAAATACGCTCCCGCATGCAACACGCAAACGAATCCTTCCAGGATTATTCCCTCGCACTACAGGAACTAATGCGACACTCAGTCATGACAAAGGAGGAAAAATTGGTAAGAATATACAACAACGCACGGCCAGATTATCGTTGGTATATTCGCAGACGAGACTTTTCCATCCTATCGGAACTACTAGAACTTGCTGACGACATGGAAAGTATAGGGCAGTCCCCAAAGCCAAAAACAGCAAACGACCAAGTCAACCGGGATCTTGGTTCACCAAGTAACAAGATTTCAAATCCTAACTCTGCCTGTCGAAAATGCGGTAATCAAGGACATACCTTCGCATCTTGCCGCAACACAAGCCGGCTATTCTGTTGGGTATGTGGTACAATCGGGGTCAGGACACGCGATTGCTGCAGACAGCAACCCACGACATCCCAGGCCGTACAACAACAGCGCAGACAAACTCCACAGGAGCGAGGATGTGGGCTGCAATACCAGAAAAACCCACTGTTGTGTCCTATACTATCTTGCACCAACAATAAAATTTCTGCCGACATACTAATCAGCGGCACACCGGTTAAAGCCATGATTGATACAGGAACAACAAGTTGCATCATCAGCCAGTCCTTTATAACCAAGTTGAACATCACCGGGCGACGAAAGAGCACTAATCTAAATGTCCTTATGGCCGACGGCTCTGCAAAAGGAATCAACGAAACCATGTATTGCATGGTTCATTTTGGAAATCAACAGGAGGAACTACCATTTCTAGTGATGCCAAACGCAATCGAGGGCGTTATTCTAGGAATGAAATTCTTGTCAATGTTTAACGCATCATTCACATGCTCTGGGATCACTCTAAAATGCAGGGAGCAGCCGCAGAACAACTATAACTTAGGCAAATACCACTAACATGATCCGACAAGAAAACCATAAGGTAACCAACGTAACTTATTGTCCAATCAACATGTACACTTGAAGCAGATCGACCAAGCAGCGAACCAAAAGCAAGTATGCTCGAAGGACGACCAGTTTGTGAACCACCACGAGGCTCCGAGCAAGCCGAAATTGCCAGATTCCTGGAAGAAGAGTTGGCCAAATTCAGTGCAACGACAGGCCTAACCCATCTTATAACGCACAAGATTCACATGACTGATGACCGACCAATCAAAATACGCTATCAACAACGAAACCCGGCAATGCAATCAGTTATTTACTCAGAAGTCGACAAATTACTAGCAAAAAACTTAATCGAACCATCCCACAGTGCATACTCATTCCCAGCCGTACCTGTGAAGAAGAAGAATGGGACTTGGAGACTCTGTATTGACTACCGACAGCTAAATAAACGTGCCGAGCAAGATGCTTACCCCTTGCCCAAGATCTCACAAATCTTGAATTTACTAAAAGAGGCCAACTATATTACCGGCCTCGACCTGGAAAACGGATACTGGCAAGTCCCCATGGACAATGACAGCCGGAGATATACCGCCTTTACCATTCCTGGGAGAGGCCTATATCAATGGAAGGTGATGCCATTCGGTCTTCACACAGCACCAGCAACTTTCCAGCGACTGCTAGACCAAGTTATTGGCCCAGAATTGGAACCCAGGGCGTTCGCCTATCTAGATGATATCATCGTGATCGGCCGGACACTCGAGGAGCACATGGAAAACTTGCGGGAAGTGTTCCAACGACTACGTAACGCTAATCTAAGAATCAACACTCAGAAATGGGAATTTTTTAAAAGGGAACTTAAATACCTAGGACGTGTTATCAGTGACCGAGGAATCAAAACTGACCCAGACAAGGTGGCAGCAATATCGAATCTTAACCCACCACGAAACATACGTGAACTAAGAGGTTCTTTGGGCATTACATCTTGGTATAGGCGTTTCGTTCCATGCTTTGCAGACATTTCGCAACCCCTAACATCTTTATTGAAAAAGGGAAGACACTGGAAATGGACAGACGTCCAGCAAAAGGCGTTTGAAATGCTAAAAAAAAACTGACGGAAGCCCCGGTACTTACGTGTCCAGATTTCAACAAACCTTTTATCCTACAGACAGACGCCAGTAACGTTGGTCTTGGCGCCGTGCTAACCCAGCAAACACCTGAAGTCATAGCCTATGCAAGCAGGCACCTAAATAAGGCGGAAAGAAATTATAGCGTAACCGAGCGAGAATGCTTAGCTATCGTATGGGGGGTACGTAAAATGCGACCTTACCTGGAGGGTTATAAATTTACTGTGATTACGGATCACCTGTCCTTGAAATGGTTAAACAGTATTGATAGCCCCACCGGAAGACTAGCCAGATGGGCTCTTGAGTTACAACAATACAATTTTGAAGTTATATATCGCAAGGGCAAAAGCAATATAGTCGCGGACACTTTGTCGCGCCAACCGGAAGAAACTTTGGACATCCTCAACCGTTGCAATGAGGGGAAACCATGCTCTTGGTTACTAAAGCGAAGAAAAGAAGTATCGTCAAATCCTGAAAAATACCCTGACTATACCATCACTAACGATCAGCTTTACCGGCACATCCCAACTCAACATAATGGGATCGAAGGAAATGCTTGGAAGCTATGTGTACCTACCCCACTCAGAAAACGGGTGCTTAGTGAAAACCACGATGACCCCACGTCAGGACAGACAGACTCGGTATACGGAAGACAACCGCCCGCATCACAGCACTCTACTATTGGCCAGGAATGTTTAGGGACATACGCAGATATGTTCGCCACTGTTATATTTGTCAAAGGTATAAAGTGAGTCAGCAGGACAAATGTTGTCACAGATACCAGAAGAACCATGGGCAATATTATGCATGGACTTCATTGGCCCGTTACCCAGATCAACACACGGTAACACCATGCTATTAGTAATGGTAGATAAATTTTCAAAATGGATCGAATTACACCCTATGAAAAAAGCAACCGCAGACGGTATAATTAAAGCCATCAGAACAAACATCATCGCGCGATTTGGGGTACCCAAAATTCTCATGTCTGATAATGGTACCCAATTTACTAGCAAAACAATGAAACGTTATCTGGAGAAGATCGGAGTTAAGCACCAAACCACGGCACCATACTCCCCACATGAGAACCCCACCGAGAGGGTCAACCGCACTCTAAAAACAATAATGGCTCAACTTACTGATGACGATCACCGTAGATGGAACGATAACCTGCCTGAGATAACATTAGCTCTGAATTCTAGCACATCCGATTCCACAACCTTTTCACCAGCATACATCTTATATGGACGCGAACCACGCTTACCAGGTACCTTATTCGACGAAGTAACCACTGGCACAGGCAGACAACCGATTAACACCAAAGACAAAACCAAAGTTCTAAAAGAAGTATGGGAATTAGTACGCAATAACTTGGCCAAAGCATCCAAAGACCAAAGCCGATATTACAATTTGAGAAGACGATCATGGAAGCCAAAAATTGGCGACCTAGTAATGACACGTCAACATCCATTATCAAAAGCGAACGAATACTTTGCAGCAAAGTTGGCACCAAAATTTGTTGGTCCATTCTCAGTGATAGGGTTTCTCTCAGCCGTAATCGTTGAAGTAGAAGGTTTCGGGCAGCGTAGAACGGTTCATGTAAAGGACCTCAAACCATACTTTCATTCTAACTCTGAAGAATTCGAAGAAGGTCTCGGCAACCAAGATAACGCTAAATAAACTTTTCTTTCTTTTTTCCATCTAGAACAAATAAAAAAAAAAAAAAAGAAAAAATATATATATAAGCCAGCAAAAGCATTTAAACTCGCAGAACGTGTAAGCGACATGAGCCCAGTAGACGACAAATTCCAGCGTACGAGCAACCGTTGCAGGGAAGCGCTGATGGCAAAAATGAACAAACAACGACGCGCCATCTTCTTAAATAGCCCTCCCACAACCTCACGGGGTTTTCGAAGCGGTCAAACCCGGAAACGCAAAACTAATACCAGAAGCACCGAAAGCATAGCCAAGTCATCAAATAATGATCCAACAATACGCAAGCGTGGCCGCACAAAATTTATGTTGGCACCACCCCGGAAAGCAGCAGCACAATTCATCCACTCATCGCCGATACCACCCGAAAGATGTGCAACACTGCGCCTGGCTTCCCCATCCAAGATACAAACACCGGAAGACATGTTGGCTGCAGAATCCCCAAAGACGAGCAGCGACATCACCAAAGACTTATATTTATCTGAGGAATCTCTCGCCGGGGGCGAGCTATTTGGTCCACCCGACGCTCTAGTAAATACCTCAACCAACTCGCACCAGAGGCCTGAAGAAATGGTCCCCGACCCGAATGATTACAATGGCCAAGGAGTTCTGTAGACAGAGGATGAGACAGGTCGGGAATGGTTGCGACACCACCCACCGTCACCAGAAGTGTCCGACGACCCAGTCAACGATGAACGTTCAAACATCCCCGACACGATCGAAATTGGGGACGATATTTCTCTATTGACCATTAGTAGTGACACAAATGAGGGTGATACCTGGGATATACCGCCACCCCAACATAGCCATCCTGAGGAACACAAACCAGACAATATGCCTACGCCACCACGCCGTCAGGAGATGTACGATTTTCACGTGTCTAAAAAAATCGATGTTGTCTTCGGCGACTCTGTACGAATACAACGGTCGTATACGTTCTCTCAGATCTTCAAGCCGACACACATTTTCTCCCCAAGTCTGCTTGCATTGCCTCAATTGTCCAAAGAAGTTCAAGCAACAGTGCCAAAAGCAACACAAGATGAAGCGACTCAAACCTCCCACCGGCTGTCCAGTCCGGAAGATCTGTCGCACCTACTTGACCGGATTGACGAGATAATGGGTCCAGCAGGTAAACACCAAGCAGCACACACCAATACACGTGATATGGGAACTCTAGCTCAGCCATGTGACGTTACCATAAGAGGAAATCAATCCACCGTCCGATCTGTCATTTACACCACTCCGCCCTCGCTCCGCTCACATGCTCCAACTCAGGACACCTTCAGCCCATTACTACCTAGGACTGAACTACCAATCTATGGGGTCCTCCCTAGTCCATGGAGTGCAAGTTCCACGAGCTCCGAGTCGCCCAAACCACCACGGCCTACTCCTACAGAACCCGTCACCAGCTCCACGGGTACACATAAACAACGCGGGCAGCGTACACCAGTGTATAGCTGTCAACCATCTTGGAAGTCTAGCCCACGCCAGCATCATCAAGGGGCAACAGCCAAAATATGGACACCTCCTGGATGCTCGAGGAGGCAGCGGCCTAATCCACAATTAGCAGGTTCCACTGACACGCACCCTCAACGCGGGCGGCGTACACCAGTGTATAGCTGTCAACCATCTTGGAAGTCTAGCCCACGCCAGCATCATCAAGGGGCAACAGCCAAAATATGGACACCGCCTGGATGCTCGAGGAGGCAGCGGCCTAATCCACAAGTAGCAAGTTCCACTGACACGCACCCTCAACATGACGAGCAGACTACACATCAGCCACCACCACTGCTTAGTCCACTCCGGCCTTTCCGGATGTCGATGGTTGAGTCAAAGGCGGCTTCTACAATTCAGCAACCTGACACCCATGCAAGAGTAGATCTTAGTTACGAGACCCCCGTGCCCTCTGAGATCCGCAGGGAATTAGAGACGTGTCTTCTCGGACTACTAGCGCGAATTCCAGCTTGTACACGGACTCAAAGGTTACTCATCATCCAAGGGAAGATGTATAGGGCCATAATAAAGAGAAGCGGTGAAGTTTTGATTCGAAGTGAAGATCCTGCCGGAGGAGGGAGGTAGTGTGATGAGGCAATTTCGTTTAAAAAAATTACCATCACACGTCCGACATATATATGATAGTATTTGGTATCCACACAACATTTGCTGTCTTTGCGCACATCTCTATTCATTAATGAATTATATTCTCATTAATTATTTATACGTATTTACTTTTTCATTGATCATTTACACATATTTGCAACCAACCCTTGTACTTTAACAATGAAGTCAGTTATTTTTGTTACTATACTAAAACATTTTCTTTTTACCTTTTCTCTTTATTTCATGGATTAATTAAAAATGAAGTTATGAATTTTGAAATTTCTAGTTTAATTTGAAGTAAATAAGTATTCATAAGCCATCCTGTAATAATTATAAATCATGTATAATAAGCTTAGCCATAAGTATAAGCATACCTGAACTAGTATATAAAACATATGTAACTAAGCATAAGATCAGCTGTAATGGTGCGAAACTTACAACGTAAAGCTCTTACAAGCAACGCAAAAGCTCGGCCGCTGGCCTATATAAAGGCGATCTTCGCACAGCAAAGTAGCTAGTGTTAGGTGGGCATTGCGCTAGGTAGGTTGTCTTAGAACTAGATAGGAGAGTTGATAATATCCTCTCTAATCTAGTTAAACTTTTTTTTTTTGTAGTTAATTATTATAGTCATACTAGGGTGAGAGTTGATAATATCCTCTCTATCAGCATTCGTGTAGTTATAATCATACTAGGGTGAGAGTTGATAATATCCTCTCTATCAGCATTCGAGTAGCTATAGTCATACTAGGGTGAGAGTCGAAAATATACTCCCAACAAGCGTGCTTATATTAGCTATACTAAAACACTCGTACCAATATAATAAATATATTAACAGCGCGTATTGTAGAAATAGGTTACTTTCATTTTCTTGATATAAATGTATAAATATACAAATATTGTAAGGACAAGGTCAAAATAAAAGAAATATGTCATTCTAATTTTTTATCCTTTCCTCTTTGAATTGAACTCTGGACAGACTCTGGGCTTACCCCAGCACCTTTCAGACTTCTTTACAAAGTGGCGCCCGAGCAGGGACGCACATAATGTGCATCTGAATATATACAAAGAAATTCGACGTCAAGAACAAAATAATACAAATCGCATAGCATAGAGAAAAAAAATCAAAACACGAAAGACTATTTCTGAATTTAATCTTGTAAAAATTACTAAGCATAGAATCTTGTGAAAATTACTAAGCATAGAATCTTGAGAAAATTACTAAGCATAGAATCTTGTGAAAATTACTAAGCATAGAATCTTGTGAAAATTACTAAGCATAGAATCTTGTGAAAATTACTAAGCATAGAATCTTGGGAAAATTACTAAGCATAGAATCTTGTGAAAATTACTAAGCATAGAATCTTGGGAAAATTACTAAGCATAGAATCTTGTACAAATTACTAGCATAGAATCTTGTAAAAATTACTAAGCATAGAACCTTGAAAAAAACAACTGAGCTCTAGAATCATTCTAAAAAAAAAAGAAAACAAATATATCACTTAAACAACGTAAGATATTTAAACACTGAAAATGCCCCAGATACGAACCGGCTGGATTCGCACACTGCGCAAAGAGGAACTAACGGTCGTAATGATGGACTTGGGTCTGGATACATCCGGCACCGTTGATGAACTACGACGCTCGCTGGCACAATATGTTACAACAGAGCACAAAAGCGAAGAAGTAAACAAAATCTTATTCAACCAAGAGCAATGCGAGGCGAAGGCACAAAGTTTACCCCTGCCAAGTGAAGCTACCAACAGAAGCCAGTCACCACAGCCAACAGACAAGATGCAAATAAGTAAAGACGACCTCGCAAAATTGATAGAAGAAATCCACAAAAAATTTACGGTAACCCAGCAGCCAAGTTCTGAAAAACAAGAATGCATAAAAGAACCCAGTAAGGTAACCACAGATGACAAAAAAACTATTATGAATGTGATCAGTAAGTGGGACATCCTTTATGAAGGAGGGTCGGACACTTTTCAGTTCATGGAAAATATTGAAGAAATGGCTCTCACGTATAATGTACCTTTTGACTCATTACCAACAGCAATGCCCAAATTCTTAAAAGGTAAGGCTTTGATGTGGTACCGAAATAATAACAGTCATTGGACCACTTGGAGTGCATTTAAAGAAGATTTTCTGAAATTCTTCCTCCCATCGAGATTCTTTGAAAATCTCAATGACGAAATACGCTCCCGCATGCAACACGCAAACGAATCCTTCCAGGATTATTCCCTCGCACTACAGGAACTAATGCGACACTCAGTCATGACAAAGGAGGAAAAATTGGCAAGAATATACAACAACGCACGGCCAGATTATCGTTGGTATATTCGCAGACGAGACTTTTCCATCCTATCGGAACTACTAGAACTTGCTGACGACATGGAAAGTATAGGGCAGTCCCCAAAGCCAAAAACAGCAAACGACCAAGTCAACCGGGATCTTGGTTCACCAAGTAACAAGATTTCAAATCCTAACTCTGCCTGTCGAAAATGCGGTAATCAAGGACATACCTTCGCATCTTGCCGCAACACAAGCCGGCTATTCTGTTGGGTATGTGGTACAATCGGGGTCAGGACACGCGATTGCTGCAGACAGCAACCCACGACATCCCAGGCCGTACAACAACAGCGCAGACAAACTCCACAGGAGCGAGGATGTGGGCTGCAATACCAGGAAAACCCACTGTTGTGTCCTATACTATCTTGCACCAACAACAAAATTTCTGCCGACATACTAATCAGCGGCACACCGGTTAAAGCCATGTTTGATACAGGAACAACAAGTTGCATCATCAGCCAGTCCTTTATAACCAAGTTGAACATCACCGGGCGACGAAAGAGCACTAATCTAAATGTCCTTATGGCCGACGGCTCTGCAAAAGGAATCAACGAAACCATGTATTGCATGGTTCATTTTGGAAATCAACAGGAGGAACTACCATTTCTAGTGATGCCAAACGCAATCGAGGGCGTTATTCTAGGAATGAAATTCTTGTCAATGTTTAACGCATCATTCACATGCTCTGGGATCACTCTAAAATGCAGGGAGCAGCCGCAGAACAACTATAACTTAGGCAAATACCACTAACATGATCCGACAAGAAAACCATAAGGTAACCAACGTAACGTATTGTCCAATCAACATGTACACTTGAAGCAGATCGACCAAGCAGCGAACCAAAAGCAAGTATGCTCGAAGGACGACCAGTTTGTGAACCACCACGAGGCTCCGAGCAAGCCGAAATTGCCAGATTCCTGGAAGAAGAGTTGGCCAAATTCAGTGCAACGACAGGCCTAACCCATCTT
The DNA here is from genome assembly GCA_963971445.1 of Ornithomya chloropus. Classification (NCBI taxonomy): domain Eukaryota; kingdom Metazoa; phylum Arthropoda; class Insecta; order Diptera; family Hippoboscidae; genus Ornithomya; species Ornithomya chloropus. The sequence goes on from OZ020531.1 coordinate 32,915,682, forward strand.
ATAACGCACAAGATTCACATGACTGATGACCGACCAATCAAAATACGCTATCAACAACGAAACCCGGCAATGCAATCAGTTATTTACTCAGAAGTCGACAAATTACTAGCAAAAAACTTAATCGAACCATCCCACAGTGCATACTCATTCCCAGCCGTACCTGTGAAGAAGAAGAATGGGACTTGGAGACTCTGTATTGACTACCGACAGCTAAATAAACGTGCCGAGCAAGATGCTTACCCCTTGCCCAAGATCTCACAAATCTTGAATTTACTAAAAGAGGCCAACTATATTACCGGCCTCGACCTGGAAAACGGATACTGGCAAGTCCCCATGGACAATGACAGCCGGAGATATACCGCCTTTACCATTCCTGGGAGAGGCCTATATCAATGGAAGGTGATGCCATTCGGTCTTCACACAGCACCAGCAACTTTCCAGCGACTGCTAGACCAAGTTATTGGCCCAGAATTGGAACCCAGGGCGTTCGCCTATCTAGATGATATCATCGTGATCGGCCGGACACTCGAGGAGCACATGGAAAACTTGCGGGAAGTGTTCCAACGACTACGTAACGCTAATCTAAGAATCAACACTCAGAAATGGGAATTTTTTAAAAGGGAACTTAAATACCTAGGACGTGTTATCAGTGACCGAGGAATCAAAACTGACCCAGACAAGGTGGCAGCAATATCGAATCTTAACCCACCACGAAACATACGTGAACTAAGAGGTTCTTTGGGCATTACATCTTGGTATAGGCGTTTCGTTCCATGCTTTGCAGACATTTCGCAACCCCTAACATCTTTATTGAAAAAGGGAAGACACTGGAAATGGACAGACGTCCAGCAAAAGGCGTTTGAAATGCTAAAAAAAAACTGACGGAAGCCCCGGTACTTACGTGTCCAGATTTCAACAAACCTTTTATCCTACAGACAGACGCCAGTAACGTTGGTCTTGGCGCCGTGCTAACCCAGCAAACACCTGAAGTCATAGCCTATGCAAGCAGGCACCTAAATAAGGCGGAAAGAAATTATAGCGTAACCGAGCGAGAATGCTTAGCTATCGTATGGGGGGTACGTAAAATGCGACCTTACCTGGAGGGTTATAAATTTACTGTGATTACGGATCACCTGTCCTTGAAATGGTTAAACAGTATTGATAGCCCCACCGGAAGACTAGCCAGATGGGCTCTTGAGTTACAACAATACAATTTTGAAGTTATATATCGCAAGGGCAAAAGCAATATAGTCGCGGACACTTTGTCGCGCCAACCGGAAGAAACGTGTGCCATCACTTTGGACATCCTCAACCGTTGCAATGAGGGGAAACCATGCTCTTGGTTACTAAAGCGAAGAAAAGAAGTATCGTCAAATCCTGAAAAATACCCTGACTATACCATCACTAACGATCAGCTTTACCGGCACATCCCAACTCAACATAATGGGATCGAAGGAAATGCTTGGAAGCTATGTGTACCTACCCCACTCAGAAAACGGGTGCTTAGTGAAAACCACGATGACCCCACGTCAGGACAGACAGACTCGGTATACGGAAGACAACCGCCCGCATCACAGCACTCTACTATTGGCCAGGAATGTTTAGGGACATACGCAGATATGTTCGCCACTGTGATATTTGTCAAAGGTATAAAGTGAGTCAGCAGGACAAATGTTGTCACAGATACCAGAAGAACCATGGGCAATATTATGCATGGACTTCATTGGCCCGTTACCCAGATCAACACACGGTAACACCATGCTATTAGTAATGGTAGATAAATTTTCAAATTGGATCGAATTACACCCTATGAAAAAAGCAACCGCAGACGGTATAATTAAAGCCATCAGAACAAACATCATCGCGCGATTTGGGGTACCCAAAATTCTCATGTCTGATAATGGTACCCAATTTACTAGCAAAACAATGAAACGTTATCTGGAGAAGATCGGAGTTAAGCACCAAACCACGGCACCATACTCCCCACATGAGAACCCCACCGAGAGGGTCAACCGCACTCTAAAAACAATAATGGCTCAACTTACTGATGACGATCACCGTAGATGGAACGATAACCTGCCTGAGATAACATTAGCTCTGAATTCTAGCACATCCGATTCCACAACCTTTTCACCAGCATACATCTTATATGGACGCGAACCACGCTTACCAGGTACCTTATTCGACGAAGTAACCACTGGCACAGGCAGACAACCGATTAACACCAAAGACAAAACCAAAGTTCTAAAAGAAGTATGGGAATTAGTACGCAATAACTTGGCCAAAGCATCCAAAGACCAAAGCCGATATTACAATTTGAGAAGACGATCATGGAAGCCAAAAATTGGCGACCTAGTAATGACACGTCAACATCCATTATCAAAAGCGAACGAATACTTTGCAGCAAAGTTGGCACCAAAATTTGTTGGTCCATTCTCAGTGATAGGGTTTCTCTCAGCCGTAATCGTTGAAGTAGAAGGTTTCGGGCAGCGTAGAACGGTTCATGTAAAGGACCTCAAACCATACTTTCATTCTAACTCTGAAGAATTCGAAGAAGGTCTCGGCAACCAAGATAACGCTAAATAAACTTTTCTTTCTTTTTTCCATCTAGAACAAATAAAAAAAAAAAAAAAGAAAAAATATATATATAAGCCAGCAAAAGCATTTAAACTCGCAGAACGTGTAAGCGACATGAGCCCAGTAGACGACAAATTCCAGCGTACGAGCAACCGTTGCAGGGAAGCGCTGATGGCAAAAATGAACAAACAACGACGCGCCATCTTCTTAAATAGCCCTCCCACAACCTCACGGGGTTTTCGAAGCGGTCAAACCCGGAAACGCAAAACTAATACCAGAAGCACCGAAAGCATAGCCAAGTCATCAAATAATGATCCAACAATACGCAAGCGTGGCCGCACAAAATTTATGTTGGCACCACCCCGGAAAGCAGCAGCACAATTCATCCACTCATCGCCGATACCACCCGAAAGATGTGCAACACTGCGCCTGGCTTCCCCATCCAAGATACAAACACCGGAAGACATGTTGGCTGCAGAATCCCCAAAGACGAGCAGCGACATCATCAAAGAGTTATATTTATCTGAGGAATCTCTCGCCGGGGGCGAGCTATTTGGTCCACCCGACGCTCTAGTAAATACCTCAACCAACTCGCACCAGAGGCCTGAAGAAATGGTCCCCGACCCGAATGATTACAATGGCCAAGGAGTTCTGTAGACAGAGGATGAGACAGGTCGGGAATGGTTGCGACACCACCCACCGTCACCAGAAGTGTCCGACGACCCAGTCAACGATGAACGTTCAAACATCCCCGACACGATCGAAATTGGGGACGATATTTCTCTATTGACCATTAGTAGTGACACAAATGAGGGTGATACCTGGGATATACCGCCACCCCAACATAGCCATCCTGAGGAACACAAACCAGAGAATATGCCTACGCCACCACGCCGTCAGGAGATGTACGATTTTCACGTGTCTAAAAAAATCGATGTTGTCTTCGGCGACTCTGTACGAATACAACGGTCGTATACGTTCTCTCAGATCTTCAAGCCGACACACATTTTCTCCCCAAGTCTGCTTGCATTGCCTCAATTGTCCAAAGAAGTTCAAGCAACAGTGCCAAAAGCAACACAAGATGAAGCGACTCAAACCTCCCACCGGCTGTCCAGTCCGGAAGATCTGTCGCACCTACTTGACCGGATTGACGAGATAATGGGTCCAGCAGGTAAACACCAAGCAGCACACACCAATACACGTGATATGGGAACTCTAGCTCAGCCATGTGACGTTACCATAAGAGGAAATCAATCCACCGTCCGATCTGTCATTTACACCACTCCGCCCTCGCTCCGCTCACATGCTCCAACTCAGGACACCTTCAGCCCATTACTACCTAGGACTGAACTACCAATCTATGGGGTCCTCCCTAGTCCATGGAGTGCAAGTTCCACGAGCTCCGAGTCGCCCAAACCACCACGGCCTACTCCTACAGAACCCGTCACCAGCTCCACGGGTACACATAAACAACGCGGGCAGCGTACACCAGTGTATAGCTGTCAACCATCTTGGAAGTCTAGCCCACGCCAGCATCATCAAGGGGCAACAGCCAAAATATGGACACCTCCTGGATGCTCGAGGAGGCAGCGGCCTAATCCACAATTAGCAGGTTCCACTGACACGCACCCTCAACGCGGGCGGCGTACACCAGTGTATAGCTGTCAACCATCTTGGAAGTCTAGCCCACGCCAGCATCATCAAGGGGCAACAGCCAAAATATGGACACCGCCTGGATGCTCGAGGAGGCAGCGGCCTAATCCACAAGTAGCAAGTTCCACTGACACGCACCCTCAACATGACGAGCAGACTACACATCAGCCACCACCACTGCTTAGTCCACTCCGGCCTTTCCGGATGTCGATGGTTGAGTCAAAGGCGGCTTCTACAATTCAGCAACCTGACACCCATGCAAGAGTAGATCTTAGTTACGAGACCCCCGTGCCCTCTGAGATCCGCAGGGAATTAGAGACGTGTCTTTTCGGACTACTAGCGCGAATTCCAGCTTGTACACGGACTCAAAGGTTACTCATCATCCAAGGGAAGATGTATAGGGCCATAATAAAGAGAAGCGGTGAAGTTTTGATTCGAAGTGAAGATCCTGCCGGAGGAGGGAGGTAGTGTGATGAGGCAATTTCGTTTAAAAAAATTACCATCACACGTCCGACATATATATGATAGTATTTGGTATCCACACAACATTTGCTGTCTTTGCGCACATCTCTATTCATTAATGAATTATATTCTCATTTATTATTTATACGTATTTACTTTTTCATTGATCATTTACACATATTTGCAACCAACCCTTGTACTTTAACAATGAAGTCAGTTATTTTTGTTACTATACTAAAACATTTTCTTTTTACCTTTTCTCTTTATTTCATGGATTAATTAAAAATGAAGTTATGAATTTTGAAATTTCTAGTTTAATTTGAAGTAAATAAGTATTCATAAGCCATCCTGTAATAATTATAAATCATGTATAATAAGCTTAGCCATAAGTATAAACATACCTGAACTAGTATATAAAACATATGTAACTAAGCATAAGATCAGCTGTAATGGTGCGAAACTTACAGCGTAAAGCTCTTACAAGCAACGCAAAAGCTCAGCCACTGGCCTATATAAAGGCGATCTTCGCACAGCAAAGTAGCTAGTGTTAGGTGGGCATTGCGCTAGGTAGGTTGTCTTAGAACTAGATAGGAGAGTTGATAATATCCTCTCTAATCTAGTTAAACTTTTTTTTTTGTAGTTAATTATTATAGTCATACTAGGGTGAGAGTTGATAATATCCTCTCTATCAGCATTCGTGTAGTTATAATCATACTAGGGTGAGAGTTGATAATATCCTCTCTATCAGCATTCGTGTAGTTATAATCATACTAGGGTGAGAGTTGATAATATCCTCTCTATCAGCATTCGTGTAGCTATAGTCATACTAGGGTGAGAGTTGATAATATCCTCTCTATCAGCATTCGTGTAGTTATAATCATACTAGGGTGAGAGTTGATAATATCCTCTCTATCAGCATTCGAGTAGCTATAGTCATACTAGGGTGAGAGTCGAAAATATACTCCCAACAAGCGTGCTTATATTAGCTATACTAAAACACTCGTACCAATATAATAAATATATTAACAGCGCGTATTGTAGAAATAGGTTACTTTCATTTTCTTGATATAAATGTATAAATATACAAATATTGTAAGGACAAGGTCAAAATAAAAGATATATGTCATTCTAATTTTTTATCCTTTCCTCTTTGAATTGAACTCTGGACAGACTCTGGGCTTACCCCAGCACCTTTCAGACTTCTTTACAAAGTGGCGCCCGAGCAGGGACGCACATAATGTGCATCTGAATATATACAAAGAAATTCGACGTCAAGAACAAAATAATACAAATCGCATAGCATAGAGAAAAAAAATCAAAACACGAAAGACTATTTCTGAATTTAATCTTGTAAAAATTACTAAGCATAGAATCTTGTGAAAATTACTAAGCATAGAATCTTGAGAAAATTACTAAGCATAGAATCTTGTGAAAATTACTAAGCATAGAATCTTGTGAAAATTACTAAGCATAGAATCTTGTGAAAATTACTAAGCATAGAATCTTGGGAAAATTACTAAGCATAGAATCTTGTGAAAATTACTAAGCATAGAATCTTGGGAAAATTACTAAGCATAGAATCTTGGGAAAATTACTAAGCATAGAATCTTGTACAAATTACTAGCATAGAATCTTGTAAAAATTACTAAGCATAGAACCTTGAAAAAAACAACTGAGCTCTAGAATCATTCTAAAAAAAAAAGAAAACAAATATATCACTTAAACAACGTAAGATATTTAAACACTGAAAATGCCCCAGATACGAACCGGCTGGATTCGCACACTGCGCAAAGAGGAACTAACGGTCGTAATGATGGACTTGGGTCTGGATACATCCGGCACCGTTGATGAACTACGACGCTCGCTGGCACAATATGTTACAACAGAGCACAAAAGCGAAGAAGTAAACAAAATCTTATTCAACCAAGAGCAATGCGAGGCGAAGGCACAAAGTTTACCCCTGCCAAGTGAAGCTACCAACAGAAGCCAGTCACCACAGCCAACAGACAAGATGCAAATAAGTAAAGACGACCTCGCAAAATTGATAGAAGAAATCCACAAAAAATTTACGGTAACCCAGCAGCCAAGTTCTGAAAAACAAGAATGCATAAAAGAACCCAGTAAGGTAACCACAGATGACAAAAAAACTATTATGAATGTGATCAGTAAGTGGGACATCCTTTATGAAGGAGGGTCGGACACTTTTCAGTTCATGGAAAATATTGAAGAAATGGCTCTCACGTATAATGTACCTTTTGACTCATTACCAACAGCAATGCCCAAATTCTTAAAAGGTAAGGCTTTGATGTGGTACCGAAATAATAACAGTCATTGGACCACTTGGAGTGCATTTAAAGAAGATTTTCTGAAATTCTTCCTCCCATCGAGATTCTTTGAAAATCTCAATGACGAAATACGCTCCCGCATGCAACACGCAAACGAATCCTTCCAGGATTATTCCCTCGCACTACAGGAACTAATGCGACACTCAGTCATGACAAAGGAGGAAAAATTGGCAAGAATATACAACAACGCACGGCCAGATTATCGTTGGTATATTCGCAGACGAGACTTTTCCATCCTATCGGAACTACTAGAACTTGCTGACGACATGGAAAGTATAGGGCAGTCCCCAAAGCCAAAAACAGCAAACGACCAAGTCAACCGGGATCTTGGTTCACCAAGTAACAAGATTTCAAATCCTAACTCTGCCTGTCGAAAATGCGGTAATCAAGGACATACCTTCGCATCTTGCCGCAACACAAGCCGGCTATTCTGTTGGGTATGTGGTACAATCGGGGTCAGGACACGCGATTGCTGCAGACAGCAACCCACGACATCCCAGGCCGTACAACAACAGCGCAGACAAACTCCACAGGAGCGAGGATGTGGGCTGCAATACCAGGAAAACCCACTGTTGTGTCCTATACTATCTTGCACCAACAACAAAATTTCTGCCGACATACTAATCAGCGGCACACCGGTTAAAGCCATGATTGATACAGGAACAACAAGTTGCATCATCAGCCAGTCCTTTATAACCAAGTTGAACATCACCGGGCGACGAAAGAGCACTAATCTAAATGTCCTTATGGCCGACGGCTCTGCAAAAGGAACAACTAAACCATGTATTGCATGGTTCATTTTGGAAATCAACAGGAGGAACTACCATTTCTAGTGATGCCAAACGCAATCGAGGGCGTTATTCTAGGAATGAAATTCTTGTCAATGTTTAACGCATCATTCACATGCTCTGGGATCACTCTAAAATGCAGGGAGCAGCCGCAGAACAACTATAACTTAGGCAAATACCACTAACATGATCCGACAAGAAAACCATAAGGTAACCAACGTAACTTATTGTCCAATAAACATGTACACTTGAAGCAGATCGACCAAGCAGCGAACCAAAAGCAAGTACGCTCGAAGGACGACCAGTTTGTGAACCACCACGAGGCTCCGAGCAAGCCGAAATTGCCAGATTCCTGGAAGAAGAGTTGGCCAAATTCAGTGCAACGACAGGCCTAACCCATCTTATAACGCACAAGATTCACATGACTGATGACCGACCAATCAAAATACGCTATCAACAACGAAACCCGGCAATGCAATCAGTTATTTACTCAGAAGTCGACAAATTACTAGCAAAAAACTTAATCGAACCATCCCACAGTGCATACTCATTCCCAGCCGTACCTGTGAAGAAGAAGAATGGGACTTGGAGACTCCGTATTGACTACCGACAGCTAAATAAACGTGCCGAGCAAGATGCTTACCCCTTGCCCAAGATCTCACAAATCTTGAATTTACTAAAAGAGGCCAACTATATTACCGGCCTCGACCTGGAAAACGGATACTGGCAAGTCCCCATGGACAATGACAGCCGGAGATATACCGCCTTTACCATTCCTGGGAGAGGCCTATATCAATGGAAGGTGATGCCATTCGGTCTTCACACAGCACCAGCAACTTTCCAGCGACTGCTAGACCAAGTTATTGGCCCAGAATTGGAACCCAGGGCGTTCGCCTATCTAGATGATATCATCGTGATCGGCCGGACACTCGAGGAGCACATGGAAAACTTGCGGGAAGTGTTCCAACGACTACGTAACGCTAATCTAAGAATCAACACTCAGAAATGGGAATTTTTTAAAAGGGAACTTAAATACCTAGGACGTGTTATCAGTGACCGAGGAATCAAAACTGACCCAGACAAGGTGGCAGCAATATCCAATCTTAACCCACCACGAAACATACGTGAACTAAGAGGTTCTTTGGGCATTACATCTTGGTATAGGCGTTTCGTTCCATGCTTTGCAGACATTTCGCAACCCCTAACATCTTTATTGAAAAAGGGAAGACACTGGAAATGGACAGACGTCCAGCAAAAGGCGTTTGAAATGCTAAAAAAAAACTGACGGAAGCCCCGGTACTTACGTGTCCAGATTTCAACAAACCTTTTATCCTACAGACAGACGCCAGTAACGTTGGTCTTGGCGCCGTGCTAACCCAGCAAACACCTGAAGTCATAGCCTATGCAAGCAGGCACCTAAATAAGGCGGAAAGAAATTATAGCGTAACCGAGCGAGAATGCTTAGCTATCGTATGGGGGGTACGTAAAATGCGACCTTACCTGGAGGGTTATAAATTCACTGTGATTACGGATCACCTGTCCTTGAAATGGTTAAACAGTATTGATAGCCCCACCGGAAGACTAGCCAGATGGGCTCTTGAGTTACAACAATACAATTTTGAAGTTATATATCGCAAGGGCAAAAGCAATATAGTCGCGGACACTTTGTCGCGCCAACCGGAAGAAACGTGTGCCATCACTTTGGACATCCTCAACCGTTGCAATGAGGGGAAACCATGCTCTTGGTTACTAAAGCGAAGAAAAGAAGTATCGTCAAATCCTGAAAAATACCCTGACTATACCATCACTAACGATCAGCTTTACCGGCACATCCCAACTCAACATAATGGGATCGAAGGAAATGCTTGGAAGCTATGTGTACCTACCCCACTCAGAAAACGGGTGCTTAGTGAAAACCACGATGACCTCACGTCAGGACGGACAGACTCGGTATACGGAAGACAACCGCCCGCATCACAGCACTCTACTATTGGCCAGGAATGTTTAGGGACATACGCAGATATGTTCGCCACTGTGATATTTGTCAAAGGTATAAAGTGAGTCAGCAGGACAAATGTTGTCACAGATACCAGAAGAACCATGGGCAATATTATGCATGGACTTCATTGGCCCGTTACCCAGATCAACACACGGTAACACCATGCTATTAGTAATGGTAGATAAATTTTCAAAATGGATCGAATTACACCCTATGAAAAAAGCAACCGCAGACGGTATAATTAAAGCCATCAGAACAAACATCATCGCGCGATTTGGGGTACCCAAAATTCTCATGTCTGATAATGGTACCCAATTTACTAGCAAAACAATGAAAAGTTATCTGGAGAAGATCGGAGTTAAGCACCAAACCACGGCACCATACTCCCCACATGAGAACCCCACCGAGAGGGTCAACCGCACTCTAAAAACAATAATGGCTCAACTTACTGATGACGATCACCGTAGATGGAACGATAACCTGCCTGAGATAACATTAGCTCTGAATTCTAGCACATCCGATTCCACAACCTTTTCACCAGCATACATCTTATATGGACGCGAACCACGCTTACCAGGTACCTTATTCGACGAAGTAACCACTGGCACAGGCAGACAACCGATTAACACCAAAGACAAAACCAAAGTTCTAAAAGAAGTATGGGAATTAGTACGCAATAACTTGGCCAAAGCATCCAAAGACCAAAGCCGATATTACAATTTGAGAAGACGATCATGGAAGCCAAAAATTGGCGACCTAGTAATGACACGTCAACATCCATTATCAAAAGCGAACGAATACTTTGCAGCAAAGTTGGCACCAAAATTTGTTGGTCCATTCTCAGTGATAGGGTTTCTCTCAGCCGTAATCGTTGAAGTAGAAGGTTTCGGGCAACGTAGAACGGTTCATGTAAAGGACCTCAAACCATACTTTCATTCTAACTCTGAAGAATTCGAAGAAGGCCTCGGCAACCAAGATAACGCTAAATAAACTTTTCTTTCTTGTTTTTTCCATCTAGAACAAATAAAAAAAAAAAAAAAGAAAAAAATATATATATAAGCCAGCAAAAGCATTTAAACTCGCAGAACGTGTAAGCGACATGAGCCCAGTAGACGACAAATTCCAGCGTACGAGCAACCGTTGCAGGGAAGCGCTGATGGCAAAAATGAACAAACAACGACGCGCCATCTTCTTAAATAGCCCTCCCACAACCTCACGGGGTTTTCGAAGCGGTCAAACCCGGAAACGCAAAACTAATACCAGAAGCACCGAAAGCATAGCCAAGTCATCAAACAATGATCCAACAATACGCAAGCGTGGCCGCACAAAATTTATGTTGGCACCACCCCGGAAAGCAGCAGCACAATTCATCCACTCATCGCCGATACCACCCGAAAGATGTGCAACACTGCGCCTGGCTTCCCCATCCAAGATACAAACACCGGAAGACATGTTGGCTGCAGAATCCCCAAAGACGAGCAGCGACATCATCAAAGAGTTATATTTATCTGAGGAATCTCTCGCCGGGGGCGAGCTATTTGGTCCACCCGACGCTCTAGTAAATACCTCAACCAACTCGCACCAGAGGCCTGAAGAAATGGTCCCCGACCCGAATGATTACAATGGCCAAGGAGTTCTGTAGACAGAGGATGAGACAGGTCGGGAATGGTTGCGACACCACCCACCGTCACCAGAAGTGTCCGACGACCCAGTCAACGATGAACGTTCAAACATCCCCGACACGATCGAAATTGGGGACGATATTTCTCTATTGACCATTAGTAGTGACACAAATGAGGGTGATACCTGGGATATACCGCCACCCCAACATAGCCATCCTGAGGAACACAAACCAGACAATATGCCTACGCCACCACGCCGTCAGGAGATGTACGATTTTCACGTGTCTAAAAAAATCGATGTTGTCTTCGGCGACTCTGTACGAATACAACGGTCGTATACGTTCTCTCAGATCTTCAAGCCGACACACATTTTCTCCCCAAGTCTGCTTGCATTGCCTCAATTGTCCAAAGAAGTTCAAGCAACAGTGCCAAAAGCAACACAAGATGAAGCGACTCAAACCTCCCACCGGCTGTCCAGTCCGGAAGATCTGTCGCACCTACTTGACCGGATTGACGAGATAATGGGTCCAGCAGGTAAACACCAAGCAGCACACACCAATACACGTGATATGGGAACTCTAGCTCAGCCATGTGACGTTACCATAAGAGGAAATCAATCCACCGTCCGATCTGTCATTTACACCACTCCGCCCTCGCTCCGCTCACATGCTCCAACTCAGGACACCTTCAGCCCATTACTACCTAGGACTGAACTACCAATCTATGGGGTCCTCCCTAGTCCATGGAGTGCAAGTTCCACGAGCTCCGAGTCGCCCAAACCACCACGGCCTACTCCTACAGAACCCGTCACCAGCTCCACGGGTACACATAAACAACGCGGGCAGCGTACACCAGTGTATAGCTGTCAACCATCTTGGAAGTCTAGCCCACGCCAGCATCATCAAGGGGCAACAGCCAAAATATGGACACCTCCTGGATGCTCGAGGAGGCAGCGGCCTAATCCACAATTAGCAGGTTCCACTGACACGCACCCTCAACGCGGGCGGCGTACACCAGTGTATAGCTGTCAACCATCTTGGAAGTCTAGCCCACGCCAGCATCATCAAGGGGCAACAGCCAAAATATGGACACCTCCTGGATGCTCGAGGAGGCAGCGGCCTAATCCACAAGTAGCAAGTTCCACTGACACGCACCCTCAACATGACGAGCAGACTACACATCAGCCACCACCACTGCTTAGTCCACTCCGGCCTTTCCGGATGTCGATGGTTGAGTCAAAGGCGGCTTCTACAATTCAGCAACCTGACACCCATGCAAGAGTAGATCTTAGTTACGAGACCCCCGTGCCCTCTGAGATCCGCAGGGAATTAGAGACGTGTCTTCTCGGACTACTAGCGCGAATTCCAGCTTGTACACGGACTCAAAGGTTACTCATCATCCAAGGGAAGATGTATAGGGCCATAATAAAGAGAAGCGGTGAAGTTTTGATTCGAAGTGAAGATCCTGCCGGAGGAGGGAGGTAGTGTGATGAGGCAATTTCGTTTAAAAAAATTACCATCACACGTCCGACATATATATGATAGTATTTGGTATCCACACAACATTTGCTGTCTTTGCGCACATCTCTATTCATTAATGAATTATATTCTCATTTATTATTTATACGTATTTACTTTTTCATTGATCATTTACACATATTTGCAACCAACCCTTGTACTTTAACAATGAAGTCAGTTATTTTTGTTACTATACTAAAACATTTTCTTTTTACCTTTTCTCTTTATTTCATGGATTAATTAAAAATGAAGTTATGAATTTTGAAATTTCTAGTTTAATTTGAAGTAAATAAGTATTCATAAGCCATCCTGTAATAATTATAAATCATGTATAATAAGCTTAGCCATAAGTATAAACATACCTGAACTAGTATATAAAACATATGTAACTAAGCATAAGATCAGCTGTAATGGTGCGAAACTTACAGCGTAAAGCTCTTACAAGCAACGCAAAAGCTCAGCCACTGGCCTATATAAAGGCGATCTTCGCACAGCAAAGTAGCTAGTGTTAGGTGGGCATTGCGCTAGGTAGGTTGTCTTAGAACTAGATAGGAGAGTTGATAATATCCTCTCTAATCTAGTTAAACTTTTTTTTTTGTAGTTAATTATTATAGTCATACTAGGGTGAGAGTTGATAATATCCTCTCTATCAGCATTCGTGTAGTTATAATCATACTAGGGTGAGAGTTGATAATATCCTCTCTATCAGCATTCGTGTAGTTATAATCATACTAGGGTGAGAGTTGATAATATCCTCTCTATCAGCATTCGTGTAGCTATAGTCATACTAGGGTGAGAGTTGATAATATCCTCTCTATCAGCATTCGTGTAGTTATAATCATACTAGGGTGAGAGTTGATAATATCCTCTCTATCAGCATTCGAGTAGCTATAGTCATACTAGGGTGAGAGTCGAAAATATACTCCCAACAAGCGTGCTTATATTAGCTATACTAAAACACTCGTACCAATATAATAAATATATTAACAGCGCGTATTGTAGAAATAGGTTACTTTCATTTTCTTGATATAAATGTATAAATATAGAAATATTGTAAGGACAAGGTCAAAATAAAAGAAATATGTCATTCTAATTTTTTATCCTTTCCTCTGAGTCTTTGAATTGAACTCTAGACTCTGGGCTTACCCCAGCACCTTTCAGACTTCTTTACACTTTTGTTCCTTTTTTTGGGACAATGAGTAGTGGGGAATTGTACAGACTCGTAGAAGGTTCAATTATATCGGATTCCAGTAATTTTTGTACTTGATGATTAATTTCTGTATTATGTGACTGAGGTAGTCTGTAATTTTTAGTATATACAGGAGTATTGTCATTCATTATTAATTTTTGGGTATAGAAATTATTAGCAGTCAGGCTTTCTCCGTCTAGGTGGAAAATGTCTTGATATTCTCTGAATATGTCTATTAATTTTTTTGAAGCGGCGGTGTCCGCGTGGTCGATATGAATTGTTTTCAAAAGTTCATTGAAGCGTTTTTCAGAATATTGTGCATTATTATTATTATTAGTAATTATCTCATAGTTGTCTAATGGCTCTGTGTTTATTTTTAAGGTTTTTATTGTCACTTTTTTGTTGGTGGAGTTTAAAATTTTAATGTGAGAATTACCAGATTTGGGTACAATGGAATTTGCTATAAACACTCCTTGTTGAAGTTCATCATTCAATATTATAGAGTCTTCTTGAAGTTTAAGTTTAATATTGTATTGTTGTATTATTTCTGGCCTTGGGGGTATTATAATATAATTGTTTATATAGTTTGTTTCCATCGGAATAGTAATGGTTTCCTTTTCTATGATGATATCTAGTGTCATTGTCTCATAGTCTATTTTACAAAGAAATCGTTGTAGAAAGTCTATTCCTATTATTCCGTCAGTTGTTATTGGGAAAGAATTGTTTACTATATGAAACGAATGGTTAAACTTTGTCTGTCCGACATATAGATCTAAAAAGGTGTTTCCAAGGGTATCTATTTTTTCCGAAGATATTCCACTCAGTTTACAAGTATTATTTGTTATTTTTGGTGTAATGTTTTTTAATGTATTCAACTTTAACAACGAAATTTCTGCTCCGGTATCGACGAGAAATTTGATATTTCGATTGGTTTCCAATTTTAGAACAATGAAGTGTGTGAGCTGATTGCATACATTTAAAATTTTGTATTCCTTTACGCGTCGGTCATGGTATCCATCATCACCAGCGGTGATTCGTTTCCCTGTTTGTGTATTATGTTGACATTCCGACGCCTGTTATTATTATTTTGTCTTAAATTTGGGTTGTTGGTAGTGGTATTGTTTTGGTTTTGTCTATAGTTATTGTTTGGGTTTATTTGACGTCTGTTATTGTCATTTTGTCTTAAATTATTTCGGTTTTGTCTGAAACTGTTTCTATGATTTCTGCTTCTATAGTTATTGCTTCTATAATTATTATTTTGACAATCATAATTATAATTCCTATTTTGCCTGAAATTATTTCCACAATTGCCATGATTATTTGTATTGCAACAATTATTATATTTCCTTTGGCTGTACGTTCGATTTTGGATTTTGGTGTGAAAAATTTGAGAGTTTGCTTGGAAGTTTTGGTCTCTCTCAAGTTCTAAAGCAATATTTGCAGCTTGGTTTAATGTTTGTGGTTGTGCTGCATATATAGTTTGTTTATATTGTTCACTTACACCGTTCTTAAATATAGTTAGAGCATAATTTTCATTTGTTCTCATTAAGACATTTTTAGTTTCTGCAGAAACATTGCTACCTAGTTGGTTAATTTGTAATTCATTTATCTGACTTGTTAAATCTAGTAACTTATCTACAAAATTTTGAACGCTCCCTAATTGTCGGGTGTTGTTTAAGTTAGTCTGTAAATTAGTAATTGTGTGTGGATTCTTATAAGTCGATTTTAGTTTATTTATCAACTTCTCTATAGTACTTGGAGTTTGTATCGAACCAATTGCTGTTTTAACATTTTGTGATAACTTTATGTGATAGGCTAGTTCTAATAGTTCTTTTTTTCCATCATCATTCAGGTTGTTACCAAGGAGTTCGACTATTTTGCAGAAGTTATCGACTTCCTTGTATTTCCCTGTAAAAAGTGGGACTGTTTTTAATGTTAATTCGAAATTAAAAGCCATTGTATCAGTCTGATTTGATAAAGTAGATTCCAATAATTCTGATAACGAGCACTCTAAATCTTTATAAGTTTCATCAAATGTAATTTTAAGATTGAGCCAGTCTAAAGATCCTTCTAAGAGTTGCCCCAGTAATGTAAACTTTTGTCTCAGTTTTTTTATTTCGTCTAGCTTTGATTCTAGTGTTTCTTTCTTGTAAGGTCTATTTGGTGTCTTTTTTAAATTCACTAAAATCTTCTTTAAACTTTCTAAAATTGCTTTGCCGTCCTCCATGAATTACCCATGTGTACGTCTTTATACACTAACAAAATTTTTACTAAGTTTTTATATTTTACTTGTATTTATGTATATAAAAAAAAAATTTTTTTTTTTAAACATTACTTATACTTTTTATAATCTTTTTGTTAACATATTCTTTGTAGTATTTGTTTACTCTATATAGTATGTAAATTACCAAAATTAAAATTACTATAACTACAAGAGATTCAGTTGTTATCTCTATCGTCGTAACTCTACTGTTATTGCTGTTACTGTTGTTATTGCTGTAATATACATTTACTTCCTCCTTCTGCTTGCTCTTTGCAGATCCCATACTTATATAGTAAAAAGGCTACTGTGTTTAGTGTCGTATATGGAAATATATATACTAATGTGTTTTGTCAAGTTTCTTTTTTTTCTTCTTCTGTTGCTTATACTGAGATTTTAATTCTTCGACCTGTTGTTGTAGTTTCTTTTTATTTTCTGGGTCCGCAATAGTTACCACTCTGTACCAATCTCGGAGTTTTTGAAGGTATTTAACGTGTCGACCTCCTCTCTTTTTTTTTTTGGCGTGCTGTACAGGTTTTGTTACCACATCGCGGCGATGTTGTTGCCTTGCTTTATACTCTTCTATAGTCAAAGGTCGTGGACGTGGGATTGGAGTAGGGACATAGACGGACTGGCTTTTAACAAATTCTGCCCCAGGGGGTATGTACGGACGATAACTGCAAAACGTATAATGTAATGTTGTTTTTGCAATAATTGCATTTGGAATATTAGATATAATTTTGGCAAAAATTTTGATTCAGGATCGTGGTCGGCAGGATCGCCATGTAATGATTATGGGTAAAGGCAAAGGATTGTCATGTTATAATTTGTTTTTATGTTATGTAAAAGTTTTATATTGGATTATTTAGGATACCCACATTTGCTTAGAAAGCAAAGTCCACTAGCATAGTATGCTATGTGTGGGTGAGTAACCTTTTTATTAGTTTATTTTTATAGATACTTACATTTGCTCCATTAGAGCAAAATCCAGTAGCAATTAATTTGCTTTGTCTGGGCAAGTAACTATTTTAAATGCTATTATAGATCAATCAATGTTCTACTACCTTTAAGATTATTTTATTGATTGATAACTAATTGTACATTTTGTTCATCTTATATACTAATTTTACTTATGTGTATGACCTACTTACTTACTTACCTACTTACTTACAAATTGTAAAAAAAGAAAATAATGCTTAGCTATAAAAATACCGAACTTAAAAAATACGCTTATTACGCTTAACAAATATAATTACAATGTTAAATATTTATTACATTAAAATTGTGCAGTACAGTGCGTTATATTAAAATTGTATAGTACACTACACCCTTACCCTATAAAAAAAATTTTTTTTTTTTTTATACAGAAAAGAAAAAAAATTTGTGTGTTCATTATATATTTTGTATAAGATTAATTTGTTTTATACGGTTTCAACTCATTATTGTGCACTTCTTTAAGTAAATTATTAATTTCTATAACTGAATTTACTCCATTCTTAGATATTATTTTATAAGGTCCTACGTATGGTTTTTGATATTTTCTTCTATTCCTATTCCTTAATAAAACAAAATCACCTATATTTAAATTTAAAGGGTTGCTGTCTTTAATGTTACTGTTTAAAGTACGTTTGCGTTTTTCTAATTCTATTAGCTTTTTGGCTCTTTTTTGGGAATACTGGAGTCTGACTTTTAATTCATTGGAGTAATCCTCCAGATTGTAGATTTTTTCGTTCGACATAAAATTATCAATTGGCAAACATGGTATTTTTCCAAATACTAATTCAAATGGCGTATAGTTCGTTGTCACATGTAGTGTAGTATTGTATGCAAAAGAGTAATAGGGTATCCATTTGTCCCAGTTGTCATTTTTCGTAAATGATAACATATATTCATTTAACACTCGGTGGTTACGTTCTACTATTCCTAATGTTTCGTGATGGTACGGGGTTGAGAAGATCTGTTGGATTTTTAGGAGTTCGCATATACTTTTTAGAAGCTCATTTGTAAACTCTGTACCTCTATCGGATTTTAAGACTTTGAAGTGACCATATTTTAGAATAAGTTGTTCGACAATCGTTTGAGAAATTGTTTTTGCGTCTTTACTAGGTATTGGAAACGCGATTACATATTTTGTTAGTGCGCATTGCATCGTTAGAATATATTTGAATCCATTTGAAATCCTTAGGGGTCCTACTGTATCTATCTCAACTACTTCGAAACTGCTGTTCGGTGTTACAGTAATAGTTTGTGGTTCTTTAGTATGTCGTATCTCTTTATTTTCTTGACAATTTGTGCAGTTGTTAACAAATTTTTTGACCATTTTGTTCATGTTTTTCCAGACATATCTTTGTTTTGATTTTAAAGAAGTTTTTCTGATACCTAAATGTCCTCCTAATGGACTGTTATGAAATTCGTCAATTAATTTATATTGTATCACTTTATCTGTTATTCTCTGAGGGTCTTTGTATAATATAATATTTAATAATTGGCCTTTTTTATTTTTCTTTAAAAGCATTTTCACTTATGAACTTGAATATCATATCATTCTTGTTCAATGCTACATTAAATATCTTTAATTTTTCTAATTGTGATGTCAGCTTCTCCATAATCGAATCTAAATTCGGAGGATTATCACTGCATCTTATTATTATATTTTTACTTTCTGTGAGTATTTTAACATTATTTTTTCTTGTAATGTTTTCAATACATTCAAATTTTATTTTTCTTAAATTATTAATGTCAGAAATAGATATGCAATCCCATATATGAAGTTGATCAGACTTCTGGGGAGTTGAACTATTCTGATTTTTCATATCGTTAGCTAACTCAATATTTTTCAATTTTTGCCCTCTGGTCACAACTTTTATTTGTCTTGGCATCATATCCTTCAGAGTGTCTGAATCTATCTTTATTCTTGATAATGCATCAGCATTTGTATTGTTTGAATCTTTTTTATATACTATTTCAAAGTCGTAGTCAGATAACTCCATTCTTATCCTTGTCATTCTAGATGAAGGATTATTATGTGTAAATAATGATATTAATGGTCTGTGATCAGTGACTACTATGAATTTTCTTCCAAATAGGTAAGGTCTGAAAAATTTTATTCCCCAATATATTGCCAATAATTCTTTTTCTATAACCGATTTATTGATGTCGTGTTTAGATAATGTCGTACTGGCATAAGAAATTGGTAAATCATACCCAATTTCTCCTTGGGAAAGAATTGCTCCTAGAGCAAAATCAGATGCGTCTGTAGTTAAGACAAACGTTTTGTTAAAGTCTGGGTATTGTAATATTGGTGGATTCATAAGTTTATTTTTTAATGTGTTAAATGATATTTCACATTCATTTGACCAAATGAATGGTTGATTCTTTTTTAATAAATTATTCAAGCATTTTGCTATTTTGGCAAAGTCTTTAATAAATCGCCTATAATAATTACAGAGCGCGACGAATCTTCTAACTTCGTCTGGATTTCTTGGCGTTGGATAATTTTTTATTATTATATATTTTGATGGGTCGGTTTTTATACCATCTTTTATTATTAAGTGTCCTAAATATACAACTTCATGTCGGAGAAAATGGCATTTATTGGCGTTCAATTTTAAATTATATTTTCTTAAGCGTGAGAAAACTTTTAAGAGATTATTGTTATGATGTTGCAAACTGCAACCAAATATAATTATGTCATCTACGTATAAAAATGCATTTGCGTCTAGTCCAGATAGTGCAATTGTTAGCATTCTTTGAAAACTATTAGATGATATTTTTAAACCGAAGGGTAACCTTTTAAATTGGAAATGTCCTTTGTTAGTGGAAAATGCTGTTAATGGTCTAGATTCTTTGTCTAAATCAATTTGATGAAAGGAACTTGTCACGTCTATGGTGGAAAAATATTTTGCTCTCCCTAAGACGTCTAATACGTCATCCAGTCTTGTCAATGGAAATTTATCGTTAACCAATTTTTTATTTAGTTTTCTAAAATCAACTACTAATCTCCATGTTTTTGTATCTTTTGTGATGAGGCAATTTCGTTTAAAAAAATTACCATCACACGTCCGACATATATATGATAGTATTTGGCATCCACACAACATTTGCTGTCTTTGCGCACATCTCTATTCATTAATGAATTATATTCTCATTTATTACTTATACGTATTTACTCTTCCATTGATCATTTACACATATTTGCAACCAAACCTTGTACTTTAACAATGAAGTCAGTTATTTTGTTACTATACTAAAACATCTTTTTACCTTTTCTCTTTATTTCATTAATTAAAAAAAAAAAATGAAGTTATGAATTTTGAAATTTCTAGTTTAATTTGAAGTAAATAAGTATTCATAAGCCATTCTGTAATAATTATAAATCATGTATAATAAGCTTAGCCATAAGTATAAGCATACCTGAACTAGTATATAAAACATATGTAACTAAGCATAAGATCAGCTGTAATGGTGCGAAACTTACAGCGTAAAGCTCTTACAAGCAACGCAAAAGCTCAGCCACTGGCCTATATAAAGGCGATCTTCGCACAGCAAAGTAGCTAGTGTTAGGTGGGCATTGCGCTAGGTAGGTTGTCTTAGAACTAGATAGGAGAGTTGATAATATCCTCTCTAATCTAGTTAAACTTTTTTTTTTGTAGTTAATTATTATAGTCATACTAGGGTGAGAGTTGATAATATCCTCTCTATCAGCATTCGTGTAGTTATAATCATACTAGGGTGAGAGTTGATAATATCCTCTCTATCAGCATTCGTGTAGTTATAATCATACTAGGGTGAGAGTTGATAATATCCTCTCTATCAGCATTCGTGTAGCTATAGTCATACTAGGGTGAGAGTTGATAATATCCTCTCTATCAGCATTCGTGTAGTTATAATCATACTAGGGTGAGAGTTGATAATATCCTCTCTATCAGCATTCGAGTAGCTATAGTCATACTAGGGTGAGAGTCGAAAATATACTCCCAACAAGCGTGCTTATATTAGCTATACTAAAACACTCGTACCAATATAATAAATATATTAACAGCGCGTATTGTAGAAATAGGTTACTTTCATTTTCTTGATATAAATGTATAAATATACAAATATTGTAAGGACAAGGTCAAAATAAAAGAAATATGTCATTCTAATTTTTTATCCTTTCCTCTTTGAATTGAACTCTGGACAGACTCTGGGCTTACCCCAGCACCTTTCAGACTTCTTTACAAAGTGGCGCCCGAGCAGGGACGCACATAATGTGCATCTGAATATATACAAAGAAATTCGACGTCAAGAACAAAATAATACAAATCGCATAGCATAGAGAAAAAAAATCAAAACACGAAAGACTATTTCTGAATTTAATCTTGTAAAAATTACTAAGCATAGAATCTTGTGAAAATTACTAAGCACAGAATCATGTGAAAATTACTAAGCATAGAATCTTGAGAAAATTACTAAGCATAGAATCTTGTGAAAATTACTAAGCATAGAATCTTGTGAAAATTACTAAGCATAGAATCTTGGGAAAATTACTAAGCATAGAATCTTGTGAAAATTACTAAGCATAGAATCTTGGGAAAATTACTAAGCATAGAATCTTGTACAAATTACTAGCATAGAATCTTGTAAAAATTACTAAGCATAGAACCTTGAAAAAAACAACTGAGCTCTAGAATCATTCTAAAAAAAAAAGAAAACAAATATATCACTTAAACAACGTAAGATATTTAAACACTGAAAATGCCCCAGATACGAACCGGCTGGATTCGCACACTGCGCAAAGAGGAACTAACGGTCGTAATGATGGACTTGGGTCTGGATACATCCGGCACCGTTGATGAACTACGACGCTCGCTGGCACAATATGTTACAACAGAGCACAAAAGCGAAGAAGTAAACAAAATCTTATTCAACCAAGAGCAATGCGAGGCGAAGGCACAAAGTTTACCCCTGCCAAGTGAAGCTACCAACAGAAGCCAGTCACCACAGCCAACAGACAAGATGCAAATAAGTAAAGACGACCTCCCAAAATTGATAGAAGAAATCCACAAAAAATTTACGGTAACCCAGCAGCCAAGTTCTGAAAAACAAGAATGCATAAAAGAACCCAGTAAGGTAACCACAGATGACAAAAAAACTATTATGAATGTGATCAGTAAGTGGGACATCCTTTATGAAGGAGGGTCGGACACTTTTCAGTTCATGGAAAATATTGAAGAAATGGCTCTCACGTATAATGTACCTTTTGACTCATTACCAACAGCAATGCCCAAATTCTTAAAAGGTAAGGCTTTGATTTGGTACCGAAATAATAACAGTCATTGGACCACTTGGAGTGCATTTAAAGAAGATTTTCTGAAATTCTTCCTCCCATCGAGATTCTTTGAAAATCTCAATGACGAAATACGCTCCCGCATGCAACACGCAAACGAATCCTTCCAGGATTATTCCCTCGCACTACAGGAACTAATGCGACACTCAGTCATGACAAAGGAGGAAAAATTGGCAAAAATATACAACAACGCACGGCCAGATTATCGTTGGTATATTCGCAGACGGGACTTTTCCATCCTATCGGAACTACTAGAACTTGCTGATGACATGGAAAGTATAGGGCAGTCCCCAAAGCCAAAAACAGCAAACAACCAAGTCAACCGGGATCTTGGTTCACCAAGTAACAAGATTTCAAATCCTAACTCTGCCTGTCGAAAATGCGGTAATCAAGGACATACCTTCGCATCTTGCCGCAACACAAGCCGGCTATTCTGTTGGGTATGTGGTACAATCGGGGTCAGGACACGCGATTGCTGCAGACAGCAACCCACGACATCCCAGGCCGTACAACAACAGCGCAGACAAACTCCACAGGAGCGAGGATGTGGGCTGCAATACCAGGAAAACCCACTGTTGTGTCCTATACTATCTTGCACCAACAACAAAATTTCTGCCGACATACTAATCAGCGGCACACCGGTTAAAGCCATGATTGATACAGGAACAACAAGTTGCATCATCAGCCAGTCCTTTATAACCAAGTTGAACATCACCGGGCGACGAAAGAGCACTAATCTAAATGTCCTTATGGCCGACGGCTCTGCAAAAGGAACAACTAAACCATGTATTGCATGGTTCATTTTGGAAATCAACAGGAGGAACTACCATTTCTAGTGATGCCAAACGCAATCGAGGGCGTTATTCTAGGAATGAAATTCTTGTCAATGTTTAACGCATCATTCACATGCTCTGGGATCACTCTAAAATGCAGGGAGCAGCCGCAGAACAACTATAACTTAGGCAAATACCACTAACATGATCCGACAAGAAAACCATAAGGTAACCAACGTAACTTATTGTCCAATCAACATGTACACTTGAAGCAGATCGACCAAGCAGCGAACCAAAAGCAAGTATGCTCGAAGGACGACCAGTTTGTGAACCACCACGAGGCTCCGAGCAAGCCGAAATTGCCAGATTCCTGGAAGAAGAGTTGGCCAAATTCAGTGCAACGACAGGCCTAACCCATCTTATAACGCACAAGATTCACATGACTGATGACCGACCAATCAAAATACGCTATCAACAACGAAACCCGGCAATGCAATCAGTTATTTACTCAGAAGTCGACAAATTACTAGCAAAAAACTTAATCGAACCATCCCACAGTGCATACTCATTCCCAGCCGTACCTGTGAAGAAGAAGAATGGGACTTGGAGACTCTGTATTGACTACCGACAGCTAAATAAACGTGCCGAGCAAGATGCTTACCCCTTGCCCAAGATCTCACAAATCTTGAATTTACTAAAAGAGGCCAACTATATTACCGGCCTCGACCTGGAAAACGGATACTGGCAAGTCCCCATGGACAATGACAGCCGGAGATATACCGCCTTTACCATTCCTGGGAGAGGCCTATATCAATGGAAGGTGATGCCATTCGGTCTTCACACAGCACCAGCAACTTTCCAGCGACTGCTAGACCAAGTTATTGGCCCAGAATTGGAACCCAGGGCGTTCGCCTATCTAGATGATATCATCGTGATCGGCCGGACACTCGAGGAGCACATGGAAAACTTGCGGGAAGTGTTCCAACGACTACGTAACGCTAATCTAAGAATCAACACTCAGAAATGGGAATTTTTTAAAAGGGAATTTAAATACCTAGGACGTGTTATCAGTGACCGAGGAATCAAAACTGACCCAGACAAGGTGGCAGCAATATCCAATCTTAACCCACCACGAAACATACGTGAACTAAGAGGTTCTTTGGGCATTACATCTTGGTATAGGCGTTTCGTTCCATGCTTTGCAGACATTTCGCAACCCCTAACATCTTTATTGAAAAAGGGAAGACACTGGAAATGGACAGACGTCCATTGCATTGCTTGTCCAGGCGTTTGAAATGCTAAAAAAAAAAACTGACGGAAGCCCCGGTACTTACGTGTCCAGATTTCAACAAACCTTTTATCCTACAGACAGACGCCAGTAACGTTGGTCTTGGCGCCGTGCTAACCCAGCAAACACCTGAAGTCATAGCCTATGCAAGCAGGCACCTAAATAAGGCGGAAAGAAATTATAGCGTAACCGAGTGAGAATGCTTAGCTATCGTATGGGGGGTACGTAAAATGCGACCTTACCTGGAGGGTTATAAATTCACTGTGATTACGGATCACCTGTCCTTGAAATGGTTAAACAGTATTGATAGCCCCACCGGAAGACTAGCCAGATGGGCTCTTGAGTTACAACAATACAATTTTGAAGTTATATATCGCAAGGGCAAAAGCAATATAGTCGCGGACACTTTGTCGCGCCAACCGGAAGAAACGTGTGCCATCACTTTGGACATCCTCAACCGTTGCAATGAGGGGAAACCATGCTCTTGGTTACTAAAGCGAAGAAAAGAAGTATCGTCAAATCCTGAAAAATACCCTGACTATACCATCACTAACGATCAGCTTTACCGGCACATCCCAACTCAACATAATGGGATCGAAGGAAATGCTTGGAAGCTATGTGTACCTACCCCACTCAGAAAACGGGTGCTTAGTGAAAACCACGATGACCTCACGTCAGGACGGACAGACTCGGTATACGGAAGACAACCGCCCGCATCACAGCACTCTACTATTGGCCAGGAATGTTTAGGGACATACGCAGATATGTTCGCCACTGTGATATTTGTCAAAGGTATAAAGTGAGTCAGCAGGACAAATGTTGTCACAGATACCAGAAGAACCATGGGCAATATTATGCATGGACTTCATTGGCCCGTTACCCAGATCAACACACGGTAACACCATGCTATTAGTAATGGTAGATAAATTTTCAAAATGGATCGAATTACACCCTATGAAAAAAGCAACCGCAGACGGTATAATTAAAGCCATCAGAACAAACATCATCGCGCGATTTGGGGTACCCAAAATTCTCATGTCTGATAATGGTACCCAATTTACTAGCAAAACAATGAAAAGTTATCTGGAGAAGATCGGAGTTAAGCACCAAACCACGGCACCATACTCCCCACATGAGAACCCCACCGAGAGGGTCAACCGCACTCTAAAAACAATAATGGCTCAACTTACTGATGACGATCACCGTAGATGGAACGATAACCTGCCTGAGATAACATTAGCTCTGAATTCTAGCACATCCGATTCCACAACCTTTTCACCAGCATACATCTTATATGGACGCGAACCACGCTTACCAGGTACCTTATTCGACGAAGTAACCACTGGCACAGGCAGACAACCGATTAACACCAAAGACAAAACCAAAGTTCTAAAAGAAGTATGGGAATTAGTACGCAATAACTTGGCCAAAGCATCCAAAGACCAAAGCCGATATTACAATTTGAGAAGACGATCATGGAAGCCAAAAATTGGCGACCTAGTAATGACACGTCAACATCCATTATCAAAAGCGAACGAATACTTTGCAGCAAAGTTGGCACCAAAATTTGTTGGTCCATTCTCAGTGATAGGGTTTCTCTCAGCCGTAATCGTTGAAGTAGAAGGTTTCGGGCAGCGTAGAACGGTTCATGTAAAGGACCTCAAACCATACTTTCATTCTAACTCTGAAGAATTCGAAGAAGGTCTCGGCAACCAAGATAACGCTAAATAAACTTTTCTTTCTTTTTTTTTCCATCTAGAACAAATAAAAAAAAAAAAAAAAAAAAAAATATATATATAAGCCAGCAAAAGCATTTAAACTCGCAGAACGTGTAAGCGACATGAGCCCAGTAGACGACAAATTCCAGCGTACGAGCAACCGTTGCAGGGAAGCGCTGATGGCAAAAATGAACAAACAACGACGCGCCATCTTCTTAAATAGCCCTCCCACAACCTCACGGGGTTTTCGAAGCGGTCAAACCCGGAAACGCAAAACTAATACCAGAAGCACCGAAAGCATAGCCAAGTCATCAAACAATGATCCAACAATACGCAAGCGTGGCCGCACAAAATTTATGTTGGCACCACCCCGGAAAGCAGCAGCACAATTCATCCACTCATCGCCGATACCACCCGAAAGATGTGCAACACTGCGCCTGGCTTCCCCATCCAAGATACAAACACCGGAAGACATGTTGGCTGCAGAATCCCCAAAGACGAGCAGCGACATCATCAAAGAGTTATATTTATCTGAGGAATCTCTCGCCGGGGGCGAGCTATTTGGTCCACCCGACGCTCTAGTAAATACCTCAACCAACTCGCACCAGAGGCCTGAAGAAATGGTCCCCGACCCGAATGATTACAATGGCCAAGGAGTTCTGTAGACAGAGGATGAGACAGGTCGGGAATGGTTGCGACACCACCCACCGTCACCAGAAGTGTCCGACGACCCAGTCAACGATGAACGTTCAAACATCCCCGACACGATCGAAATTGGGGACGATATTTCTCTATTGACCATTAGTAGTGACACAAATGAGGGTGATACCTGGGATATACCGCCACCCCAACATAGCCATCCTGAGGAACACAAACCAGACAATATGCCTACGCCACCACGCCGTCAGGAGATGTACGATTTTCACGTGTCTAAAAAAATCAATGTTGTCTTCGGCGACTCTGTACGAATACAACGGTCGTATACGTTCTCTCAGATCTTCAAGCCGACACACATTTTCTCCCCAAGTCTGCTTGCATTGCCTCAATTGTCCAAAGAAGTTCAAGCAACAGTGCCAAAAGCAACACAAGATGAAGCGACTCAAACCTCCCACCGGCTGTCCAGTCCGGAAGATCTGTCGCACCTACTTGACCGGATTGACGAGATAATGGGTCCAGCAGGTAAACACCAAGCAGCACACACCAATACACGTGATATGGGAACTCTAGCTCAGCCATGTGACGTTACCATAAGAGGAAATCAATCCACCGTCCGATCTGTCATTTACACCACTCCGCCCTCGCTCCGCTCACATGCTCCAACTCAGGACACCTTCAGCCCATTACTACCTAGGACTGAACTACCAATCTATGGGGTCCTCCCTAGTCCATGGAGTGCAAGTTCCACGAGCTCCGAGTCGCCCAAACCACCACGGCCTACTCCTACAGAACCCGTCACCAGCTCCACGGGTACACATAAACAACGCGGGCAGCGTACACCAGTGTATAGCTGTCAACCATCTTGGAAGTCTAGCCCACGCCAGCATCATCAAGGGGCAACAGCCAAAATATGGACACCGCCTGGATGCTCGAGGAGGCAGCGGCCTAATCCACAAGTAGCAAGTTCCACTGACACGCACCCTCAACATGACGAGCAGACTACACATCAGCCACCACCACTGCTTAGTCCACTCCGGCCTTTCCGGATGTCGATGGTTGAGTCAAAGGCGGCTTCTACAATTCAGCAACCTGACACCCATGCAAGAGTAGATCTTAGTTACGAGACCCCCGTGCCCTCTGAGATCCGCAGGGAATTAGAGACGTGTCTTCTCGGACTACTAGCGCGAATTCCAGCTTGTACACGGACTCAAAGGTTACTCATCATCCAAGGGAAGATGTATAGGGCCATAATAAAGAGAAGCGGTGAAGTTTTGATTCGAAGTGAAGATCCTGCCGGAGGAGGGAGGTAGTGTGATGAGGCAATTTCGTTTAAAAAAATTACCATCACACGTCCGACATATATATGATAGTATTTGGTATCCACACAACATTTGCTGTCTTTGCGCACATCTCTATTCATTAATGAATTATATTCTCATTTATTATTTATACGTATTTACTTTTTCATTGATCATTTACACATATTTGCAACCAACCCTTGTACTTTAACAATGAAGTCAGTTATTTTTGTTACTATACTAAAACATTTTCTTTTTACCTTTTCTCTTTATTTCATGGATTAATTAAAAATGAAGTTATGAATTTTGAAATTTCTAGTTTAATTTGAAGTAAATAAGTATTCATAAGCCATCCTGTAATAATTATAAATCATGTATAATAAGCTTAGCCATAAGTATAAGCATACCTGAACTAGTATATAAAACATATGTAACTAAGCATAAGATCAGCTGTAATGGTGCGAAACTTACAACGTAAAGCTCTTACAAGCAACGCAAAAGCTCGGCCGCTGGCCTATATAAAGGCGATCTTCGCACAGCAAAGTAGCTAGTGTTAGGTGGGCATTGCGCTAGGTAGGTTGTCTTAGAACTAGATAGGAGAGTTGATAATATCCTCTCTAATCTAGTTAAACTTTTTTTTTTTGTAGTTAATTATTATAGTCATACTAGGGTGAGAGTTGATAATATCCTCTCTATCAGCATTCGTGTAGTTATAATCATACTAGGGTGAGAGTTGATAATATCCTCTCTATCAGCATTCGAGTAGCTATAGTCATACTAGGGTGAGAGTCGAAAATATACTCCCAACAAGCGTGCTTATATTAGCTATACTAAAACACTCGTACCAATATAATAAATATATTAACAGCGCGTATTGTAGAAATAGGTTACTTTCATTTTCTTGATATAAATGTATAAATATACAAATATTGTAAGGACAAGGTCAAAATAAAAGAAATATGTCATTCTAATTTTTTATCCTTTCCTCTGAGTCTTTGAATTGAACTCTAGACTCTGGGCTTACCCCAGCACCTTTCAGACTTCTTTACACTTTTGTTCCTTTTTTTGGGACAATGAGTAGTGGGGAATTGTACAGACTCGTAGAAGGTTCAATTATATCGGATTCCAGTAATTTTTGTACTTGATGATTAATTTCTGTATTATGTGACTGAGGTAGTCTGTAATTTTTAGTATATACAGGAGTATTGTCATTCATTATTAATTTTTGGGTATAGAAATTATTAGCAGTCAGGCTTTCTCCGTCTAGGTGGAAAATGTCTTGATATTCTCTGAATATGTCTATTAATTTTTTTGAAGCGGCGGTGTCCGCGTGGTCGATATGAATTGTTTTCAAAAGTTCATTGAAGCGTTTTTCAGAATATTGTGCATTATTATTATTATTAGTAATTATGTCATAGTTGTCTAATGGCTCTGTGTTTATTTTTAAGGTTTTTATTGTCACTTTTTTGTTGGTGGAGTTTAAAATTTTAATGTGAGAATTACCAGATTTGGGTACAATGGAATTTGCTATAAACACTCCTTGTTGAAGTTCATCATTCAATATTATAGAGTCTTCTTGAAGTTTAAGTTTAATATTGTATTGTTGTATTATTTCTGGCCTTGGGGGTATTATAATATAATTGTTTATATAGTTTGTTTCCATCGGAATAGTAATGGTTTCCTTTTCTATGATGATATCTAGTGTCATTGTCTCATAGTCTATTTTACAAAGAAATCGTTGTAGAAAGTCTATTCCTATTATTCCGTCAGTCGTTATTGGGAAAGAATTGTTTACTATATGAAACGAATGGTTAAACTTTGTCTGTCCCACATATAGATCTAAAAAGGTGTTTCCAAGGGTATCTATTTTTTCCGAAGATATTCCACTCAGTTTACAAGTATTATTTGTTATTTTTGGTGTAATGTTTTTTAATGTATTCAACTTTAACAACGAAATTTCTGCTCCGGTATCGACGAGAAATTTGATATTTCGATTGGTTTCCAATTTTAGAACAATGAAGTGTGTGAGCTGATTGCATACATTTAAAATTTTGTATTCCTTTACGCGTCGGTCATGGTATCCATCATCACCAGCGGTGATTCGTTTCCCTGTTTGTGTATTATGTTGACATTCCGACGCCTGTTATTATTATTTTGTCTTAAATTTGGGTTGTTGGTAGTGGTATTGTTTTGGTTTTGTCTATAGTTATTGTTTGGGTTTATTTGACGTCTGTTATTGTCATTTTGTCTTAAATTATTTTGGTTTTGTCTGAAACTGTTTCTATGATTTCTGCTTCTATAGTTATTGCTTCTATAATTATTATTTTGACAATCATAATTATAATTCCTATTTTGCCTGAAATTATTTCCACAATTGCCATGATTATTTGTATTGCAACAATTATTATATTTCCTTTGGCTGTACGTTCGATTTTGGATTTTGGTGTGAAAAATTTGAGAGTTTGCTTGGAAGTTTTGGTCTCTCTCAAGTTCTAAAGCAATATTTGCAGCTTGGTTTAATGTTTGTGGTTGTGCTGCATATATAGTTTGTTTATATTGTTCACTTACACCGTTCTTAAATATAGTTAGAGCATAATTTTCATTTTTTCTCATTAAGACATTTTTAGTTTCTGCAGAAACATTGCTACCTAGTTGGTTAATTTGTAATTCATTTATCTGACTTGTTAAATCTAGTAACTTATCTACAAAATTTTGAACGCTCCCTAATTGTCGGGTGTTGTTTAAGTTAGTCTGTAAATTAGTAATTGTGTGTGGATTCTTATAAGTCGATTTTAGTTAATTTATCAACTTCTCTATAGTACTTGGAGTTTGTATCGAACCAATTGCTGTTTTAACATTTTGTGATAACTTTATGTGATAGGCTAGTTCTAATAGTTCTTTTTTTCCATCATCATTCAGGTTGTTACCAAGGAGTTCGACTATTTTGCAGAAGTTATCGACTTCCTTGTATTTCCCTGTAAAAAGTGGGACTGTTTTTAATGTTAATTCGAAATTAAAAGCCATTGTATCAGTCTGATTTGATAAAGTAGATTCCAATAATTCTGATAACGAGCACTCTAAATCTTTATAAGTTTCATCAAATGTAATTTTAAGATTGAGCCAGTCTAAAGATCCTTCTAAGAGTTGCCCCAGTAATGTAAACTTTTGTCTCAGTTTTTTTATTTCGTCTAGCTTTGATTCTAGTGTTTCTTTCTTGTAAGGTCTATTTGGTGTCTTTTTTAAATTCACTAAAATCTTCTTTAAACTTTCTAAAATTGCTTTGCCGTCCTCCATGAATTACCCATGTGTACGTCTTTATATACTAACAAAATTTTTACTAAGTTTTTATATGTACTTGTACTTGTATTTATGTATATAAAAAAAAAAATTTTTTTTTTAAACATTACTTATACTTTTTATAATCTTTTTGTTAACGTATTCTTTGTAGTATTTGTTTACTCTATATAGTATGTAAATTACCAAAATTAAAATTACTATAACTACAAGAGATTCAGTTGTTATCTCTATCGTCGTAACTCTACTGTTATTGCTGTTACTGTTGTTATTGCTGTAATATACATTTACTTCCTCCTTCTGCTTGCTCTTTGCAGATCCCATACTTATATAGTAAAAAGGCTACTGTGTTTAGTGTCGTATATGGAAATATTTATACTAATGTGTTTTGTCAAGTTTCTTTTTTTTCTTCTTCTGTTGCTTATACTGAGATTTTAATTCTTCGACCTGTTGTTGTAGTTTCTTTTTATTTTCTGGGTCCGCAATAGTTACCACTCTGTACCAATCTCGGAGTTTTTGAAGGTATTTAACGTGTCGACCTCCTCTCTTTTTTTTTTTTGGCGTGCTGTACAGGTTTTGTTACCACATCGCGGCGATGTTGTTGCCTTGCTTTATACTCTTCTATAGTCAAAGGTCGTGGACGTGGGATTGGAGTAGGGACATAGACGGACTGGCTTTTAACAAATTCTGCCCCAGGGGGTATGTACGGACGATAACTGCAAAACGTATAATGTAATGTTGTTTTTGCAATAATTGCATTTGGAATATTAGATATAATTTTGGCAAAAATTTTGATTCAGGATCGTGGTCGGCAGGATCGCCATGTAATGATTATGGGTAAAGGCAAAGGATTGTCATGTTATAATTTGTTTTTATGTTATGTAAAAGTTTTATATTGGATTATTTAGGATACCCACATTTGCTTAGAAAGCAAAGTCCAATAGCATAGTATGCTATGTGTGGGTGAGTAACCTTTTTATTAGTTTATTTTTATAGATACTTACATTTGCTCCATTAGAGCAAAATCCAATTAATTGCTTTGTCTGGGCAAGTAACTATTTTAAATGCTATTATAGATCAATCAATGTTCTACTACCTTTAAGATTATTTTATTGATTGATAACTAATTGTACATTTTGTTCATCTTATATACTAATTTTACTTATGTGTATGACCTACTTACTTACTTACCTACTTACTTACAAATTGTAAAAAAAGAAAATAATGCTTAGCTATAAAAATACTGAACTTAAAAAATACGCTTATTACGCTTAACAAATATAATGCTTACAATGCTAAATATTTATTACATTAAAATTGTGTAGTACAGTGCGTTATATTAAAATTGTATAGTACACTACAGTAGCATTGATTTCGTTGAACAGGTATTTACTGGCACACATATGCGATGAAGCACCTGAATCGAGGCACCATTCGTTTTTGTCACTATCATGACCCATAGTAAACAGCACTTCATTTGCATTGCAGGATACATCTTCTTTCTTATCATGCTTTTTGGCAAAGAATTTTGATTTGCAATCATTCGCCATATGTCCTACTTTACCGCAAGAATGGCATGTAAATTTGAATTTTGGTTTTTTCTCATTTGTATTTTTACTGTTTTTGTTGTTTTTATTTGTATACATAGCACCTTCAACTTCACGATTCATATTTCGTTTTCTTGCTTCAAATTCTTCAAGGAGTTTTACTTTGAGTATGTCAAGCGATGGTAGTTTTTCTTGTGATTCAATTGCTATTCTGAAGGTTTCGTAATCGTCTAATATGCTGTATAGTAAAATGACTGCTAACAACTGATCAAGTATGATTAATTGTAGTTCGTTTAATTTGTCCACGATTTCAAAAAATTTTTGAACATGGTCGCGCATATCGTCACCTGCTTTCATTTTTATTAAGATAAGTGATTTCAACAGTATGGCTTGTCTAGCAGGACCTCTCGACTGGTATATCGCATGTAATTTATCCCATATATCTTTGGATGAGACACAATTTTTTATTTGTGGTAATTCGGATGGGCTGATGGACAATATTAAATCAGCTTTCGCCTTTTCATCATTATCTTCCCGTTCGGCAATTGCAGTTGCTGATTCGGTTGGTTTTTCCATTTTGCCAGAAACATACTTCCACGTTTCGTTTTTCGTAAGCAATGCCTTTACCTGTATTTTCCAGGTGTCAAAATTTTCTTTGTTCAGCGGTTCGATTTTAATCGAAAAGCTCATTTTTATTTCATAGAAAATTGAATTTTTCTTGTTAGAGAAAAAATTTTTTTTATATATTTTTTATTTTTTGACGTGCTGGATCATAACCTATTGAGGTTTTTATTGAGAATAAGTAAAAAAGAAATTTATAACATATATAAATTGATAACTAATACAGAGCATGCTAGATTTAATAATAAAATGTATATACAAGTACGTATATATACTTAACAGAAAGCACTAATTTGTTTTATTTTTTTCATTATATGTCGACGATGTTTTCAATCTAAAAATTGCTTTATTTTTGTTTCATTACAATTATTTTTTTCAATGTGTGTGTAAGGTGGGTTTGTATGGAATAATAAGAGTAAGAGATAATTATAATATGTTGTTGTTGTTGCAATTCTTATTCATTCTTTTCAAGAAGTTTACACCGGCATAATGGAAAGATGATAACATGTCATCCACATATGTGATGTCTTTCCGCTTCTGATGAATATTATCGATTGATGTTCATTTGTTGTTGTTGTTGCAGTTTTGAAATGGATTTGTTGTTGTATTTGTTGTTGCTATTCTCATTATTGAAATTATATCTAAAAAAAAGGAGAAATCTAACTGTATAAATCGTCATCACCATTATAGCCCGGAGGATTCACTGGTACATTCGGACCAGAGCCTTGTTGAGTACCAACACCACCAGATAATCTAAAATAAAAGAAATTACACAGAGAGAGAGAGTGAGAGAAATTTTACATTTCATTAGTAAAAGATAAAAAACAAAAAAATGTTTACAAACGTAAAGTTTTGACCGAAACCACGTGACTGTTGCAGCGTTTGGGCAAACATTTCATATTTTCGTATATCATTGTCGGACACCGAACGACGAGCATACCTCATTGCTTCCTCAAAGTGGGCTCGTGCTATTTCTGGTACTGGATCATCGTGATTCATCTGTAAAGAATGGAGAAAGGTTTGTTGTTGTTATATAGTTTACTCTTACATCCATGGGCGAGTTTTGTTTTTCGGCACGTTCCTTTTCGCGTCGTATCTCTGCCTCAATGGCCTGACGAATGGCTAATTTACAGGCTCGCTGACATATTTCGGTGAGATCAGCACCCGAAAAGCTTTGCGTCACCTTGACTATATAATTCAAATCCACATCTTTGGCCAGCGGCGATTTGCGTAAGTTGGCTTTGAGGATAGCTTCGCGCGATTTATCATCGGTAACGGCCTTTCCGGATGTCGATGGTTGAGTCAAAGGCGGCTTCTACAATTCAGCAACCTGACACCCATGCAAGAGTAGATCTTAGTTACGAGACCCCCGTGCCCTCTGAGATCCGCAGGGAATTAGAGACGTGTCTTCTCGGACTACTAGCGCGAATTCCAGCTTGTACACGGACTCAAAGGTTACTCATCATCCAAGGGAAGATGTATAGGGCCATAATAAAGAGAAGCGGTGTAGTTTTGATTCGAAGTGAAGATCCTGCCGGAGGAGGGAGGTAGTGTGATGAGGCAATTTCGTTTAAAAAAATTACCATCACACGTCCGACATATATATGATAGTATTTGGCATCCACACAACATTTGCTGTCTTTGCGCACATCTCTATTTATTAATGAATTATATTCTCATTTATTATTTATACGTATTTACTTTTTCATTGATCATTTACACATATTTGCAACCAACCCTTGTACTTTAACAATGAAGTCAGTTATTTTTGTTACTATACTAAAACATTTTCTTTTTACCTTTTCTCTTTATTTCATGGATTAATTAAAAATGAAGTTATGAATTTTGAAATTTCTAGTTTAATTTGAAGTAAATAAGTATTCATAAGCCATCCTGTAATAATTATAAATCATGTATAATAAGCTTAGCCATAAGTATAAGCATACCTGAACTAGTATATAAAACATATGTAACTAAGCATAAGATCAGCTGTAATGGTGCGAAACTTACAACGTAAAGCTCTTACAAGCAACGCAAAAGCTCGGCCGCTGGCCTATATAAAGGCGATCTTCGCACAGCAAAGTAGCTAGTGTTAGGTGGGCATTGCGCTAGGTAGGTTGTCTTAGAACTAGATAGGAGAGTTGATAATATCCTCTCTAATCTAGTTAAACTTTTTTTTTTTGTAGTTAATTATTATAGTCATACTAGGGTGAGAGTTGATAATATCCTCTCTATCAGCATTCGTGTAGTTATAATCATACTAGGGTGAGAGTTGATAATATCCTCTCTATCAGCATTCGAGTAGCTATAGTCATACTAGGGTGAGAGTCGAAAATATACTCCCAACAAGCGTGCTTATATTAGCTATACTAAAACACTCGTACCAATATAATAAATATATTAACAGCGCGTATTGTAGAAATAGGTTACTTTCATTTTCTTGATATAAATGTATAAATATACAAATATTGTAAGGACAAGGTCAAAATAAAAGAAATATGTCATTCTAATTTTTTATCCTTTCCTCTGAGTCTTTGAATTGAACTCTAGACTCTGGGCTTACCCCAGCACCTTTCAGACTTCTTTACACTTTTGTTCCTTTTTTTGGGACAATGAGTAGTGGGGAATTGTACAGACTCGTAGAAGGTTCAATTATATCGGATTCCAGTAATTTTTGTACTTGATGATTAATTTCTGTATTATGTGACTGAGGTAGTCTGTAATTTTTAGTATATACAGGAGTATTGTCATTCATTATTAATTTTTGGGTATAGAAATTATTAGCAGTCAGGCTTTCTCCGTCTAGGTGGAAAATGTCTTGATATTCTCTGAATATGTCTATTAATTTTTTTGAAGCGGCGGTGTCCGCGTGGTCGATATGAATTGTTTTCAAAAGTTCATTGAAGCGTTTTTCAGAATATTGTGCATTATTATTATTATTAGTAATTATGTCATAGTTGTCTAATGGCTCTGTGTTTATTTTTAAGGTTTTTATTGTCACTTTTTTGTTGGTGGAGTTTAAAATTTTAATGTGAGAATTACCAGATTTGGGTACAATGGAATTTGCTATAAACACTCCTTGTTGAAGTTCATCATTCAATATTATAGAGTCTTCTTGAAGTTTAAGTTTAATATTGTATTGTTGTATTATTTCTGGCCTTGGGGGTATTATAATATAATTGTTTATATAGTTTGTTTCCATCGGAATAGTAATGGTTTCCTTTTCTATGATGATATCTAGTGTCATTGTCTCATAGTCTATTTTACAAAGAAATCGTTGTAGAAAGTCTATTCCTATTATTCCGTCAGTCGTTATTGGGAAAGAATTGTTTACTATATGAAACGAATGGTTAAACTTTGTCTGTCCCACATAAAGATCTAAAAAGGTGTTTCCAAGGGTATCTATTTTTTCCGAAGATATTCCACTCAGTTTACAAGTATTATTTGTTATTTTTGGTGTAATGTTTTTTAATGTATTCAACTTTAACAACGAAATTTCTGCTCCGGTATCGACGAGAAATTTGATATTTCGATTGGTTTCCAATTTTAGAACAATGAAGTGTGTGAGCTGATTGCATACATTTAAAATTTTGTATTCCTTTACGCGTCGGTCATGGTATCCATCATCACCAGCGGTGATTCGTTTCCCTGTTTGTGTATTATGTTGACATTCCGACGCCTGTTATTATTATTTTGTCTTAAATTTGGGTTGTTGGTAGTGGTATTGTTTTGGTTTTGTCTATAGTTATTGTTTGGGTTTATTTGACGTCTGTTATTGTCATTTTGTCTTAAATTATTTCGGTTTTGTCTGAAACTGTTTCTATGATTTCTGCTTCTATAGTTATTGCTTCTATAATTATTATTTTGACAATCATAATTATAATTCCTATTTTGCCTGAAATTATTTCCACAATTGCCATGATTATTTGTATTGCAACAATTATTATATTTCCTTTGGCTGTACGTTCAATTTTGGATTTTGGTGTGAAAAATTTGAGAGTTTGCTTGGAAGTTTTGGTCTCTCTCAAGTTCTAAAGCAATATTTGCAGCTTGGTTTAATGTTTGTGGTTGTGCTGCATATATAGTTTGTTTATATTGTTCACTTACACCGTTCTTAAATATAGTTAGAGCATAATTTTCATTTGTTCTCATTAAGACATTTTTAGTTTCTGCAGAAACATTGCTACCTAGTTGGTTAATTTGTAATTCATTTATCTGACTTGTTAAATCTAGTAACTTATCTACAAAATTTTGAACGCTCCCTAATTGTCGGGTGTTGTTTAAGTTAGTCTGTAAATTAGTAATTGTGTGTGGATTCTTATAAGTCGATTTTAGTTTATTTATCAACTTCTCTATAGTACTTGGAGTTTGTATCGAACCAATTGCTGTTTTAACATTTTGTGATAACTTTATGTGATAGGCTAGTTCTAATAGTTCTTTTTTTCCATCATCATTCAGGTTGTTACCAAGGAGTTCGACTATTTTGCAGAAGTTATCGACTTCCTTGTATTTCCCTGTAAAAAGTGGGACTGTTTTTAATGTTAATTCGAAATTAAAAGCCATTGTATCAGTCTGATTTGATAAAGTAGATTCCAATAATTCTGATAACGAGCACTCTAAATCTTTATAAGTTTCATCAAATGTAATTTTAAGATTGAGCCAGTCTAAAGATCCTTCTAAGAGTTGCCCCAGTAATGTAAACTTTTGTCTCAGTTTTTTTATTTCGTCTAGCTTTGATTCTAGTGTTTCTTTCTTGTAAGGTCTATTTGGTGTCTTTTTTAAATTCACTAAAATCTTCTTTAAACTTTCTAAAATTGCTTTGCCGTCCTCCATGAATTACCCATGTGTACGTCTTTATACACTAACAAAATTTTTACTAAGTTTTTATATTTTACTTGTATTTATGTATATAAAAAAAAAATTTTTTTTTTTAAACATTACTTATACTTTTTATAATCTTTTTGTTAACATATTCTTTGTAGTATTTGTTTACTCTATATAGTATGTAAATTACCAAAATTAAAATTACTATAACTACAAGAGATTCAGTTGTTATCTCTATCGTCGTAACTCTACTGTTATTGCTGTTACTGTTGTTATTGCTGTAATATACATTTACTTCCTCCTTCTGCTTGCTCTTTGCAGATCCCATACTTATATAGTAAAAAGGCTACTGTGTTTAGTGTCGTATATGGAAATATATATACTAATGTGTTTTGTCAAGTTTCTTTTTTTTCTTCTTCTGTTGCTTATACTGAGATTTTAATTCTTCGACCTGTTGTTGTAGTTTCTTTTTATTTTCTGGGTCCGCAATAGTTACCACTCTGTACCAATCTCGGAGTTTTTGAAGGTATTTAACGTGTCGACCTCCTCTCTTTTTTTTTTGTGGCGTGCTGTACAGGTTTTGTTACCACATCGCGGCGATGTTGTTGCCTTGCTTTATACTCTTCTATAGTCAAAGGTCGTGGACGTGGGATTGGAGTAGGGACATAGACGGACTGGCTTTTAACAAATTCTGCCCCAGGGGGTATGTACGGACGATAACTGCAAAACGTATAATGTAATGTTGTTTTTGCAATAATTGCATTTGGAATATTAGATATAATTTTGGCAAAAATTTTGATTCAGGATCGTGGTCGGCAGGATCGCCATGTAATGATTATGGGTAAAGGCAAAGGATTGTCATGTTATAATTTGTTTTTATGTTATGTAAAAGTTTTATATTGGATTATTTAGGATACCCACATTTGCTTAGAAAGCAAAGTCCAATAGCATAGTATGCTATGTGTGGGTGAGTAACCTTTTTATTAGTTTATTTTTAAAGATACTTACATTTGCTCCATTAGAGCAAAATCCAGTAGCAATTAATTGCTTTGTCTGGGCAAGTAACTATTTTAAATGCTATTATAGATCAATCAATGTTCTACTACCTTTAAGATTATTTTATTGATTGATAACTAATTGTACATTTTGTTCATCTTATATACTAATTTTACTTATGTGTATGACCTACTTACTTACTTACCTACTTACTTACAAATTGTAAAAAAAGAAAATAATGCTTAGCTATAAAAATACTGAACTTAAAAAATACGCTTATTACGCTTAACAAATATAATGCTTACAATGCTAAATATTTATTACATTAAAATTGTGTAGTACAGTGCGTTATATTAAAATTGTATAGTACACTACAGTAGCATTGATTTCGTTGAACAGGTATTTACTGGCACACATATGCGATGAAGCACCTGAATCGAGGCACCATTCGTTTTTGTCACTATCATGACCCATAGTAAACAGCACTTCATTTGCATTGCAGGATACATCTTCTTTCTTATCATGCTTTTTGGCAAAGAATTTTGATTTGCAATCATTCGCCATATGTCCTACTTTACCGCAAGAATGGCATGTAAATTTGAATTTTGGTTTTTTCTCATTTGTATTTTTACTGTTTTTGTTGTTTTTATTTGTATACATAGCACCTTCAACTTCACGATTCATATTTCGTTTTCTTGCTTCAAATTCTTCAAGGAGTTTTACTTTGAGTATGTCAAGCGATGGTAGTTTTTCTTGTGATTCAATTGCTATTCTGAAGGTTTCGTAATCGTCTAATATGCTGTATAGTAAAATGACTGCTAACAACTGATCAAGTATGATTAATTGTAGTTCGTTTAATTTGTCCACGATTTCAAAAAATTTTTGAACATGGTCGCGCATATCGTCACCTGCTTTCATTTTTATTAAGATAAGTGATTTCAACAGTATGGCTTGTCTAGCAGGACCTCTCGACTGGTATATCGCATGTAATTTATCCCATATATCTTTGGATGAGACACAATTTTTTATTTGTGGTAATTCGGATGGGCTGATGGACAATATTAAATCAGCTTTCGCCTTTTCATCATTATCTTCCCGTTCGGCAATTGCAGTTGCTGATTCGGTTGGTTTTTCCATTTTGCCAGAAACATACTTCCACGTTTCGTTTTTCGTAAGCAATGCCTTTACCTGTATTTTCCAGGTGTCAAAATTTTCTTTGTTCAGCGGTTCGATTTTAATCGAAAAGCTCATTTTTATTTCATAGAAAATTAAATTTTTCTTGTTAGAGAAAAAATTTTTTTTATATATTTTTTATTTTTTGACGTGCTGGATCATAACCTATTGAGGTTTTTATTGAGAATAAGTAAAAAAGAAATTTATAACATATATAAATTGATAACTAATACAGAGCATGCTAGATTTAATAATAAAATGTATATACAAGTACGTATATATACTTAACAGAAAGCACTAATTTGTTTTATTTTTTTCATTATATGTCGACGATGTTTTCAATCTAAAAATTGCTTTATTTTTGTTTCATTACAATTATTTTTTTCAATGTGTGTGTAAGGTGGGTTTGTATGGAATAATAAGAGTAAGAGATAATTATAATATGTTGTTGTTGTTGCAATTCTTATTCATTCTTTTCAAGAAGTTTACACCGGCATAATGGAAAGATGATAACATGTCATCCACATATGTGATGTCTTTCCGCTTCTGATGAATATTATCGATTGATGTTAATTTGTTGTTGTTGTTGCAGTTTTGAAATGGATTTGTTGTTGTATATGTTGTTGCTATTCTCATTATTGAAATTATATCTAAAAAAAAGGAGAAATCTAACTGTATAAATCGTCATCACCATTATAGCCCGGAGGATTCACTGGTACATTCGGACCAGAGCCTTGTTGAGTACCAACACCACCAGGAAATCTAAAATAAAAGAAATTACACAGAGAGAGAGAGTGAGAGAAATTATACATTTCATTAGTAAAAGATAAAAAACAAAAAAATGTTTACAAACGTAAAGTTTTGACCGAAACCACGTGACTGTTGCAGCGTTTGGGCAAACATTTCATATTTTCGTATATCATTGTCGGACACCGAACGACGAGCATACCTCATTGCTTCCTCAAAGTGGGCTCGTGCTATTTCTGGTACTGGATCATCGTGATTCATCTGTAAAGAATGGAGAAAGGTTTGTTGTTGTTTGTGTTGTTGTTATATAGTTTACTCTTACATCCATGGGCGAGTTTTGTTTTTCGGCACGTTCCTTTTCGCGTCGTATCTCTGCCTCAATGGCCTGACGAATGGCTAATTTACAGGCTCGCTGACATATTTCGGTGAGATCAGCACCCGAAAAGCTTTGCGTCACCTTGACTATATAATTCAAATCCACATCTTTGGCCAGCGGCGATTTGCGTAAGTTGGCTTTGAGGATAGCTTCGCGCGATTTAACATCGGGTAATGGTATGTAAATGAGTTGATCGAGACGGCCGGGTCGCAAAATGGCGGGATCTATAATATCGGGCCGCTGACCGAGCTTTATCGAAT
Organism: Ornithomya chloropus; assembly: GCA_963971445.1. Taxonomy (NCBI): domain Eukaryota; kingdom Metazoa; phylum Arthropoda; class Insecta; order Diptera; family Hippoboscidae; genus Ornithomya; species Ornithomya chloropus. The sequence continues at coordinate 32,957,994 of OZ020531.1, forward strand.
ATGTCGCGCACATTGGCCTCTGACTCACCAAACCACATGGTCAACAGTTCAGGACCAATTTTTGTGGCAGATAAATTTTGTCGATTGCACGCGTGGTTCTGGTCCGATTTTGCCCATTTTAAATAGCGATCTGCATGCAAAAACTAAAAGTATATGTACGAAATTTCAGCTCAATATCTCCAAATTTACGCCAGTGAGAGTGTAAACAACAAACGGACACACGAACATACATGTCTAAATCGACTGTTTTTGACGCTGATCAAGAATATATATACTTTGTAGGGCCTCTGACGCCTCTTTCTGGGTGTTGCAAACGAAAGAACAAACTTAGTATACCCCCATCATTGAGGTGGAGGGTATAATGTAAGCACTAATATGTTTTATTTTTTTCATTATATGTCGACGATGTTTTCAATCTAAAAATTGCTTTATTTTTGTTTCATTACAATTATTTTTTTCAATGTGTGTGTAAGGTAGGTTTGTATGGAATAATAAGAGTAAGAGATAATTATAATATGTTGTTGTTGTTGCAATTCTTATTCATTCTTTTCAAGAAGTTTACACCGGCATAATGGAAAGATGATAACATGTCATCCACATATGTGATGTCTTTCCGCTTTTGATGAATATTATCGATTGATGTTAATTTGTTGTTGTTGTTGCAGTTTTGAAATGGATTTGTTGTTGTATTTGTTGTTGCTATTCTCATTATTGAAATTATATCTAAAAAAAAGGAGAAATCTAACTGTATAAATCGTCATCACCATTATAGCCCGGAGGATTCACTGGTACATTCGGACCAGAGCCTTGTTGAGTACCAACACCACCAGGAAATCTAAAATAAAAGAAATTACACAGAGAGAGAGAGAGTGAGAGACATTATACATTTCATTAGTAAAAGATAAAAAACAAAAAAATGTTTACAAACGTAAAGTTTTGACCGAAACCACGTGACTGTTGCAGCGTTTGGGCAAACATTTCATATTTTCGTATATCATTGTCGGACACCGAACGACGAGCATACCTCATTGCTTCCTCAAAGTGGGCTCGTGCTATTTCTGGTACTGGATCATCGTCATCCATCTGTAAAGAATGGAGAAAGGTTTGTTGTTGTTTGTGTTGTTGTTATATAGTTTACTCTTACATCCATGGGCGAGTTTTGTTTTTCGTCACGTTCCTTTTCGCGCCGTATCTCTGCCTCAATGGCCTGACGAATGGCTAATTTACAGGCTCGCTGACATATTTCGGTGAGATCAGCACCCGAAAAGCCTTGCGTCACCTTGGCTATATAATTCAAATCCACATCTTTGGCCAGCGGCGATTTGCGTAAGTTGGCTTTGAGGATAGCTTCGCGCGATTTAACATCGGGCAATGGTATGTAAATGAGTTGATCGAGACGGCCGGGTCGCAAAATGACCGGATCTATAATATCGGGCCGATTGGTGGCCCCAATAATGAACACATTCTTCTTGGCACCCATGCCATCCATTTCTGGTAAAATCTGATTAATTACACGATCAGCAGCACCGCCAGCATCACCCACATTAATGCCGCTGGCCTTGGCAATGGAGTCTAATTCATCGAAAAATAAAACACAAGGAGCCGCTGACCGAGCTTTATCGAATATGTCGCGCACATTGGCCTCTGACTCACCAAACCACATGGTCAACAGTTCGGGACCAATTTTTGTGGCAGATAAATTTTGTCGATTGCACGCGTGGTTCTGGTCCGATTTTGCCCATTTTAAATAGCGATCTGCATGCAAAAACTAAAAGTATATGTACGAAATTTCAGCTCAATATCTCCAATTTTACGCCAGTGAGAGTGTAAACAACAAACGGACACACGAACATACATGTCTAAATCGACTGTTTTTGACGCTGATCAAGAATATATATACTTTGTAGGGCCTCTGACGCCTCTTTCTGGGTGTTGCAAACGAAAGAACAAACTTAGTATACCCCCATCATTGAGGTGGAGGGTATAATGAAAGCACTAATTTGTTTTATTTTTTTCATTATATGTCGACGTTTTCAATCTAAAAATTGCTTTATTTTTGTTTCATTACAATTATTTTTTTCAATGTGTGTGTAAGGTAGGTTTGTATGGAATAATAAGAGTAAGAGATAATTATAATATGTTGTTGTTGTTGCAATTCTTATTCATTCTTTTCAAGAAGTTTACACCGGCATAATGGAAAGATGATAACATGTCATCCACATATGTGATGTCTTTCCGCTTCTGATGAATATTATCGATTGATGTTAATTTGTTGTTGTTGTTGCAGTTTTAAAATGGATTTGTTGTTGTATATGTTGTTGCTATTCTCATTATTGAAATTATATCTAAAAAAAAGGAGAAATCTAACTGTATAAATCGTCATCACCATTATAGCCCGGAGGATTCACTGGTACATTCGGACCAGAGCCTTGTTGAGTACCCACACCACCAGATAATCTAAAATAAAAGAAATTACACAGAGAGAGAGAGTGAGAGAAATTATACATTTCATTAGTAAAAGATAAAAAACAAAAAAATGTTTACAAACGTAAAGTTTTGACCGAAACCACGTGACTGTTGCAGCGTTTGGGCAAACATTTCATATTTTCGTATATCATTGTCGGACACCGAACGACGAGCATACCTCATTGCTTCCTCAAAGTGGGCTCGTGCTATTTCTGGTACTGGATCATCGTGATTCATCTGTAAAGAATGGAGAAAGGTTTGTTGTTGTTTGTGTTGTTGTTATATAGTTTACTCTTACATCCATGGGCGAGTTTTGTTTTTCGGCACGTTCCTTTTCGCGTCGTATCTCTGCCTCAATGGCCTGACGAATGGCTAATTTACAGGCTCGCTGACATATTTCGGTGAGATCAGCACCCGAAAAGCCTTGCGTCACCTTGGCTATATAATTCAAATCCACGTCTTTGGCCAGCGGCGATTTGCGTAAGTTGGCTTTGAGGATAGCTTCGCGCGATTTAACATCGGGCAATGGTATGTAAATGAGTTGATCGAGACGGCCGGGTCGCAAAATGACCGGATCTATAATATCGGGCCGATTGGTGGCCCCAATAATGAACACATTCTTCTTGGCACCCATGCCATCCATTTCTGGTAAAATCTGATTAATTACACGATCAGCAGCACCGCCAGCATCACCCACATTAATGCCGCTGGCCTTGGCAATGGAGTCTAATTCATCGAAAAATAAAACACAAGGAGCCGCTGACCGAGCTTTATCGAATATGTCGCGCACATTGGCCTCTGACTCACCAAACCACATGGTCAACAGTTCGGGACCAATTTTTGTGGCAGATAAATTTTGTCGATTGCACGCGTGGTTCTGGTCCGATTTTGCCCATTTTAAATAGCGATCTGCATGCAAAAACTAAAAGTATATGTACGAAATTTCAGCTCAATATCTCCAATTTTACGCCAGTGAGAGTGTAAACAACAAACGGACACACGAACATACATGTCTAAATCGACTGTTTTTGACGCTGATCAAGAATATATATACTTTGTAGGGCCTCTGACGCCTCTTTCTGGGTGTTGCAAACGAAAGAACAAACTTAGTATACCCCCATCATTGAGGTGGAGGGTATAATGAAAGCACTAATTTGTTTTATTTTTTTCATTATATGTCGACGATGTTTTCAATCTAAAAATTGCTTTATTTTTGTTTCATTACAATTATTTTTTTCAATGTGTGTGTAAGGTAGGTTTGTATGGAATAATAAGAGTAAGAGATAATTATAATATGTTGTCCTTGTTGCAATTCTTATTCATTCTTTTCAAAAAGTTTACACCGGCATAATGGAAAGATGATAACATGTCATCCACATATGTGATGTCTTTCCGCTTTTGATGAATATTATCGATTGATGTTAATTTGTTGTTGTTGTTGCAGTTTTGAAATGGATTTGTTGTTGTATTTGTTGTTGCTATTCTCATTATTGAAATTATATCTAAAAAAAAGAAGAAATCTAACTGTATAAATCGTCATCACCATTATGGCCCGGAGGATTCACTGGTACATTCGGACCAGAGCCTTGTTGAGTACCCACACCACCAGGAAATCTAAAATAAAAGAAATTACACACAGAGAGAGAGTGAGAGAAATTTTACATTTCATTAGTAAAAGATAAAAAACGAAAAAATGTTTACAAACCTAAAGTTTTGACCGAAACCACGTGACTGTTGCAGCGTTTGGGCAAACATTTCATATTTTCGTATATCATTGTCGGACACCGAACGACGAGCATACCTCATTGCTTCCTCAAAGTGGGCTCGTGCTATTTCTGGTACTGGATCATCGTGATTCATCTGTAAAGAATGGAGAAAGGTTTGTTGTTGTTTGTGTTGTTGTTATATAGTTTACTCTTACATCCATGGGCGAGTTTTGTTTTTCGGCACGTTCCTTTTCGCGTCGTATCTCTGCCTCAATGGCCTGACGAATGGCTAATTTACAGGCTCGCTGACATATTTCGGTGAGATCAGCACCCGAAAAGCCTTGCGTCACCTTGGCTATATAATTCAAATCCACGTCTTTGGCCAGCGGCGATTTGCGTAAGTTGGCTTTGAGGATAGCTTCGCGCGATTTAACATCGGGCAATGGTATGTAAATGAGTTGATCGAGACGGCCGGGTCGCAAAATGACCGGATCTATAATATCGGGCCGATTGGTGGCCCCAATAATGAACACATTCTTCTTGGCACCCATGCCATCCATTTCTGGTAAAATCTGATTAATTACACGATCAGCAGCACCGCCAGCATCACCCACATTAATGCCGCTGGCCTTGGCAATGGAGTCTAATTCATCGAAAAATAAAACACAAGGAGCCGCTGACCGAGCTTTATCGAATATGTCGCGCACATTGGCCTCTGACTCACCAAACCACATGGTCAACAGTTCGGGACCAATTTTTGTGGCAGATAAATTTTGTCGATTGCACGCGTGGTTCTGGTCCGATTTTGCCCATTTTAAATAGCGATCTGCATGCAAAAACTAAAAGTATATGTACGAAATTTCAGCTCAATATCTCCAATTTTACGCCAGTGAGAGTGTAAACAACAAACGGACACACGAACATACATGTCTAAATCGACTGTTTTTGACGCTGATCAAGAATATATATACTTTGTAGGGCCTCTGACGCCTCTTTCTGGGTGTTGCAAACGAAAGAACAAACTTAGTATACCCCCATCATTGAGGTGGAGGGTATAATGAAAGCACTAATTTGTTTTATTTTTTTCATTATATGTCGACGTTTTCAATCTAAAAATTGCTTTATTTTTGTTTCATTACAATTATTTTTTTCAATGTGTGTGTAAGGTAGGTTTGTATGGAATAATAAGAGTAAGAGATAATTATAATATGTTGTTGTTGTTGCAATTCTTATTCATTCTTTTCAAGAAGTTTACACCGGCATAATGGAAAGATGATAACATGTCATCCACATATGTGATGTCTTTCCGCTTCTGATGAATATTATCGATTGATGTTAATTTGTTGTTGTTGTTGCAGTTTTAAAATGGATTTGTTGTTGTATATGTTGTTGCTATTCTCATTATTGAAATTATATCTAAAAAAAAGGAGAAATCTAACTGTATAAATCGTCATCACCATTATAGCCCGGAGGATTCACTGGTACATTCGGACCAGAGCCTTGTTGAGTACCCACACCACCAGATAATCTAAAATAAAAGAAATTACACAGAGAGAGAGAGTGAGAGAAATTATACATTTCATTAGTAAAAGATAAAAAACAAAAAAATGTTTACAAACGTAAAGTTTTGACCGAAACCACGTGACTGTTGCAGCGTTTGGGCAAACATTTCATATTTTCGTATATCATTGTCGGACACCGAACGACGAGCATACCTCATTGCTTCCTCAAAGTGGGCTCGTGCTATTTCTGGTACTGGATCATCGTGATTCATCTGTAAAGAATGGAGAAAGGTTTGTTGTTGTTTGTGTTGTTGTTATATAGTTTACTCTTACATCCATGGGCGAGTTTTGTTTTTCGGCACGTTCCTTTTCGCGTCGTATCTCTGCCTCAATGGCCTGACGAATGGCTAATTTACAGGCTCGCTGACATATTTCGGTGAGATCAGCACCCGAAAAGCCTTGCGTCACCTTGGCTATATAATTCAAATCCACGTCTTTGGCCAGCGGCGATTTGCGTAAGTTGGCTTTGAGGATAGCTTCGCGCGATTTAACATCGGGCAATGGTATGTAAATGAGTTGATCGAGACGGCCGGGTCGCAAAATGACCGGATCTATAATATCGGGCCGATTGGTGGCCCCAATAATGAACACATTCTTCTTGGCACCCATGCCATCCATTTCTGGTAAAATCTGATTAATTACACGATCAGCAGCACCGCCAGCATCACCCACATTAATGCCGCTGGCCTTGGCAATGGAGTCTAATTCATCGAAAAATAAAACACAAGGAGCCGCTGACCGAGCTTTATCGAATATGTCGCGCACATTGGCCTCTGACTCACCAAACCACATGGTCAACAGTTCGGGACCAATTTTTGTGGCAGATAAATTTTGTCGATTGCACGCGTGGTTCTGGTCCGATTTTGCCCATTTTAAATAGCGATCTGCATGCAAAAACTAAAAGTATATGTACGAAATTTCAGCTCAATATCTCCAATTTTACGCCAGTGAGAGTGTAAACAACAAACGGACACACGAACATACATGTCTAAATCGACTGTTTTTGACGCTGATCAAGAATATATATACTTTGTAGGGCCTCTGACGCCTCTTTCTGGGTGTTGCAAACGAAAGAACAAACTTAGTATACCCCCATCATTGAGGTGGAGGGTATAATGAAAGCACTAATTTGTTTTATTTTTTTCATTATATGTCGACGATGTTTTCAATCTAAAAATTGCTTTATTTTTGTTTCATTACAATTATTTTTTTCAATGTGTGTGTAAGGTAGGTTTGTATGGAATAATAAGAGTAAGAGATAATTATAATATGTTGTCCTTGTTGCAATTCTTATTCATTCTTTTCAAAAAGTTTACACCGGCATAATGGAAAGATGATAACATGTCATCCACATATGTGATGTCTTTCCGCTTTTGATGAATATTATCGATTGATGTTAATTTGTTGTTGTTGTTGCAGTTTTGAAATGGATTTGTTGTTGTATTTGTTGTTGCTATTCTCATTATTGAAATTATATCTAAAAAAAAGAAGAAATCTAACTGTATAAATCGTCATCACCATTATGGCCCGGAGGATTCACTGGTACATTCGGACCAGAGCCTTGTTGAGTACCCACACCACCAGGAAATCTAAAATAAAAGAAATTACACACAGAGAGAGAGTGAGAGAAATTTTACATTTCATTAGTAAAAGATAAAAAACGAAAAAATGTTTACAAACCTAAAGTTTTGACCGAAACCACGTGACTGTTGCAGCGTTTGGGCAAACATTTCATATTTTCGTATATCATTGTCGGACACCGAACGACGAGCATACCTCATTGCTTCCTCAAAGTGGGCTCGTGCTATTTCTGGTACTGGATCATCGTGATTCATCTGTAAAGAATGGAGAAAGGTTTGTTGTTGTTTGTGTTGTTGTTATATAGTTTACTCTTACATCCATGGGCGAGTTTTGTTTTTCGGCACGTTCCTTTTCGCGTCGTATCTCTGCCTCAATGGCCTGACGAATGGCTAATTTACAGGCTCGCTGACATATTTCGGTGAGATCAGCACCCGAAAAGCCTTGCGTCACCTTGGCTATATAATTCAAATCCACGTCTTTGGCCAGCGGCGATTTGCGTAAGTTGGCTTTGAGGATAGCTTCGCGCGATTTAACATCGGGCAATGGTATGTAAATGAGTTGATCGAGACGGCCGGGTCGCAAAATGACCGGATCTATAATATCGGGCCGATTGGTGGCCCCAATAATGAACACATTCTTCTTGGCACCCATGCCATCCATTTCTGGTAAAATCTGATTAATTACACGATCAGCAGCACCGCCAGCATCACCCACATTAATGCCGCTGGCCTTGGCAATGGAGTCTAATTCATCGAAAAATAAAACACAAGGAGCCGCTGACCGAGCTTTATCGAATATGTCGCGCACATTGGCCTCTGACTCACCAAACCACATGGTCAACAGTTCGGGACCAATTTTTGTGGCAGATAAATTTTGTCGATTGTACGCGAGGTTCTGGTCCGATTTTGCCCATTTTAAATAGCGATCTGCATGCAAAAACTAAAAGTATATGTACGAAATTTCAGCTCAATATCTCCAAATTTACGCCAGTGAGAGTGTAAACAACAAACGGACACACGAACATACATGTCTAAATCGACTGTTTTTGACGCTGATCAAGAATATATATACTTTGTAGGGCCTCTGACGCCTCTTTCTGGGTGTTGCAAACGAAAGAACAAACTTAGTATACCCCCATCATTGAGGTGGAGGGTATAATGAAAGCACTAATTTGTTTTATTTTTTTCATTATATGTCGACGATGTTTTCAATCTAAAAATTGCTTTATTTTTGTTTCATTACAATTATTTTTTTCAATGTGTGTGTAAGGTAGGTTTGTATGGAATAATAAGAGTAAGAGATAATTATAATATGTTGTTGTTGTTGCAATTCTTATTCATTCTTTTCAAGAAGTTTACACCGGCATAATGGAAAGATGATAACATGTCATCCACATATGTGATGTCTTTCCGCTTCTGATGAATATTATCGATTGATGTTAATTTGTTGTTGTTGTTGCAGTTTTGAAATGGATTTGTTGTTGTATATGTTGTTGCTATTCTCATTATTGAAATTATATCTAAAAAAAAGGAGAAATCTAACTGTATAAATCGTCATCACCATTATAGCCCGGAGGATTCACTGGTACATTCGGACCAGAGCCTTGTTGAGTACCAACACCACCAGGAAATCTAAAATAAAAGAAATTACACAGAGAGAGAGAGTGAGAGAAATTATACATTTCATTAGTAAAAGATAAAAAACAAAAAAATGTTTACAAACGTAAAGTTTTGACCGAAACCACGTGACTGTTGCAGCGTTTGGGCAAACATTTCATATTTTCGTATATCATTGTCGGACACCGAACGACGAGCATACCTCATTGCTTCCTCAAAGTGGGCTCGTGCTATTTCTGGTACTGGATCATCGTGATTCATCTGTAAAGAATGGAGAAAGGTTTGTTGTTGTTTGTGTTGTTGTTATATAGTTTACTCTTACATCCATGGGCGAGTTTTGTTTTTCGGCACGTTCCTTTTCGCGTCGTATCTCTGCCTCAATGGCCTGACGAATGGCTAATTTACAGGCTCGCTGACATATTTCGGTGAGATCAGCACCCGAAAAGCTTTGCGTCACCTTGACTATATAATTCAAATCCACATCTTTGGCCAGCGGCGATTTGCGTAAGTTGGCTTTGAGGATAGCTTCGCGCGATTTAACATCGGGTAATGGTATGTAAATGAGTTGATCGAGACGGCCGGGTCGCAAAATGGCGGGATCTATAATATCGGGCCGCTGACCGAGCTTTATCGAATATGTCGCGCACATTGGCCTCTGACTCACCAAACCACATGGTCAACAGTTCAGGACCAATTTTTGTGGCAGATAAATTTTGTCGATTGCACGCGTGGTTCTGGTCCGATTTTGCCCATTTTAAATAGCGATCTGCATGCAAAAACTAAAAGTATATGTACGAAATTTCAGCTCAATATCTCCAAATTTACGCCAGTGAGAGTGTAAACAACAAACGGACACACGAACATACATGTCTAAATCGACTGTTTTTGACGCTGATCAAGAATATATATACTTTGTAGGGCCTCTGACGCCTCTTTCTGGGTGTTGCAAACGAAAGAACAAACTTAGTATACCCCCATCATTGAGGTGGAGGGTATAATGTAAGCACTAATATGTTTTATTTTTTTCATTATATGTCGACGATGTTTTCAATCTAAAAATTGCTTTATTTTTGTTTCATTACAATTATTTTTTTCAATGTGTGTGTAAGGTAGGTTTGTATGGAATAATAAGAGTAAGAGATAATTATAATATGTTGTTGTTGTTGCAATTCTTATTCATTCTTTTCAAGAAGTTTACACCGGCATAATGGAAAGATGATAACATGTCATCCACATATGTGATGTCTTTCCGCTTTTGATGAATATTATCGATTGATGTTAATTTGTTGTTGTTGTTGCAGTTTTAAAATGGATTTGTTGTTGTATTTGTTGTTGCTATTCTCATTATTGAAATTATATCTAAAAAAAAGGAGAAATCTAACTGTATAAATCGTCATCACCATTATAGCCCGGAGGATTCACTGGTACATTCGGACCAGAGCCTTGTTGAGTACCAACACCACCAGGAAATCTAAAATAAAAGAAATTACACAGAGAGAGAGAGAGTGAGAGACATTATACATTTCATTAGTAAAAGATAAAAAACAAAAAAATGTTTACAAACGTAAAGTTTTGACCGAAACCACGTGACTGTTGCAGCGTTTGGGCAAACATTTCATATTTTCGTATATCATTGTCGGACACCGAACGACGAGCATACCTCATTGCTTCCTCAAAGTGGGCTCGTGCTATTTCTGGTACTGGATCATCGTCATCCATCTGTAAAGAATGGAGAAAGGTTTGTTGTTGTTTGTGTTGTTGTTATATAGTTTACTCTTACATCCATGGGCGAGTTTTGTTTTTCGTCACGTTCCTTTTCGCGCCGTATCTCTGCCTCAATGGCCTGACGAATGGCTAATTTACAGGCTCGCTGACATATTTCGGTGAGATCAGCACCCGAAAAGCCTTGCGTCACCTTGGCTATATAATTCAAATCCACATCTTTGGCCAGCGGCGATTTGCGTAAGTTGGCTTTGAGGATAGCTTCGCGCGATTTAACATCGGGCAATGGTATGTAAATGAGTTGATCGAGACGGCCGGGTCGCAAAATGACCGGATCTATAATATCGGGCCGATTGGTGGCCCCAATAATGAACACATTCTTCTTGGCACCCATGCCATCCATTTCTGGTAAAATCTGATTAATTACACGATCAGCAGCACCGCCAGCATCACCCACATTAATGCCGCTGGCCTTGGCAATGGAGTCTAATTCATCGAAAAATAAAACACAAGGAGCCGCTGACCGAGCTTTATCGAATATGTCGCGCACATTGGCCTCTGACTCACCAAACCACATGGTCAACAGTTCGGGACCAATTTTTGTGGCAGATAAATTTTGTCGATTGCACGCGTGGTTCTGGTCCGATTTTGCCCATTTTAAATAGCGATCTGCATGCAAAAACTAAAAGTATATGTACGAAATTTCAGCTCAATATCTCCAATTTTACGCCAGTGAGAGTGTAAACAACAAACGGACACACGAACATACATGTCTAAATCGACTGTTTTTGACGCTGATCAAGAATATATATACTTTGTAGGGCCTCTGACGCCTCTTTCTGGGTGTTGCAAACGAAAGAACAAACTTAGTATACCCCCATCATTGAGGTGGAGGGTATAATGAAAGCACTAATTTGTTTTATTTTTTTCATTATATGTCGACGTTTTCAATCTAAAAATTGCTTTATTTTTGTTTCATTACAATTATTTTTTTCAATGTGTGTGTAAGGTAGGTTTGTATGGAATAATAAGAGTAAGAGATAATTATAATATGTTGTTGTTGTTGCAATTCTTATTCATTCTTTTCAAGAAGTTTACACCGGCATAATGGAAAGATGATAACATGTCATCCACATATGTGATGTCTTTCCGCTTCTGATGAATATTATCGATTGATGTTAATTTGTTGTTGTTGTTGCAGTTTTAAAATGGATTTGTTGTTGTATATGTTGTTGCTATTCTCATTATTGAAATTATATCTAAAAAAAAGGAGAAATCTAACTGTATAAATCGTCATCACCATTATAGCCCGGAGGATTCACTGGTACATTCGGACCAGAGCCTTGTTGAGTACCCACACCACCAGATAATCTAAAATAAAAGAAATTACACAGAGAGAGAGAGTGAGAGAAATTATACATTTCATTAGTAAAAGATAAAAAACAAAAAAATGTTTACAAACGTAAAGTTTTGACCGAAACCACGTGACTGTTGCAGCGTTTGGGCAAACATTTCATATTTTCGTATATCATTGTCGGACACCGAACGACGAGCATACCTCATTGCTTCCTCAAAGTGGGCTCGTGCTATTTCTGGTACTGGATCATCGTGATTCATCTGTAAAGAATGGAGAAAGGTTTGTTGTTGTTTGTGTTGTTGTTATATAGTTTACTCTTACATCCATGGGCGAGTTTTGTTTTTCGGCACGTTCCTTTTCGCGTCGTATCTCTGCCTCAATGGCCTGACGAATGGCTAATTTACAGGCTCGCTGACATATTTCGGTGAGATCAGCACCCGAAAAGCCTTGCGTCACCTTGGCTATATAATTCAAATCCACGTCTTTGGCCAGCGGCGATTTGCGTAAGTTGGCTTTGAGGATAGCTTCGCGCGATTTAACATCGGGCAATGGTATGTAAATGAGTTGATCGAGACGGCCGGGTCGCAAAATGACCGGATCTATAATATCGGGCCGATTGGTGGCCCCAATAATGAACACATTCTTCTTGGCACCCATGCCATCCATTTCTGGTAAAATCTGATTAATTACACGATCAGCAGCACCGCCAGCATCACCCACATTAATGCCGCTGGCCTTGGCAATGGAGTCTAATTCATCGAAAAATAAAACACAAGGAGCCGCTGACCGAGCTTTATCGAATATGTCGCGCACATTGGCCTCTGACTCACCAAACCACATGGTCAACAGTTCGGGACCAATTTTTGTGGCAGATAAATTTTGTCGATTGCACGCGTGGTTCTGGTCCGATTTTGCCCATTTTAAATAGCGATCTGCATGCAAAAACTAAAAGTATATGTACGAAATTTCAGCTCAATATCTCCAATTTTACGCCAGTGAGAGTGTAAACAACAAACGGACACACGAACATACATGTCTAAATCGACTGTTTTTGACGCTGATCAAGAATATATATACTTTGTAGGGCCTCTGACGCCTCTTTCTGGGTGTTGCAAACGAAAGAACAAACTTAGTATACCCCCATCATTGAGGTGGAGGGTATAATGAAAGCACTAATTTGTTTTATTTTTTTCATTATATGTCGACGATGTTTTCAATCTAAAAATTGCTTTATTTTTGTTTCATTACAATTATTTTTTTCAATGTGTGTGTAAGGTAGGTTTGTATGGAATAATAAGAGTAAGAGATAATTATAATATGTTGTCCTTGTTGCAATTCTTATTCATTCTTTTCAAAAAGTTTACACCGGCATAATGGAAAGATGATAACATGTCATCCACATATGTGATGTCTTTCCGCTTTTGATGAATATTATCGATTGATGTTAATTTGTTGTTGTTGTTGCAGTTTTGAAATGGATTTGTTGTTGTATTTGTTGTTGCTATTCTCATTATTGAAATTATATCTAAAAAAAAGAAGAAATCTAACTGTATAAATCGTCATCACCATTATGGCCCGGAGGATTCACTGGTACATTCGGACCAGAGCCTTGTTGAGTACCCACACCACCAGGAAATCTAAAATAAAAGAAATTACACACAGAGAGAGAGTGAGAGAAATTTTACATTTCATTAGTAAAAGATAAAAAACGAAAAAATGTTTACAAACCTAAAGTTTTGACCGAAACCACGTGACTGTTGCAGCGTTTGGGCAAACATTTCATATTTTCGTATATCATTGTCGGACACCGAACGACGAGCATACCTCATTGCTTCCTCAAAGTGGGCTCGTGCTATTTCTGGTACTGGATCATCGTGATTCATCTGTAAAGAATGGAGAAAGGTTTGTTGTTGTTTGTGTTGTTGTTATATAGTTTACTCTTACATCCATGGGCGAGTTTTGTTTTTCGGCACGTTCCTTTTCGCGTCGTATCTCTGCCTCAATGGCCTGACGAATGGCTAATTTACAGGCTCGCTGACATATTTCGGTGAGATCAGCACCCGAAAAGCCTTGCGTCACCTTGGCTATATAATTCAAATCCACGTCTTTGGCCAGCGGCGATTTGCGTAAGTTGGCTTTGAGGATAGCTTCGCGCGATTTAACATCGGGCAATGGTATGTAAATGAGTTGATCGAGACGGCCGGGTCGCAAAATGACCGGATCTATAATATCGGGCCGATTGGTGGCCCCAATAATGAACACATTCTTCTTGGCACCCATGCCATCCATTTCTGGTAAAATCTGATTAATTACACGATCAGCAGCACCGCCAGCATCACCCACATTAATGCCGCTGGCCTTGGCAATGGAGTCTAATTCATCGAAAAATAAAACACAAGGAGCCGCTGACCGAGCTTTATCGAATATGTCGCGCACATTGGCCTCTGACTCACCAAACCACATGGTCAACAGTTCGGGACCAATTTTTGTGGCAGATAAATTTTGTCGATTGTACGCGAGGTTCTGGTCCGATTTTGCCCATTTTAAATAGCGATCTGCATGCAAAAACTAAAAGTATATGTACGAAATTTCAGCTCAATATCTCCAAATTTACGCCAGTGAGAGTGTAAACAACAAACGGACACACGAACATACATGTCTAAATCGACTGTTTTTGACGCTGATCAAGAATATATATACTTTGTAGGGCCTCTGACGCCTCTTTCTGGGTGTTGCAAACGAAAGAACAAACTTAGTATACCCCCATCATTGAGGTGGAGGGTATAATGAAAGCACTAATTTGTTTTATTTTTTTCATTATATGTCGACGATGTTTTCAATCTAAAAATTGCTTTATTTTTGTTTCATTACAATTATTTTTTTCAATGTGTGTGTAAGGTAGGTTTGTATGGAATAATAAGAGTAAGAGATAATTATAATATGTTGTTGTTGTTGCAATTCTTATTCATTCTTTTCAAGAAGTTTACACCGGCATAATGGAAAGATGATAACATGTCATCCACATATGTGATGTCTTTCCGCTTCTGATGAATATTATCGATTGATGTTAATTTGTTGTTGTTGTTGCAGTTTTGAAATGGATTTGTTGTTGTATATGTTGTTGCTATTCTCATTATTGAAATTATATCTAAAAAAAAGGAGAAATCTAACTGTATAAATCGTCATCACCATTATAGCCCGGAGGATTCACTGGTACATTCGGACCAGAGCCTTGTTTAGTACCCACACCACCAGGAAATCTAAAATAAAAGAAATTACACAGAGAGAGAGAGTGAGAGAAATTTTACATTTCATTAGTAAAAGATAAAAAACAAAAAAATGTTTACAAACGTAAAGTTTTGACCGAAACCACGTGACTGTTGCAGCGTTTGGGCAAACATTTCATATTTTCGTATATCATTGTCGGACACCGAACGACGAGCATACCTCATTGCTTCCTCAAAGTGGGCTCGTGCTATTTCTGGTACTGGATCATCGTGATTCATCTGTAAAGAATGGAGAAAGGTTTGTTGTTGTTTGTGTTGTTGTTATATAGTTTACTCTTACATCCATGGGCGAGTTTTGTTTTTCGGCACGTTCCTTTTCGCGTCGTATCTCTGCCTCAATGGCCTGACGAATGGCTAATTTACAGGCTCGCTGACATATTTCTGTGAGATCAGCACCCGAAAAGCCTTGCGTCACCTTGGCTATATAATTCAAATCCACATCTTTGGCCAGCGGCGATTTGCGTAAGTTGGCTTTGAGGATAGCTTCGCGCGATTTAACATCGGGCAATGGTATGTAAATGAGTTGATCGAGACGGCCGGGTCGCAAAATGACCGGATCTATAATATCGGGCCTATTGGTGGCCCCAATAATGAACACATTCTTCTTGGCACCCATGCCATCCATTTCTGGTAAAATCTGATTAATTACACGATCAGCAGCACCGCCAGCATCACCCACATTAATGCCGCTGGCCTTGGCAATGGAGTCTAATTCATCGAAAAATAAAACACAAGGAGCCGCTGACCGAGCTTTATCGAATATGTCGCGCACATTGGCCTCTGACTCACCAAACCACATGGTCAACAGTTCGGGACCAATTATTGTGGCAGATAAATTTTGTCGATTGCACGCGTGGTTCTGGTCCGATTTTGCCCATTTTAAATAGCGATCTGCATGCAAAAACTAAAAGTATATGTACGAAATTTCAGCTCAATATCTCCAATTTTACGCCAGTGAGAGTGCAAACAACAAACGGACACACGAACATACATGTCTAAATCGACTGTTTTTGACGCTGATCAAGAATATATATACTTTGTAGGGCCTCTGACGCCTCTTTCTGGGTGTTGCAAACGAAAGAACAAACTTAGTATACCCCCATCATTAAGGTGAAGGGTATAATGTAAGCACTAATTTGTTTTATTTTTTTCATTATATGTCGACGATGTTTTCAATCTAAAAATTGCTTTATTTTTGTTTTATTACAATTATTTGTTTCAATGTGTGTGTAAAGTAGGTTTGTATGGAATAATAAGAGTAAGAGATAATTATAATATGTTGTTGTTGTTGCAATTCTTATTCATTCTTTTCAAGAAGTTTACACCGGCATAATGGAAAGATGATAACATGTCATCCACATATGTGATGTCTTTCCGCTTCTGATGAATATTATCGATTGATGTTAATTTGTTGTTGTTGTTGCAGTTTTGAAATGGATTTGTTGTTGTATATGTTGTTGCTATTCTCATTATTGAAATTATATCTAAAAAAAAGAAGAAATCTAACTGTATAAATCGTCATCACCATTATGGCCCGGAGGATTCACTGGTACATTCGGACCAGAGCCTTGTTGAGTACCCACACCACCAGGAAATCTAAAATAAAAGAAATTACACACAGAGAGAGAGTGAGAGAAATTTTACATTTCATTAGTAAAAGATAAAAAACGAAAAAATGTTTACAAACCTAAAGTTTTGACCGAAACCACGTGACTGTTGCAGCGTTTGGGCAAACATTTCATATTTTCGTATATCATTGTCGGACACCGAACGACGAGCATACTTCATTGCTTCCTCAAAGTGGGCTCGTGCTATTTCTGGTACTGGATCATCGTCATCCATCTATAAAGAATGGAGAAAGGTTTGTTGTTGTTGTTGCTGTTGTTGTATAGTTACTCTTACATCCATGGGCGAGTTTTGTTTTTCGTCACGTTCCTTTTCGCGCCGTATCTCTGCCTCAATGGCCTGACGAATGGCTAATTTACAGGCTCGCTGACATATTTCGGTGAGATCAGCACCCGAAAAGCCTTGCGTCACCTTGGCTATATAATTCAAATCCACATCTTTGGCCAGCGGCGATTTGCGTAAGTTGGCTTTGAGGATAGCTTCGCGCGATTTATCATCGGGTAATGGTATGTAAATGAGTTGATCGAGACGGCCGGGTCGCAAAATGGCGGGATCTATAATATCGGGCCGATTGGTGGCCCCAATAATGAACACATTCTTCTTGGCACCCATGCCATCCATTTCTGGTAAAATCTGATTAATTACACGATCAGCAGCACTGCCAGCATCACCCAAATTACCGCCGCGGGCCTTGGCAATGGAGTCTAATTCATCGAAAAATAAAACACAAGGAGCCGCTGACCGAGCTTTATCGAATATGTCGCGCACATTGGCCTCTGACTCACCAAACCACATGGTCAACAGTTCGGGACCAATTTTTGTGGCAGATAAATTTTGTCGATTGTACGCGAGGTTCTGGTCCGATTTTGCCCATTTTAAATAGCGATCTGCATGCAAAAACTAAAAGTATATGTACGAAATTTCAGCTCAATATCTCCAAATTTACGCCAGTGAGAGTGCAAACAACAGACGGACACACGAACATACATGTCTAAATCGACTGTTTTTGACGCTAATCAAGAATATATATACTTTGTAGGGCCTCTGACGCCTCTTTCTGGGTGTTGCAAACGAAAGAACAAACTTAGTATACCCCCATCATTAAGGTGAAGGGTATAATGTAAGCACTAATATGTTTTATTTTTTTCATTATATGTCGACGATGTTTTCAATCTAAAAATTGCTTTATTTTTGTTTTATTACAATTATTTTTTTCAATGTGTGTATAAGGTAGGTTTGTATGGAATAATAAGAGTAAGAGATAATTATAATATGTTGTTGTTGTTGCAATTCTTATTCATTCTTTTCAAAAAGTTTACACCGGCATAATGGAAAGATGTTAACATGTCTTTCACATATGTGATGTCTTTCCGCTTTTGATGAATATTATCGATTGATGTTAATTTGTTGTTGTTGTTGCAGTTTTGAAATGGATTTGTTGTTGTATTTGTTGTTGCTATTCTCATTATTGAAATTATATCTAAAAAAAAGGAGAAATCTAACTGTATAAATCGTCATCACCATTATAGCCCGGAGGATTCACTGGTACATTCGGACCAGAGCCTTGTTTAGTACCCACACCACCAGGAAATCTAAAATAAAAGAAATTACACAGAGAGAGAGAGTGAGAGAAATTTTACATTTCATTAGTAAAAGATGAAAAACGAAAAAATGTTTACAAACCTAAAGTTTTGACCGAAACCACGTGACTGTTGCAGCGTTTGGGCAAACATTTCATATTTTCGTATATCATTGTCGGACACCGAACGACGAGCATACTTCATTGCTTCCTCAAAGTGGGCTCGTGCTATTTCTGGTACTGGATCATCGTCATCCATCTATAAAGAATGGAGAAAGGTTTGTTGTTGTTGTTGCTGTTGTTGTATAGTTACTCTTACATCCATGGGCGAGTTTTGTTTTTCGTCACGTTCCTTTTCGCGCCGTATCTCTGCCTCAATGGCCTGACGAATGGCTAATTTACAGGCTCGCTGACATATTTCGGTGAGATCAGCACCCGAAAAGCCTTGCGTCACCTTGGCTATATAATTCAAATCCACATCTTTGGCCAGCGGCGATTTGCGTAAGTTGGCTTTGAGGATAGCTTCGCGCGATTTAACATCGGGCAATGGTATGTAAATGAGTTGATCGAGACGGCCGGGTCGCAAAATGACCGGATCTATAATATCGGGCCTATTGGTGGCCCCAATAATGAACACATTCTTCTTGGCACCCATGCCATCCATTTCTGGTAAAATCTGATTAATTACACGATCAGCAGCACCGCCAGCATCACCCACATTAATGCCGCTGGCCTTGGCAATGGAGTCTAATTCATCGAAAAATAAAACACAAGGAGCCGCTGACCGAGCTTTATCGAATATGTCGCGCACATTGGCCTCTGACTCACCAAACCACATGGTCAACAGTTCGGGACCAATTTTTGTGGCAGATAAATTTTGTCGATTGCACGCGTGGTTCTGGTCCGATTTTGCCCATTTTAAATAGCGATCTGCATGCAAAAACTAAAAGTATATGTACGAAATTTCAGCTCAATATCTCCAATTTTACGCCAGTGAGAGTGTAAACAACAAACGGACACACGAACATACATGTCTAAATCGACTGTTTTTGACGCTGATCAAGAATATATATACTTTGTAGGGCCTCTGACGCCTCTTTCTGGGTGTTGCAAACGAAAGAACAAACTTAGTATACCCCCATCATTGAGGTGGAGGGTATAATGAAAGCACTAATTTGTTTTATTTTTTTCATTATATGTCGACGATGTTTTCAATCTAAAAATTGCTTTATTTTTGTTTCATTACAATTATTTTTTTCAATGTGTGTGTAAGGTAGGTTTGTATGGAATAATAAGAGTAAGAGATAATTATAATATGTTGTCCTTGTTGCAATTCTTATTCATTCTTTTCAAAAAGTTTACACCGGCATAATGGAAAGATGATAACATGTCATCCACATATGTGATGTCTTTCCGCTTTTGATGAATATTATCGATTGATGTTAATTTGTTGTTGTTGTTGCAGTTTTGAAATGGATTTGTTGTTGTATTTGTTGTTGCTATTCTCATTATTGAAATTATATCTAAAAAAAAGAAGAAATCTAACTGTATAAATCGTCATCACCATTATGGCCCGGAGGATTCACTGGTACATTCGGACCAGAGCCTTGTTGAGTACCCACACCACCAGGAAATCTAAAATAAAAGAAATTACACACAGAGAGAGAGTGAGAGAAATTTTACATTTCATTAGTAAAAGATAAAAAACGAAAAAATGTTTACAAACCTAAAGTTTTGACCGAAACCACGTGACTGTTGCAGCGTTTGGGCAAACATTTCATATTTTCGTATATCATTGTCGGACACCGAACGACGAGCATACTTCATTGCTTCCTCAAAGTGGGCTCGTGCTATTTCTGGTACTGGATCATCGTCATCCATCTATAAAGAATGGAGAAAGGTTTGTTGTTGTTGTTGCTGTTGTTGTATAGTTACTCTTACATCCATGGGCGAGTTTTGTTTTTCGTCACGTTCCTTTTCGCGCCGTATCTCTGCCTCAATGGCCTGACGAATGGCTAATTTACAGGCTCGCTGACATATTTCGGTGAGATCAGCACCCGAAAAGCCTTGCGTCACCTTGGCTATATAATTCAAATCCACATCTTTGGCCAGCGGCGATTTGCGTAAGTTGGCTTTGAGGATAGCTTCGCGCGATTTATCATCGGGTAATGGTATGTAAATGAGTTGATCGAGACGGCCGGGTCGCAAAATGGCGGGATCTATAATATCGGGCCGATTGGTGGCCCCAATAATGAACACATTCTTCTTGGCACCCATGCCATCCATTTCTGGTAAAATCTGATTAATTACACGATCAGCAGCACTGCCAGCATCACCCAAATTACCGCCGCGGGCCTTGGCAATGGAGTCTAATTCATCGAAAAATAAAACACAAGGAGCCGCTGACCGAGCTTTATCGAATATGTCGCGCACATTGGCCTCTGACTCACCAAACCACATGGTCAACAGTTCGGGACCAATTTTTGTGGCAGATAAATTTTGTCGATTGTACGCGAGGTTCTGGTCCGATTTTGCCCATTTTAAATAGCGATCTGCATGCAAAAACTAAAAGTATATGTACGAAATTTCAGCTCAATATCTCCAAATTTACGCCAGTGAGAGTGCAAACAACAGACGGACACACGAACATACATGTCTAAATCGACTGTTTTTGACGCTAATCAAGAATATATATACTTTGTAGGGCCTCTGACGCCTCTTTCTGGGTGTTGCAAACGAAAGAACAAACTTAGTATACCCCCATCATTAAGGTGAAGGGTATAATGTAAGCACTAATATGTTTTATTTTTTTCATTATATGTCGACGATGTTTTCAATCTAAAAATTGCTTTATTTTTGTTTTATTACAATTATTTTTTTCAATGTGTGTATAAGGTAGGTTTGTATGGAATAATAAGAGTAAGAGATAATTATAATATGTTGTTGTTGTTGCAATTCTTATTCATTCTTTTCAAAAAGTTTACACCGGCATAATGGAAAGATGTTAACATGTCTTTCACATATGTGATGTCTTTCCGCTTTTGATGAATATTATCGATTGATGTTAATTTGTTGTTGTTGTTGCAGTTTTGAAATGGATTTGTTGTTGTATTTGTTGTTGCTATTCTCATTATTGAAATTATATCTAAAAAAAAGGAGAAATCTAACTGTATAAATCGTCATCACCATTATAGCCCGGAGGATTCACTGGTACATTCGGACCAGAGCCTTGTTTAGTACCCACACCACCAGGAAATCTAAAATAAAAGAAATTACACAGAGAGAGAGAGTGAGAGAAATTTTACATTTCATTAGTAAAAGATGAAAAACGAAAAAATGTTTACAAACCTAAAGTTTTGACCGAAACCACGTGACTGTTGCAGCGTTTGGGCAAACATTTCATATTTTCGTATATCATTGTCGGACACCGAACGACGAGCATACTTCATTGCTTCCTCAAAGTGGGCTCGTGCTATTTCTGGTACTGGATCATCGTCATCCATCTATAAAGAATGGAGAAAGGTTTGTTGTTGTTGTTGCTGTTGTTGTATAGTTACTCTTACATCCATGGGCGAGTTTTGTTTTTCGTCACGTTCCTTTTCGCGCCGTATCTCTGCCTCAATGGCCTGACGAATGGCTAATTTACAGGCTCGCTGACATATTTCGGTGAGATCAGCACCCGAAAAGCCTTGCGTCACCTTGGCTATATAATTCAAATCCACATCTTTGGCCAGCGGCGATTTGCGTAAGTTGGCTTTGAGGATAGCTTCGCGCGATTTAACATCGGGCAATGGTATGTAAATGAGTTGATCGAGACGGCCGGGTCGCAAAATGACCGGATCTATAATATCGGGCCTATTGGTGGCCCCAATAATGAACACATTCTTCTTGGCACCCATGCCATCCATTTCTGGTAAAATCTGATTAATTACACGATCAGCAGCACCGCCAGCATCACCCACATTAATGCCGCTGGCCTTGGCAATGGAGTCTAATTCATCGAAAAATAAAACACAAGGAGCCGCTGACCGAGCTTTATCGAATATGTCGCGCACATTGGCCTCTGACTCACCAAACCACATGGTCAACAGTTCGGGACCAATTTTTGTGGCAGATAAATTTTGTCGATTGCACGCGTGGTTCTGGTCCGATTTTGCCCATTTTAAATAGCGATCTGCATGCAAAAACTAAAAGTATATGTACGAAATTTCAGCTCAATATCTCCAATTTTACGCCAGTGAGAGTGTAAACAACAAACGGACACACGAACATACATGTCTAAATCGACTGTTTTTGACGCTGATCAAGAATATATATACTTTGTAGGGCCTCTGACGCCTCTTTCTGGGTGTTGCAAACGAAAGAACAAACTTAGTATACCCCCATCATTGAGGTGGAGGGTATAATGAAAGCACTAATTTGTTTTATTTTTTTCATTATATGTCGACGATGTTTTCAATCTAAAAATTGCTTTATTTTTGTTTCATTACAATTATTTTTTTCAATGTGTGTGTAAGGTAGGTTTGTATGGAATAATAAGAGTAAGAGATAATTATAATATGTTGTCCTTGTTGCAATTCTTATTCATTCTTTTCAAAAAGTTTACACCGGCATAATGGAAAGATGATAACATGTCATCCACATATGTGATGTCTTTCCGCTTTTGATGAATATTATCGATTGATGTTAATTTGTTGTTGTTGTTGCAGTTTTGAAATGGATTTGTTGTTGTATTTGTTGTTGCTATTCTCATTATTGAAATTATATCTAAAAAAAAGAAGAAATCTAACTGTATAAATCGTCATCACCATTATGGCCCGGAGGATTCACTGGTACATTCGGACCAGAGCCTTGTTGAGTACCCACACCACCAGGAAATCTAAAATAAAAGAAATTACACACAGAGAGAGAGTGAGAGAAATTTTACATTTCATTAGTAAAAGATAAAAAACGAAAAAATGTTTACAAACCTAAAGTTTTGACCGAAACCACGTGACTGTTGCAGCGTTTGGGCAAACATTTCATATTTTCGTATATCATTGTCGGACACCGAACGACGAGCATACTTCATTGCTTCCTCAAAGTGGGCTCGTGCTATTTCTGGTACTGGATCATCGTCATCCATCTATAAAGAATGGAGAAAGGTTTGTTGTTGTTGTTGCTGTTGTTGTATAGTTACTCTTACATCCATGGGCGAGTTTTGTTTTTCGTCACGTTCCTTTTCGCGCCGTATCTCTGCCTCAATGGCCTGACGAATGGCTAATTTACAGGCTCGCTGACATATTTCGGTGAGATCAGCACCCGAAAAGCCTTGCGTCACCTTGGCTATATAATTCAAATCCACATCTTTGGCCAGCGGCGATTTGCGTAAGTTGGCTTTGAGGATAGCTTCGCGCGATTTAACATCGGGCAATGGTATGTAAATGAGTTGATCGAGACGGCCGGGTCGCAAAATGACCGGATCTATAATATCGGGCCTATTGGTGGCCCCAATAATGAACACATTCTTCTTGGCACCCATGCCATCCATTTCGGTTAAAATCTGATTAATTACACGATCAGCAGCACTGCCAGCATCACCCACATTACCGCCGCGGGCCTTGGCAATGGAGTCTAATTCATCGAAAAATAAAACACAAGGAGCCGCTGACCGAGCTTTATCGAATATGTCGCGCACATTGGCCTCTGACTCACCAAACCACATGGTCAACAGTTCGGGACCAATTTTTGTGGCAGATAAATTTTGTCGATTGTACGCGTGGTTCTGGTCCGATTTTGCCCATTTTAAATAGCGATCTGCATGCAAAAACTAAAAGTATATGTACGAAATTTCAGCTCAATATCTCCAAATTTACGCCAGTGAGAGTGCAAACAACAGACGGACACACGAACATACATGTCTAAATCGACTGTTTTTGACGCTAATCAAGAATATATATACTTTGTAGGGCCTCTGACGCCTCTTTCTGGGTGTTGCAAACGAAAGAACAAACTTAGTATACCCCCATCATTGAGGTGGAGGGTATAATGAAAGCACTAATTTGTTTTATTTTTTTCATTATATGTCGACGATGTTTTCAATCTAAAAATTGCTTTATTTTTGTTTCATTATAATTATTTTTTTCAATGTGTGTGTAAGGTAGGTTTGTATGGAATAATAAGAGTAAGAGATAATTATAATATGTTGTCCTTGTTGCAATTCTTATTCATTCTTTTCAAAAAGTTTACACCGGCATAATGGAAAGATGATAACATGTCATCCACATATGTGATGTCTTTCCGCTTTTGATGAATATTATCGATTGATGTTAATTTGTTGTTGTTGTTGCAGTTTTGAAATGGATTTCTTGTTGTATTTGTTGTTGCTATTCTCATTATTGAAATTATATCTAAAAAAAAGAAGAAATCTAACTGTATAAATCGTCATCACCATTATGGCCCGGAGGATTCACTGGTACATTCGGACCAGAGCCTTGTTGAGTACCCACACCACCAGATAATCTAAAATAAAAGAAATTACACAGAGAGAGAGAGTGAGAGAAATTTTACATTTCATTAGTAAAAGATAAAAAACGAAAAAATGTTTACAAACCTAAAGTTTTGACCGAAACCACGTGACTGTTGCAGCGTTTGGGCAAACATTTCATATTTTCGTATATCATTGTCGGACACCGAACGACGAGCATACCTCATTGCTTCCTCAAAGTGGGCTCGTGCTATTTCTGGTACTGGATCATCGTCATCCATCTATAAAGAATGGAGAAAGGTTTGTTGTTGTTGTTGCTGTTGTTGTATAGTTACTCTTACATCCATGGGCGAGTTTTGTTTTTCGTCACGTTCCTTTTCGCGCCGTATCTCTGCCTCAATGGCCTAACGAATGGCTAATTTACAGGCTCGCTGACATATTTCGGTGAGATCAGCACCCGAAAAGCCTTGCGTCACCTTGGCTATATAATTCAAATCCACATCTTTGGCCAGCGGCGATTTGCGTAAGTTGGCTTTGAGGATAGCTTCGCGCGATTTAACATCGGGCAATGGTATGTAAATGAGTTGATCGAGACGGCCGGGTCGCAAAATGACCGGATCTATAATATCGGGCCTATTGGTGGCCCCAATAATGAACACATTCTTCTTGGCACCCATGCCATCCATTTCTGGTAAAATCTGATTAATTACACGATCAGCAGCACCGCCAGCATCACCCACATTAATGCCGCTGGCCTTGGCAATGGAGTCTAATTCATCGAAAAATAAAACACAAGGAGCCGCTGACCGAGCTTTATCGAATATGTCGCGCACATTGGCCTCTGACTCACCAAACCACATGGTCAACAGTTCGGGACCAATTTTTGTGGCAGATAAATTTTGTCGATTGTACGCGTGGTTCTGGTCCGATTTTGCCCATTTTAAATAGCGATCTGCATGCAAAAACTAAAAGTATATGTACGAAATTTCAGCTCAATATCTCCAAATTTACGCCAGTGAGAGTGCAAACAACAGACGGACACACGAACATACATGTCTAAATCGACTGTTTTTGACGCTAATCAAGAATATATATACTTTGTAGGGCCTCTGACGCCTCTTTCTGGGTGTTGCAAACGAAAGAACAAACTTAGTATACCCCCATCATTGAGGTGGAGGGTATAATGAAAGCACTAATTTGTTTTATTTTTTTCATTATATGTCGACGATGTTTTCAATCTAAAAATTGCTTTATTTTTGTTTCATTACAATTATTTTTTTCAATGTGTGTGTAAGGTAGGTTTGTATGGAATAATAAGAGTAAGAGATAATTATAATATGTTGTTGTTGTTGCAATTCTTATTCATTCTTTTCAAAAAGTTTACACCGGCATAATGGAAAGATGATAACATGTCATCCACATATGTGATGTCTTTCCGCTTTTGATGAATATTATCGATTGATGTTAATTTGTTGTTGTTGTTGCAGTTTTGAAATGGATTTATTGTTGTATTTGTTGTTGCTATTCTCATTATTGAAATTATATCTAAAAAAAAGAAGAAATCTAACTGTATAAATCGTCATCACCATTATGGCCCGGAGGATTCACTGGTACATTCGGACCAGAGCCTTGTTGAGTACCCACACCACCAGGAAATCTAAAATAAAAGAAATTACACACAGAGAGAGAGTGAGAGAAATTTTACATTTCATTAGTAAAAGATAAAAAACGAAAAAATGTTTACAAACCTAAAGTTTTGAGCGAAACCACGTGACTGTTGCAGCGTTTGGGCAAACATTTCATATTTTCGTATATCATTGTCGGACACCGAACGACGAGCATATCTCATTGCTTCCTCAAAGTGGGCTCGTGCTATTTCTGGTACTGGATCATCGTCATCCATCTGTAAATAATGGAGAAAGGTTTGTTGTTGTTGTTGTTGTTGTATAGTTACTCTTACATCCATGGGCGAGTTTTGTTTTTCGTCACGTTCCTTTTCGCGCCGTATCTCTGCCTCAATGGCCTGACGAATGGCTAATTTACAGGCTCGCTGACATATTTCGGCACCCGAAAAGCCTTGCGTCACCTTGGCTATATAATTCAAATCCACATCTTTGACCAGCGGCGATTTGCGTAAGTTGGCTTTGAGGATAGCTTCGCGCGATTTAACATCGGGCAATGGTATGTAAATGAGTTGATCGAGACGGCCGGGTCGCAAAATGACCGGATCTATAATATCGGGCCGATTGGTGGCCCCAATAATGAACACATTCTTCTTGGCACCCATGCCATCCATTTCTGGTAAAATCTGATTAATTACACGATCAGCAGCACCGCCAGCATCACCCACATTACCGCCGCGGGCTTTGACAATGGAGTCTAATTCATCGAAAAATAAAACACAAGGAGCCGCTGACCGAGCTTTATCGAATATGTCGCGCACATTGGCCTCTGACTCACCAAACCACATGGTCAACAGTTCGGGACCAATTTTTGTGGCAGATAAATTTTGTCGATTGTACGCGTGGTTCTGGTCCGATTTTGCCCATTTTAAATAGCGATCTGCATGCAAAAACTAAAAGTATATGTACGAAATTTCAGCTCAATATCTCCAAATTTACGCCAGTGAGAGTGCAAACAACAGACGGACACACGAACATACATGTCTAAATCGACTGTTTTTGACGCTAATCAAGAATATATATACTTTGTAGGGCCTCTGACGCCTCTTTCTGGGTGTTGCAAACGAAAGAACAAACTTAGTATACCCCCATCATTGAGGTGGAGGGTATAATGAAAGCACTAATTTGTTTTATTTTTTTCATTATATGTCGACGATGTTTTCAATCTAAAAATTGCTTTATTTTTGTTTCATTACAATTATTTTTTTCAATGTGTGTGTAAGGTAGGTTTGTATGGAATAATAAGAGTAAGAGATAATTATAATATGTTGTTGTTGTTGCAATTCTTATTCATTCTTTTCAAAAAGTTTACACCGGCATAATGGAAAGATGATAACATGTCATCCACATATGTGATGTCTTTCCGCTTCTGATGAATATTATCGATTGATGTTCATTTGTTGTTGTTGTTGCAGTTTTGAAATGGATTTGTTGTTGTATTTGTTGTTGCTATTCTCATTATTGAAATTATATCTAAAAAAAAGGAGAAATCTAACTGTATAAATCGTCATCACCATTATAGCCCGGAGGATTCACTGGTACATTCGGACCAGAGCCTTGTTGAGTACCAACACCACCAGAAAATCTAAAATAAAAGAAATTACACAGAGAGAGAGAGTGAGAGAAATTATACATTTCATTAGTAAAAGATAAAAAACAAAAAAATGTTTACAAACGTAAAGTTTTGAGCGAAACCACGTGACTGTTGCAGCGTTTGGGCAAACATTTCATATTTTCGTATATCATTGTCGGACACCGAACGACGAGCATACCTCATTGCTTCCTCAAAGTGGGCTCGTGCTATTTCTGGTACTGGATCATCGTCATCCATCTGTAAAGAATGGAGAAAGGTTTGTTGTTGTTGTTGTTGTTGTATAGTTACTCTTACATCCATGGGCGAGTTTTGTTTTTCGTCACGTTTCTTTTCGCGCCGTATCTCTGCCTCAATGGCCTGACGAATGGCTAATTTACAGGCTCGCTGACATATTTCGATGAGATCAGCACCCGAAAAGCCTTGCGTCACCTTGGCTATATAATTCAAATCCACATCTTTGGCCAGCGGCGATTTGCGTAAGTTGGCTTTGAGGATAGCTTCGCGCGATTTAACATCGGGCAATGGTATGTAAATGAGTTGATCGAGACGGCCGGGTCGCAAAATGACCGGATCTATAATATCGGGCCGATTGGTGGCCCCAATAATGAACACATTCTTCTTGGCACCCATGCCATCCATTTCTGGTAAAATCTGATTAATTACACGATCAGCAGCACTGCCAGCATCACCCACATTACCGCCGCGGGCCTTGGCAATGGAGTCTAATTCATCGAAAAATAAAACACAAGGAGCCGCTGACCGAGCTTTATCGAATATGTCGCGCACATTGGCCTCTGACTCACCAAACCACATGGTCAACAGTTCGGGACCAATTTTTGTGGCAGATAAATTTTGTCGATTGTACGCGAGGTTCTGGTCCGATTTTGCCCATTTTAAATAGCGATCTGCATGCAAAAACTAAAAGTATATGTACGAAATTTCAGCTCAATATCTCCAATTTTACGCCAGTGAGAGTGCAAACAATAGACGGACACACGAACATACATGTCTAAATCGACTGTTTTTGACGCTGATCAAGAATATATATACTTTGTAGGGCCTCTGACGCCTCTTTCTGGGTGTTGCAAATGAAATAACAAACTTAGTGTACCCCCATCATTGAGGTGGAGGGTATAATGTAAGCACTAATATGTTTTATTTTTTTCATTATATGTCGACGATGTTTTCAATCTAAAAATTGCTTTATTTTTGTTTCATTACAATTATTTTTTTCA
The DNA here is from genome assembly GCA_963971445.1 of Ornithomya chloropus. NCBI lineage: Eukaryota > Metazoa > Arthropoda > Insecta > Diptera > Hippoboscidae > Ornithomya > Ornithomya chloropus. The sequence continues at coordinate 32,987,473 of OZ020531.1, forward strand.
ATGTGTGTATAAGGTAGGTTTGTATGGAATAATAAGAGTAAGAGATAATTATAATATGTTGTTGTTGTTGCAATTCTTATTCATTCTTTTCAAAAAGTTTACACCGGCATAATGGAAAGATGATAACATGTCATCCACATATGTGAAGTCTTTCCGCTTCTGATGAATATTATCGATTGATGTTAATTTGTTGTTGTTGTTGCAGTTTTGAAATGGATTTGTTGTTGTATTTGTTGTTGCTATTCTCATTATTGAAATTATATCTAAAAAAAAGGAGAAATCTAACTGTATAAATCGTCATCACCATTATAGCCCGGAGGATTCACTGGTACATTCGGACCAGAGCCTTGTTGAGTACCCACACCACCAGGAAATCTAAAATAAAAGAAATTACACACAGAGAGAGAGTGAGAGAAATTTTACATTTCATTAGTAAAAGATAAAAAACGAAAAAATGTTTACAAACCTAAAGTTTTGACCGAAACCACGTGACTGTTGCAGCGTTTGGGCAAACATTTCATATTTTCGTATATCATTGTCGGACACCGAACGACGAGCATACCTCATTGCTTCCTCAAAGTGGGCTCGTGCTATTTCTGGTACTGGATCATCGTGATTCATCTGTAAAGAATGGAGAAAGGTTTGTTGTTGTTTGTGTTGTTGTTATATAGTTTACTCTTACATCCATGGGCGAGTTTTGTTTTTCGGCACGTTCCTTTTCGCGTCGTATCTCTGCCTCAATGGCCTGACGAATGGCTAATTTACAGGCTCGCTGACATATTTCGGTGAGATCAGCACCCGAAAAGCCTTGCGTCACCTTGGCTATATAATTCAAATCCACATCTTTGGCCAGCGGCGATTTGCGTAAGTTGGCTTTGAGGATAGCTTCGCGCGATTTAACATCGGGCAATGATATGTAAATGAGTTGATCGAGACGGCCGGGTCGCAAAATGACCGGATCTATAATATCGGGCCGATTGGTGGCCCCAATAATGAACACATTCTTCTTGGCACCCATGCAATCCATTTCGGTTAAAGTCTGATTAATTACACGATCAGCAGCACTGCCAGCATCACCCACATTACCGCCGCGGGCCTTGGCAATGGAGTCTAATTCATCGAAAAATAAAACACAAGGAGCCGCTGACCGAGCTTTATCGAATATGTCGCGCACATTGGCCTCTGACTCACCAAACCACATGGTCAACAGTTCGGGACCAATTTTTGTGGCAGATAAATTTTGTCGATTGTACGCGAGGTTCTGGTCCGATTTTGCCCATTTTAAATAGCGATCTGCATGCAAAAACTAAAAGTATATGTACGAAATTTCAGCTCAATATCTCCAAATTTACGCCAGTAAGAGTGCAAACAACAGACGGACACACGAACATACATGTCTAAATCGACTGTTTTTGACGCTGATCAAGAATCTATATACTTTGTAGAGCCTCTGACGCCTCTTTCTGGGTGTTGCAAACGAAAGAACAAACTTAGTATACCCCCATCATTGAGGTGGAGGGTATAATGTAAGCACTAATATGTTTTATTTTTTTCATTATATGTCGACGATGTTTTCAATCTAAAAATTGCTTTATTTTTGTTTCATTACAATTATTTTTTTCAATGTGTGTGTAAGGTAGGTTTGTATGGAATAATAAGAGTAAGAGATAATTATAATATGTTGTTGTTGTTGCAATTCTTATTCATTCTTTTCAAAAAGTTTACACCGGCATAATGGAAAGATGATAACATGTCATCCACATATGTGATGTCTTTCCGCTTTTGATGAATATTATCGATTGATGTTAATTTGTTGTTGTTGTTGCAGTTTTGAAATGGATTTGTTGTTGTATTTGTTGTTGCTATTCTCATTATTGAAATTATATCTAAAAAAAAGGAGAAATCTAACTGTATAAATCGTCATCACCATTATAGCCCGGAGGATTCACTGGTACATTCGGACCAGAGCCTTGTTGAGTACCAACACCACCAGAAAATCTAAAATAAAAGAAATTACACAGAGAGAGAGAGTGAGAGAAATTATACATTTCATTAGTAAAAGATAAAAAACAAAAAAATGTTTACAAACGTAAAGTTTTGAGCGAAACCACGTGACTGTTGCAGCGTTTGGGCAAACATTTCATATTTTCGTATATCATTGTCGGACACCGAACGACGAGCATACCTCATTGCTTCCTCAAAGTGGGCTCGTGCTATTTCTGGTACTGGATCATCGTCATCCATCTGTAAAGAATGGAGAAAGGTTTGTTGTTGTTGTTGTTGTTGTTGTATAGTTACTCTTACATCCATGGGCGAGTTTTGTTTTTCGTCACGTTTCTTTTCGCGCCGTATCTCTGCCTCAATGGCCTGACGAATGGCTAATTTACAGGCTCGCTGACATATTTCGATGAGATCAGCACCCGAAAAGCCTTGCGTCACCTTGGCTATATAATTCAAATCCACATCTTTGGCCAGCGCCCATTTGCGTAAGTTGGCTTTGAGGATAGCTTCGCGCGATTTAACATCGGGCAATGGTATGTAAATGAGTTGATCGAGACGGCCGGGTCGCAAAATGACCGGATCTATAATATCGGGCCGATTGGTGGCCCCAATAATGAACACATTCTTCTTGGCACCCATGCAATCCATTTCGGTTAAAATCTGATTAATTACACGATCAGCAGCACTGCCAGCATCACCCACATTACCGCCGCGGGCCTTGGCAATGGAGTCTAATTCATCGAAAAATAAAACACAAGGAGCCGCTGACCGAGCTTTATCGAATATGTCGCGCACATTGGCCTCTGACTCACCAAACCACATGGTCAACAGTTCGGGACCAATTTTTGTGGCAGATAAATTTTGTCGATTGTACGCGAGGTTCTGGTCCGATTTTGCCCATTTTAAATAGCGATCTGCATGCAAAAACTAAAAGTATATGTACGAAATTTCAGCTCAATATCTCCAATTTTACGCCAGTGAGAGTGCAAACAATAGACGGACACACGAACATACATGTCTAAATCGACTGTTTTTGACGCTGATCAAGAATATATATACTTTGTAGGGCCTCTGACGCCTCTTTCTGGGTGTTGCAAATGAAATAACAAACTTAGTGTACCCCCATCATTGAGGTGGAGGGTATAATGTAAGCACTAATATGTTTTATTTTTTTCATTATATGTCGACGATGTTTTCAATCTAAAAATTGCTTTATTTTTGTTTCATTACAATTATTTTTTTCAATGTGTGTATAAGGTAGGTTTGTATGGAATAATAAGAGTAAGAGATAATTATAATATGTTGTTGTTGTTGCAATTCTTATTCATTCTTTTCAAAAAGTTTACACCGGCATAATGGAAAGATGATAACATGTCATCCACATATGTGATGTCTTTCCGCTTTTGATGAATATTATCGATTGATGTTAATTTGTTGTTGTTGTTGCAGTTTTGAAATGGATTTGTTGTTGTATTTGTTGTTGCTATTCTCATTATTGAAATTATATCTAAAAAAAAGGAGAAATCTAACTGTATAAATCGTCATCACCATTATAGCCCGGAGGATTCACTGGTACATTCGGACCAGAGCCTTGTTGAGTACCAACACCACCAGAAAATCTAAAATAAAAGAAATTACACAGAGAGAGAGAGTGAGAGAAATTATACATTTCATTAGTAAAAGATAAAAAACAAAAAAATGTTTACAAACGTAAAGTTTTGAGCGAAACCACGTGACTGTTGCAGCGTTTGGGCAAACATTTCATATTTTCGTATATCATTGTCGGACACCGAACGACGAGCATACCTCATTGCTTCCTCAAAGTGGGCTCGTGCTATTTCTGGTACTGGATCATCGTCATCCATCTGTAAAGAATGGAGAAAGGTTTGTTGTTGTTGTTGTTGTTGTTGTATAGTTACTCTTACATCCATGGGCGAGTTTTGTTTTTCGTCACGTTTCTTTTCGCGCCGTATCTCTGCCTCAATGGCCTGACGAATGGCTAATTTACAGGCTCGCTGACATATTTCGATGAGATCAGCACCCGAAAAGCCTTGCGTCACCTTGGCTATATAATTCAAATCCACATCTTTGGCCAGCGCCCATTTGCGTAAGTTGGCTTTGAGGATAGCTTCGCGCGATTTAACATCGGGCAATGGTATGTAAATGAGTTGATCGAGACGGCCGGGTCGCAAAATGACCGGATCTATAATATCGGGCCGATTGGTGGCCCCAATAATGAACACATTCTTCTTGGCACCCATGCAATCCATTTCGGTTAAAATCTGATTAATTACACGATCAGCAGCACTGCCAGCATCACCCACATTACCGCCGCGGGCCTTGGCAATGGAGTCTAATTCATCGAAAAATAAAACACAAGGAGCCGCTGACCGAGCTTTATCGAATATGTCGCGCACATTGGCCTCTGACTCACCAAACCACATGGTCAACAGTTCGGGACCAATTTTTGTGGCAGATAAATTTTGTCGATTGTACGCGAGGTTCTGGTCCGATTTTGCCCATTTTAAATAGCGATCTGCATGCAAAAACTAAAAGTATATGTACGAAATTTCAGCTCAATATCTCCAAATTTACGCCAGTAAGAGTGCAAACAACAGACGGACACACGAACATACATGTCTAAATCGACTGTTTTTGACGCTGATCAAGAATCTATATACTTTGTAGAGCCTCTGACGCCTCTTTCTGGGTGTTGCAAACGAAAGAACAAACTTAGTATACCCCCATCATTGAGGTGGAGGGTATAATGTAAGCACTAATATGTTTTATTTTTTTCATTATATGTCGACGATGTTTTCAATCTAAAAATTGCTTTATTTTTGTTTCATTACAATTATTTTTTTCAATGTGTGTGTAAGGTAGGTTTGTATGGAATAATAAGAGTAAGAGATAATTATAATATGTTGTTGTTGTTGCAATTCTTATTCATTCTTTTCAAAAAGTTTACACCGGCATAATGGAAAGATGATAACATGTCATCCACATATGTGATGTCTTTCCGCTTTTGATGAATATTATCGATTGATGTTAATTTGTTGTTGTTGTTGCAGTTTTGAAATGGATTTGTTGTTGTATTTGTTGTTGCTATTCTCATTATTGAAATTATATCTAAAAAAAAGGAGAAATCTAACTGTATAAATCGTCATCACCATTATAGCCCGGAGGATTCACTGGTACATTCGGACCAGAGCCTTGTTGAGTACCAACACCACCAGAAAATCTAAAATAAAAGAAATTACACAGAGAGAGAGAGTGAGAGAAATTATACATTTCATTAGTAAAAGATAAAAAACAAAAAAATGTTTACAAACGTAAAGTTTTGAGCGAAACCACGTGACTGTTGCAGCGTTTGGGCAAACATTTCATATTTTCGTATATCATTGTCGGACACCGAACGACGAGCATACCTCATTGCTTCCTCAAAGTGGGCTCGTGCTATTTCTGGTACTGGATCATCGTCATCCATCTGTAAAGAATGGAGAAAGGTTTGTTGTTGTTGTTGTTGTTGTTGTATAGTTACTCTTACATCCATGGGCGAGTTTTGTTTTTCGTCACGTTTCTTTTCGCGCCGTATCTCTGCCTCAATGGCCTGACGAATGGCTAATTTACAGGCTCGCTGACATATTTCGATGAGATCAGCACCCGAAAAGCCTTGCGTCACCTTGGCTATATAATTCAAATCCACATCTTTGGCCAGCGCCCATTTGCGTAAGTTGGCTTTGAGGATAGCTTCGCGCGATTTAACATCGGGCAATGGTATGTAAATGAGTTGATCGAGACGGCCGGGTCGCAAAATGACCGGATCTATAATATCGGGCCGATTGGTGGCCCCAATAATGAACACATTCTTCTTGGCACCCATGCAATCCATTTCGGTTAAAATCTGATTAATTACACGATCAGCAGCACTGCCAGCATCACCCACATTACCGCCGCGGGCCTTGGCAATGGAGTCTAATTCATCGAAAAATAAAACACAAGGAGCCGCTGACCGAGCTTTATCGAATATGTCGCGCACATTGGCCTCTGACTCACCAAACCACATGGTCAACAGTTCGGGACCAATTTTTGTGGCAGATAAATTTTGTCGATTGTACGCGAGGTTCTGGTCCGATTTTGCCCATTTTAAATAGCGATCTGCATGCAAAAACTAAAAGTATATGTACGAAATTTCAGCTCAATATCTCCAATTTTACGCCAGTGAGAGTGCAAACAATAGACGGACACACGAACATACATGTCTAAATCGACTGTTTTTGACGCTAATCAAGAATATATATACTTTGTAGGGCCTCTGACGCCTCTTTCTGGGTGTTGCAAATGAAAGAACAAACTTAGTATACCCCCATCATTGAGGTGGAGGGTATAATGAAAGCACTAATTTGTTTTATTTTTTTCATTATATGTCGACGATGTTTTCAATCTAAAAATTGCTTTATTTTTGTTTCATTACAATTATTTTTTTCAATGTGTGTGTAAGGTAGGTTTGTATGGAATAATAAGAGTAAGAGATAATTATAATATGTTGTCCTTGTTGCAATTCTTATTCATTCTTTTCAAAAAGTTTACACCGGCATAATGGAAAGATGATAACATGTCATCCACATATGTGATGTCTTTCCGCTTTTGATGAATATTATCGATTGATGTTAATTTGTTGTTGTTGTTGCAGTTTTGAAATGGATTTGTTGTTGTATTTGTTGTTGCTATTCTCATTATTGAAATTATATCTAAAAAAAAGAAGAAATCTAACTGTATAAATCGTCATCACCATTATAGCCCGGAGGATTCACTGGTACATTCGGACCAGAGCCTTGTTGAGTACCCACACCACCAGGAAATCTAAAATAAAAGAAATTACACACAGAGAGAGAGTGAGAGAAATTTTACATTTCATTAGTAAAAGATAAAAAACGAAAAAATGTTTACAAACGTAAAGTTTTGAGCGAAACCACGTGACTGTTGCAGCGTTTGGGCAAACATTTCATATTTTCGTATATCATTGTCGGACACCGAACGACGAGCATACCTCATTGCTTCCTCAAAGTGGGCTCGTGCTATTTCTGGTACTGGATCATCGTCATCCATCTGTAAAGAATGGAGAAAGATTTGTTGTTGTTGTTGTTGTATAGTTACTCTTACATCCATGGGCGAGTTTTGTTTTTCGTCACGTTTCTTTTCGCGCCGTATATCTGCCTCAATGGCCTGACGAATGGCTAATTTACAGGCTCGCTGACATATTTCGATGAGATCAGCACCCGAAAAGCCTTGCGTCACCTTGGCTATATAATTCAAATCCACATCTTTGGCCAGCGCCCATTTGCGTAAGTTGGCTTTGAGGATAGCTTCGCGCGATTTAACATCGGGCAATGGTATGTAAATGAGTTGATCGAGACGGCCGGGTCGCAAAATGACCGGATCTATAATATCGGGCCGATTGGTGGCCCCAATAATGAACACATTCTTCTTGGCACCCATGCCATCCATTTCTGGTAAAATCTGATTAATTACACGATCAGCAGCACTGCCAGCATCACCCACATTACCGCCGCGGGCCTTGGCAATGGAGTCTAATTCATCGAAAAATAAAACACAAGGAGCCGCTGACCGAGCTTTATCGAATATGTCGCGCACATTGGCCTCTGACTCACCAAACCACATGGTCAACAGTTCGGGACCAATTTTTGTGGCAGATAAATTTTGTCGATTGTACGCGAGGTTCTGGTCCGATTTTGCCCATTTTAAATAGCGATCTGCATGCAAAAACTAAAAGTATATGTACGAAATTTCAGCTCAATATCTCCAATTTTACGCCAGTGAGAGTGCAAACAATAGACGGACACACGAACATACATGTCTAAATCGACTGTTTTTGACGCTGATCAAGAATATATATACTTTGTAGGGCCTCTGACGCCTCTTTCTGGGTGTTGCAAACGAAAGAACAAACTTAGTATACCCCCATCATTGAGGTGGAGGGTATAATGAAAGCACTAATTTGTTTTATTTTTTTCATTATATGTCGACGATGTTTTCAATCTAAAAATTGCTTTATTTTTGTTTCATTACAATTATTTTTTTCAATGTGTGTGTAAGGTAGGTTTGTATGGAATAATAAGAGTAAGAGATAATTATAATATGTTGTTGTTGTTGCAATTCTTATTCATTCTTTTCAAAAAGTTTACACCGGCATAATGGAAAGATGATAACATGTCATCCACATATGTGATGTCTTTCCGCTTCTGATGAATATTATCGATTGATGTTCATTTGTTGTTGTTGTTGCAGTTTTGAAATGGATTTGTTGTTGTATTTGTTGTTGCTATTCTCATTATTGAAATTATATCTAAAAAAAAGGAGAAATCTAACTGTATAAATCGTCATCACCATTATAGCCCGGAGGATTCACTGGTACATTCGGACCAGAGCCTTGTTGAGTACCAACACCACCAGAAAATCTAAAATAAAAGAAATTACACAGAGAGAGAGAGTGAGAGAAATTATACATTTCATTAGTAAAAGATAAAAAACAAAAAAATGTTTACAAACGTAAAGTTTTGAGCGAAACCACGTGACTGTTGCAGCGTTTGGGCAAACATTTCATATTTTCGTATATCATTGTCGGACACCGAACGACGAGCATACCTCATTGCTTCCTCAAAGTGGGCTCGTGCTATTTCTGGTACTGGATCATCGTCATCCATCTGTAAAGAATGGAGAAAGGTTTGTTGTTGTTGTTGTTGTTGTATAGTTACTCTTACATCCATGGGCGAGTTTTGTTTTTCGTCACGTTTCTTTTCGCGCCGTATCTCTGCCTCAATGGCCTGACGAATGGCTAATTTACAGGCTCGCTGACATATTTCGATGAGATCAGCACCCGAAAAGCCTTGCGTCACCTTGGCTATATAATTCAAATCCACATCTTTGGCCAGCGGCGATTTGCGTAAGTTGGCTTTGAGGATAGCTTCGCGCGATTTAACATCGGGCAATGGTATGTAAATGAGTTGATCGAGACGGCCGGGTCGCAAAATGACCGGATCTATAATATCGGGCCGATTGGTGGCCCCAATAATGAACACATTCTTCTTGGCACCCATGCCATCCATTTCTGGTAAAATCTGATTAATTACACGATCAGCAGCACTGCCAGCATCACCCACATTACCGCCGCGGGCCTTGGCAATGGAGTCTAATTCATCGAAAAATAAAACACAAGGAGCCGCTGACCGAGCTTTATCGAATATGTCGCGCACATTGGCCTCTGACTCACCAAACCACATGGTCAACAGTTCGGGACCAATTTTTGTGGCAGATAAATTTTGTCGATTGTACGCGAGGTTCTGGTCCGATTTTGCCCATTTTAAATAGCGATCTGCATGCAAAAACTAAAAGTATATGTACGAAATTTCAGCTCAATATCTCCAATTTTACGCCAGTGAGAGTGCAAACAATAGACGGACACACGAACATACATGTCTAAATCGACTGTTTTTGACGCTGATCAAGAATATATATACTTTGTAGGGCCTCTGACGCCTCTTTCTGGGTGTTGCAAACGAAAGAACAAACTTAGTATACCCCCATCATTGAGGTGGAGGGTATAATGAAAGCACTAATTTGTTTTATTTTTTTCATTATATGTCGACGATGTTTTCAATCTAAAAATTGCTTTATTTTTGTTTCATTACAATTATTTTTTTCAATGTGTGTGTAAGGTAGGTTTGTATGGAATAATAAGAGTAAGAGATAATTATAATATGTTGTCCTTGTTGCAATTCTTATTCATTCTTTTCAAAAAGTTTACACCGGCATAATGGAAAGATGATAACATGTCATCCACATATGTGATGTCTTTCCGCTTTTGATGAATATTATCGATTGATGTTAATTTGTTGTTGTTGTTGCAGTTTTGAAATGGATTTGTTGTTGTATTTGTTGTTGCTATTCTCATTATTGAAATTATATCTAAAAAAAGAAGAAATCTAACTGTATAAATCGTCATCACCATTATAGCCCGGAGGATTCACTGGTACATTCGGACCAGAGCCTTGTTGAGTACCCACACCACCAGGAAATCTAAAATAAAAGAAATTACACACAGAGAGAGAGTGAGAGAAATTTTACATTTCATTAGTAAAAGATAAAAAACGAAAAAATGTTTACAAACCTAAAGTTTTGACCGAAACCACGTGACTGTTGCAGCGTTTGGGCAAACATTTCATATTTTCGTATATCATTGTCGGACACCGAACGACGAGCATACCTCATTGCTTCCTCAAAGTGGGCTCGTGCTATTTCTGGTACTGGATCATCGTGATTCATCTGTAAAGAATGGAGAAAGGTTTGTTGTTGTTTGTGTTGTTGTTATATAGTTTACTCTTACATCCATGGGCGAGTTTTGTTTTTCGGCACGTTCCTTTTCGCGTCGTATCTCTGCCTCAATGGCCTGACGAATGGCTAATTTACAGGCTCGCTGACATATTTCGGTGAGATCAGCACCCGAAAAGCCTTGCGTCACCTTGGCTATATAATTCAAATCCACATCTTTGGCCAGCGGCGATTTGCGTAAGTTGGCTTTGAGGATAGCTTCGCGCGATTTAACATCGGGCAATGATATGTAAATGAGTTGATCGAGACGGCCGGGTCGCAAAATGACCGGATCTATAATATCGGGCCGATTGGTGGCCCCAATAATGAACACATTCTTCTTGGCACCCATGCAATCCATTTCGGTTAAAATCTGATTAATTACACGATCAGCAGCACTGCCAGCATCACCCACATTAATGCCGCTGGCCTTGGCAATGGAGTCTAATTCATCGAAAAATAAAACACAAGGAGCCGCTGACCGAGCTTTATCGAATATGTCGCGCACATTGGCCTCTGACTCACCAAACCACATGGTCAACAGTTCGGGACCAATTTTTGTGGCAGATAAATTTTGTCGATTGCACGCGTGGTTCTGGTCCGATTTTGCCCATTTTAAATAGCGATCTGCATGCAAAAACTAAAAGTATATGTACGAAATTTCAGCTCAATATCTCCAATTTTACGCCAGTGAGAGTGTAAACAACAAACGGACACACGAACATACATGTCTAAATCGACTGTTTTTGACGCTGATCAAGAATATATATACTTTGTAGGGCCTCTGACGCCTCTTTCTGGGTGTTGCAAACGAAAGAACAAACTTAGTATACCCCCATCATTAAGGTGAAGGGTATAATGTAAGCACTAATATGTTTTATTTTTTTCATTATATGTCGACGATGTTTTCAATCTAAAAATTGCTTTATTTTTGTTTCATTACAATTATTTTTTTCAATGTGTGTGTAAGGTAGGTTTGTATGGAATAATAAGAGTAAGAGATAATTATAATATGTTGTTGTTGTTGCAATTCTTATTCATTCTTTTCAAAAAGTTTACACCGGCATAATGGAAAGATGATAACATGTCATCCACATATGTGATGTCTTTCCGCTTTTGATGAATATTATCGATTGATGTTAATTTGTTGTTGTTGTTGCAGTTTTGAAATGGATTTGTTGTTGTATTTGTTGTTGCTATTCTCATTATTGAAATTATATCTAAAAAAAAGGAGAAATCTAACTGTATAAATCGTCATCACCATTATAGCCCGGAGGATTCACTGGTACATTCGGACCAGAGCCTTGTTGAGTACCAACACCACCAGAAAATCTAAAATAAAAGAAATTACACAGAGAGAGAGAGTGAGAGAAATTATACATTTCATTAGTAAAAGATAAAAAACGAAAAAATGTTTACAAACGTAAAGTTTTGAGCGAAACCACGTGACTGTTGCAGCGTTTGGGCAAACATTTCATATTTTCGTATATCATTGTCGGACACCGAACGACGAGCATACCTCATTGCTTCCTCAAAGTGGGCTCGTGCTATTTCTGGTACTGGATCATCGTCATCCATCTGTAAAGAATGGAGAAAGGTTTGTTGTTGTTGTTGTTGTTGTTGTTGTATAGTTACTCTTACATCCATGGGCGAGTTTTGTTTTTCGTCACGTTTCTTTTCGCGCCGTATCTCTGCCTCAATGGCCTGACGAATGGCTAATTTACAGGCTCTCTGACATATTTCGATGAGATCAGCACCCGAAAAGCCTTGCGTCACCTTGGCTATATAATTCAAATCCACATCTTTGGCCAGCGCCCATTTGCGTAAGTTGGCTTTGAGGATAGCTTCGCGCGATTTAACATCGGGCAATGGTATGTAAATGAGTTGATCGAGACGGCCGGGTCGCAAAATGACCGGATCTATAATATCGGGCCGATTGGTGGCCCCAATAATGAACACATTCTTCTTGGCACCCATGCCATCCATTTCTGGTAAAATCTGATTAATTACACGATCAGCAGCACCGCCAGCATCACCCAAATTACCGCCGCGGGCCTTGGCAATGGAGTCTAATTCATCGAAAAATAAAACACAAGGAGCCGCTGACCGAGCTTTATCGAATATGTCGCGCACATTGGCCTCTGACTCACCAAACCACATGGTCAACAGTTCGGGACCAATTTTTGTGGCAGATAAATTTTGTCGATTGTACGCGAGGTTCTGGTCCAATTTTGCCCATTTTAAATAGCGATCTGCATGCAAAAACTAAAAGTATATGTACGAAATTTCAGCTCAATATCTCCAAATTTACGCCAGTGAGAGTGCAAACAATAGACGGACACACGAACATACATGTCTAAATCGACTGTTTTTGACGCTGATCAAGAATATATATACTTTGTAGGGCCTCTGACGCCTCTTTCTGGGTGTTGCAAACGAAATAACAAACTTAGTATACCCCCATCATTGAGGTGGAGGGTATAATGTAAGCACTAATATGTTTTATTTTTTTCATTATATGTCGACGATGTTTTCAATCTAAAAATTGCTTTATTTTTGTTTCATTACAATTATTTTTTTCAATGTGTGTATAAGGTAGGTTTGTATTGAATAATAAGAGTAAGAGATAATTATAATATGTTGTTGTTGTTGCAATTCTTATTCATTCTTTTCAAAAAGTTTACACCGGCATAATGGAAAGATGATAACATGTCATCCACATATGTGATGTCTTTCCGCTTTTGATGAATATTATCGATTGATGTTAATTTGTTGTTGTTGTTGCAGTTTTGAAATGGATTTGTTGTTGTATTTGTTGTTGCTATTCTCATTATTGAAATTATATCTAAAAAAAAGAAGAAATCTAACTGTATAAATCGTCATCACCATTATAGCCCGGAGGATTCACTGGTACATTCGGACCAGAGCCTTGTTGAGTACCCACACCACCAGGAAATCTAAAATAAAAGAAATTACACACAGAGAGAGAGTGAGAGAAATTTTACATTTCATTAGTAAAAGATAAAAAACGAAAAAATGTTTACAAACGTAAAGTTTTGAGCGAAACCACGTGACTGTTGCAGCGTTTGGGCAAACATTTCATATTTTCGTATATCATTGTCGGACACCGAACGACGAGCATACCTCATTGCTTCCTCAAAGTGGGCTCGTGCTATTTCTGGTACTGGATCATCGTCATCCATCTGTAAAGAATGGAGAAAGATTTGTTGTTGTTGTTGTTGTATAGTTACTCTTACATCCATGGGCGAGTTTTGTTTTTCGTCACGTTCCTTTTCGCGCCGTATCTCTGCCTCAATGTATTGGAGTTTTTATTAAACTAACTTATGATACATTGAACATTGACATAATAATTATTGAATGCTTTGTTAGATATATATATAGGTATATATGATTAACACCTCCCCTCAAACAAGGCATTGGTACAAAAGTAAAATAAAATAAAATTTCGGGTGTTTGTCGCTGCATTACTGGTTGTTGATCACGATATGAACTCCAAGATTTTTCATGCAGTTGAAATGTTTTGGAATGTTTAACCCTTTGGTTAAAAAGTCTCCAGGTATATCTTCCGTTTTCATGTATAATATGTCTATTTCGCCGTTTTCCACTGAATTTCGTATTCAGTTACCATTGCTTCTTTCCATTCTGTAGCTTCGTCACCTGATAGAACTTCTCTACTTGTTTTTGGATCTCCTTGTTCAGTAAAGTTGGCAGATTGATATTCTTCACCACTTACGTCTGAATCGAAAGATCTTGTTTCTGATTTATTAACAGTTTTGTATATTTTACGTGGTCTGCCTCTTTTTCCGGTTAAGAGTTTTTTAGGTCGACCTTTGCCTCTACTAATGTTAGTTAATTTATTTTCATGATGATTTTGGTTTAAATTTTCAGTTGATGTTTGCTTTTCTAATGTTAATTTTTGTTGTTGTTGTTGTTGATGTTGACGGTTTACCTGTAATTCTACAGTTTCAGGCATAAAATCGATATACTGATTCTTGTTAAAATTTTCTGTAAATATGATATCACGACTGCGTTCTACTTTATTAGATTCGGGGTTCCATAGACGATAGCCTTTTGATACATTAGAGTATCCAACAAATACGCATTTTTTCGATCGTGGTTCAAATTTACCTTTATTATTTTTTTTGTCTAACTTGTATGCATGGCATCCAAATTTATGCATATAAGTAAAAACTGGTTTTCGTCCGTTCCAAATTTCTTATGGTGTTTTACCTTTCAAACTTTGCGATGGACAACGGTTTCGAATGTAATTTGCCATATTTATCGCTTCGGCCCAAAAACTAGGAGGGAGTCCTGAAGTTATCATCATACACCTAGCCATATCCAAAAGAGTTCTATTTTTTCGTTCACTTACTCCGTTTTGCTGTGGGGTATATTCAATGGATAATTCATGTTTTATTCCTTCGGATTTTAATAATTGTTGCATTTCGTTGTTAACATATTCTGTGCCATTATCACTTCTTAAGCATTTTATTTTGAAACCTGTTTTGCGTTCTACCATGTTTTTGTATTCAACAAATTTGCTAAATGCTTCATTTTTGCTTTTTAGGAAGTAAACCTCGCACTATCTGCTTTTGTCATCGATAAACGTGATGAAGTACTTTGATCCGGCAAGGGATCGGGTACGCATAGGTCCACAAACATCGGTATGTACTATGTTCAACAGTTCTGTGCTTCTATGTTCGGATAAACTAAACGGTTTTTGCGACTGTTTACCTTGAATACACACTTCACACTGTTGTAGTGTACTCTTTGTGTCTACATCTACGTTAAAATTCTTGATTATGGTTTTTAAATCCTTTTCGTTTACATGGCCAAGTATTTCATGCCAATCTTGTAGAGTTCTTTTCTGAGATACTACAGATGTGACGTCTTCTTTTTTATTTATGTAATATAAATTACCCTTCCTTTTTGCAGAAAATACAATATCTTTTGTGTTTGAGTTTAAAATGATTGCTGCATTCTTTTTGAAGATTACTTCATACCCGTGATCTGTAATTTTAGAAACAGAAACAAGGTTTGTTCGTAAATCTGGTACGTATAACGTTTCGTTTAATGTAACATTTCTTCCGGTATTAGAAGTAAAAGTTACTGTACCGCAGCCGTTTATGTCGGTGAAGTTCTCGTTCGCTAAAGTTAACTTCTTATTTTTTGTAGCATTGATTTCGTTGAACAGGTATTTACTGGCACACATATGCGATGAAGCACCTGAATCGAGGCACCATTCGTTTTTGTCACTATCATGACCCATAGTAAACAGCACTTCATTTGCATTGCAGGATACATCTTCTTTCTTGTCATGCTTTTTGGCAAAGAATTTTGATTTGTAATCTTTTGCCATATGTCCTACCTTACCGCAAGAATGGCATGTAAATTTGAATTTTGATTTTTTCTCATTTGTATTTTTACTGTTTTTGTTGTTTTTATTTGTATACATAGCACCTTCAACTTCACGATTTATATTTCGTTTTCTTGCTTCAAATTCTTCAAGGAGTTTTACTTTGAGTATGTCAAGCGATGGTAGTTTTTCTTGTGATTCAATTGCTATTCTGAAGGTTTCGTAATCGTCTGGTATGCTGTATAGTAAAATGACTGCTAACAACTGATCAAGTATGATTAATTGTAGTTCGTTTAATTTGTCCACGATTTCAAAAAATTTTTGAACATGGTCGCGCATATCGTCACCTGCTTTCATTTTTATTAAGATAAGTGATTTCAACAGCATGGCTTGTCTAGCAGGACCTCTCGACTGGTATATCGCATGTAATTTATCCCATATATCTTTGGATGTGACACAATTTTTTATTTGTGGTAATTCGGATGGGCTGATGGACAATATTAAATCAGCTTTCGCCTTTTCATCATTATCTTCCCGTTCGGCAATTGCAGTTGCTGATTCGGTTGGTTTTTCCATTTTGCCAGAAACATACTTCCACGTTTCGTTTTTCGTAAGCAATGCCTTTACCTGTATTTTCCAGGTGTCAAAATTTTCTTTGTTCAGCGGTTCGATTTTAATCGAAAAGCTCATTTTTATTTCATAGAAAATTGAATTTTTCTTGTTAGAGAAAAATTTTTTTTTTATATGAAGAAAATTTCTTGTTAAGGAAAATTTTTCTTTTTCTTTATTTGGCAGTAATATCAGAGAGCTGGTGCCATAACCTATTGGAGTTTTTATTAAACTAACTTATGATACATTGAACATTGACATAATAATTATTGAATGCTTTGTTTGATACATATATAGGTATATATGATTAACACAATAGCCTGACGAATGGCTAATTTACAGGCTCGCTGACATATTTCGGTGAGATCAGCACCCGAAAGGCCTTGCGTTACCTTGGCTATATAATTCAAATCCACATCTTTGGCCAGCGCCCATTTGCGTAAGTTGGCTTTGAGGATAGCTTCGCGCGATTTAACATCGGGCAATGGTATGTAAATGAGTTGATCGAGACGGCCGGATCGCAAAATGGCCGGATCTATAATATCGGGCCGATTGGTGGCCCCAATAATGAACATATTCTTCTTGGCACCCATGCCATCCATTTCGGTTAAAATCTGATTAATTACACGATCAGCAGCACTGCCAGCATCACCCACATTACCGCCGCGGGCCTTGGCAATGGAGTCTAATTCATCGAAAAATAAAACACAAGGAGCCGCTGACCGAGCTTTATCGAATATGTCGCGCACATTGGCCTCTGACTCACCAAACCACATGGTCAACAGTTCGGGACCAATTTTTGTGGCAGATAAATTTTGTCGATTATACGCGAGGTTCTGGTCCGATTTTGCCCATTTTAAATAGCGATCTGCATGCAAAAACTAAAAGTATATGTACGAAATTTCAGCTCAATATCTCCAAATTTACGCCAGTAAGAGTGCAAACAACAGACGGACACACGAACATACATGTCTAAATCGACTGTTTTTGACGCTGATCAAGAATCTATATACTTTGTAGAGCCTCTGACGCCTCTTTCTGGGTGTTGCAAACGAAAGAACAAACTTAGTATACCCCCATCATTAAGGTGAAGGGTATAATGTAAGCACTAATATGTTTTATTTTTTTCATTATATGTCGACGATGTTTTCAATCTAAAAATTGCTTTATTTTTGTTTCATTACAATTATTTTTTTCAATGTGTGTGTAAGGTAGGTTTGTATGGAATAATAAGAGTAAGAGATAATTATAATATGTTGTTGTTGTTGCAATTCTTATTCATTCTTTTCAAAAAGTTTACACCGGCATAATGGAAAGATGATAACATGTCATCCACATATGTGATGTCTTTCCGCTTTTGATGAATATTATCGATTGATGTTAATTTGTTGTTGTTGTTGCAGTTTTGAAATGGATTTGTTGTTGTATTTGTTGTTGCTATTCTCATTATTGAAATTATATCTAAAAAAAAGGAGAAATCTAACTGTATAAATCGTCATCACCATTATAGCCCGGAGGATTCACTGGTACATTCGGACCAGAGCCTTGTTGAGTACCAACACCACCAGAAAATCTAAAATAAAAGAAATTACACAGAGAGAGAGAGTGAGAGAAATTATACATTTCATTAGTAAAAGATAAAAAACGAAAAAATGTTTACAAACGTAAAGTTTTGAGCGAAACCACGTGACTGTTGCAGCGTTTGGGCAAACATTTCATATTTTCGTATATCATTGTCGGACACCGAACGACGAGCATACCTCATTGCTTCCTCAAAGTGGGCTCGTGCTATTTCTGGTACTGGATCATCGTCATCCATCTGTAAAGAATGGAGAAAGGTTTGTTGTTGTTGTTGTTGTTGTTGTTGTATAGTTACTCTTACATCCATGGGCGAGTTTTGTTTTTCGTCACGTTTCTTTTCGCGCCGTATCTCTGCCTCAATGGCCTGACGAATGGCTAATTTACAGGCTCTCTGACATATTTCGATGAGATCAGCACCCGAAAAGCCTTGCGTCACCTTGGCTATATAATTCAAATCCACATCTTTGGCCAGCGCCCATTTGCGTAAGTTGGCTTTGAGGATAGCTTCGCGCGATTTAACATCGGGCAATGGTATGTAAATGAGTTGATCGAGACGGCCGGGTCGCAAAATGACCGGATCTATAATATCGGGCCGATTGGTGGCCCCAATAATGAACACATTCTTCTTGGCACCCATGCCATCCATTTCTGGTAAAATCTGATTAATTACACGATCAGCAGCACCGCCAGCATCACCCAAATTACCGCCGCGGGCCTTGGCAATGGAGTCTAATTCATCGAAAAATAAAACACAAGGAGCCGCTGACCGAGCTTTATCGAATATGTCGCGCACATTGGCCTCTGACTCACCAAACCACATGGTCAACAGTTCGGGACCAATTTTTGTGGCAGATAAATTTTGTCGATTGTACGCGAGGTTCTGGTCCAATTTTGCCCATTTTAAATAGCGATCTGCATGCAAAAACTAAAAGTATATGTACGAAATTTCAGCTCAATATCTCCAAATTTACGCCAGTGAGAGTGCAAACAATAGACGGACACACGAACATACATGTCTAAATCGACTGTTTTTGACGCTGATCAAGAATATATATACTTTGTAGGGCCTCTGACGCCTCTTTCTGGGTGTTGCAAACGAAATAACAAACTTAGTATACCCCCATCATTGAGGTGGAGGGTATAATGTAAGCACTAATATGTTTTATTTTTTTCATTATATGTCGACGATGTTTTCAATCTAAAAATTGCTTTATTTTTGTTTCATTACAATTATTTTTTTCAATGTGTGTATAAGGTAGGTTTGTATTGAATAATAAGAGTAAGAGATAATTATAATATGTTGTTGTTGTTGCAATTCTTATTCATTCTTTTCAAAAAGTTTACACCGGCATAATGGAAAGATGATAACATGTCATCCACATATGTGATGTCTTTCCGCTTTTGATGAATATTATCGATTGATGTTAATTTGTTGTTGTTGTTGCAGTTTTGAAATGGATTTGTTGTTGTATTTGTTGTTGCTATTCTCATTATTGAAATTATATCTAAAAAAAAGAAGAAATCTAACTGTATAAATCGTCATCACCATTATAGCCCGGAGGATTCACTGGTACATTCGGACCAGAGCCTTGTTGAGTACCCACACCACCAGGAAATCTAAAATAAAAGAAATTACACACAGAGAGAGAGTGAGAGAAATTTTACATTTCATTAGTAAAAGATAAAAAACGAAAAAATGTTTACAAACGTAAAGTTTTGAGCGAAACCACGTGACTGTTGCAGCGTTTGGGCAAACATTTCATATTTTCGTATATCATTGTCGGACACCGAACGACGAGCATACCTCATTGCTTCCTCAAAGTGGGCTCGTGCTATTTCTGGTACTGGATCATCGTCATCCATCTGTAAAGAATGGAGAAAGATTTGTTGTTGTTGTTGTTGTATAGTTACTCTTACATCCATGGGCGAGTTTTGTTTTTCGTCACGTTCCTTTTCGCGCCGTATCTCTGCCTCAATGTATTGGAGTTTTTATTAAACTAACTTATGATACATTGAACATTGACATAATAATTATTGAATGCTTTGTTAGATATATATATAGGTATATATGATTAACACCTCCCCTCAAACAAGGCATTGGTACAAAAGTAAAATAAAATAAAATTTCGGGTGTTTGTCGCTGCATTACTGGTTGTTGATCACGATATGAACTCCAAGATTTTTCATGCAGTTGAAATGTTTTGGAATGTTTAACCCTTTGGTTAAAAAGTCTCCAGGTATATCTTCCGTTTTCATGTATAATATGTCTATTTCGCCGTTTTCCACTGAATTTCGTATTCAGTTACCATTGCTTCTTTCCATTCTGTAGCTTCGTCACCTGATAGAACTTCTCTACTTGTTTTTGGATCTCCTTGTTCAGTAAAGTTGGCAGATTGATATTCTTCACCACTTACGTCTGAATCGAAAGATCTTGTTTCTGATTTATTAACAGTTTTGTATATTTTACGTGGTCTGCCTCTTTTTCCGGTTAAGAGTTTTTTAGGTCGACCTTTGCCTCTACTAATGTTAGTTAATTTATTTTCATGATGATTTTGGTTTAAATTTTCAGTTGATGTTTGCTTTTCTAATGTTAATTTTTGTTGTTGTTGTTGTTGATGTTGACGGTTTACCTGTAATTCTACAGTTTCAGGCATAAAATCGATATACTGATTCTTGTTAAAATTTTCTGTAAATATGATATCACGACTGCGTTCTACTTTATTAGATTCGGGGTTCCATAGACGATAGCCTTTTGATACATTAGAGTATCCAACAAATACGCATTTTTTCGATCGTGGTTCAAATTTACCTTTATTATTTTTTTTGTCTAACTTGTATGCATGGCATCCAAATTTATGCATATAAGTAAAAACTGGTTTTCGTCCGTTCCAAATTTCTTATGGTGTTTTACCTTTCAAACTTTGCGATGGACAACGGTTTCGAATGTAATTTGCCATATTTATCGCTTCGGCCCAAAAACTAGGAGGGAGTCCTGAAGTTATCATCATACACCTAGCCATATCCAAAAGAGTTCTATTTTTTCGTTCACTTACTCCGTTTTGCTGTGGGGTATATTCAATGGATAATTCATGTTTTATTCCTTCGGATTTTAATAATTGTTGCATTTCGTTGTTAACATATTCTGTGCCATTATCACTTCTTAAGCATTTTATTTTGAAACCTGTTTTGCGTTCTACCATGTTTTTGTATTCAACAAATTTGCTAAATGCTTCATTTTTGCTTTTTAGGAAGTAAACCTCGCACTATCTGCTTTTGTCATCGATAAACGTGATGAAGTACTTTGATCCGGCAAGGGATCGGGTACGCATAGGTCCACAAACATCGGTATGTACTATGTTCAACAGTTCTGTGCTTCTATGTTCGGATAAACTAAACGGTTTTTGCGACTGTTTACCTTGAATACACACTTCACACTGTTGTAGTGTACTCTTTGTGTCTACATCTACGTTAAAATTCTTGATTATGGTTTTTAAATCCTTTTCGTTTACATGGCCAAGTATTTCATGCCAATCTTGTAGAGTTCTTTTCTGAGATACTACAGATGTGACGTCTTCTTTTTTATTTATGTAATATAAATTACCCTTCCTTTTTGCAGAAAATACAATATCTTTTGTGTTTGAGTTTAAAATGATTGCTGCATTCTTTTTGAAGATTACTTCATACCCGTGATCTGTAATTTTAGAAACAGAAACAAGGTTTGTTCGTAAATCTGGTACGTATAACGTTTCGTTTAATGTAACATTTCTTCCGGTATTAGAAGTAAAAGTTACTGTACCGCAGCCGTTTATGTCGGTGAAGTTCTCGTTCGCTAAAGTTAACTTCTTATTTTTTGTAGCATTGATTTCGTTGAACAGGTATTTACTGGCACACATATGCGATGAAGCACCTGAATCGAGGCACCATTCGTTTTTGTCACTATCATGACCCATAGTAAACAGCACTTCATTTGCATTGCAGGATACATCTTCTTTCTTGTCATGCTTTTTGGCAAAGAATTTTGATTTGTAATCTTTTGCCATATGTCCTACCTTACCGCAAGAATGGCATGTAAATTTGAATTTTGATTTTTTCTCATTTGTATTTTTACTGTTTTTGTTGTTTTTATTTGTATACATAGCACCTTCAACTTCACGATTTATATTTCGTTTTCTTGCTTCAAATTCTTCAAGGAGTTTTACTTTGAGTATGTCAAGCGATGGTAGTTTTTCTTGTGATTCAATTGCTATTCTGAAGGTTTCGTAATCGTCTGGTATGCTGTATAGTAAAATGACTGCTAACAACTGATCAAGTATGATTAATTGTAGTTCGTTTAATTTGTCCACGATTTCAAAAAATTTTTGAACATGGTCGCGCAAATCGTCACCTGCTTTCATTTTTATTAAGATAAGTGATTTCAACAGCATGGCTTGTCTAGCAGGACCTCTCGACTGGTATATCGCATGTAATTTATCCCATATATCGTTGGATGTGACACAATTTTTTATTTGTGGTAATTCGGATGGGCTGATGGACAATATTAAATCAGCTTTCGCCTTTTCATCATTATCTTCCCATTCGGCAATTGCAGTTGCTGATTCGGTTGGTTTTTCCATTTTGCCAGAAACATACTTCCACGTTTCGTTTTTCGTAAGCAATGCCTTTACCTGTATTTTCCAGGTGTCAAAATTTTCTTTGTTCAGCGGTTCGATTTTAATCGAAAAGCTCATTTTTATTTCATAGAAAATTGAATTTTTCTTGTTAGAGAAAAATTTTTTTTATATGAAGAAAATTTCTTGTTAAGGAAAATTTTTCTTTTTCTTTATTTGGCAGTAATATCAGAGAGCTGGTGCCATAACCTATTGGAGTTTTTATTAAACTAACTTATGATACATTGAACATTGACATAATAATTATTGAATGCTTTGTTTGATACATATATAGGTATATATGATTAACACAATAGCCTGACGAATGGCTAATTTATAGGCTCGCTGACATATTTCGGTGAGATCAGCACCCGAAAGGCCTTGCGTTACCTTGGCTATATAATTCAAATCCACATCTTTGGCCAGCGCCCATTTGCGTAAGTTGGCTTTGAGGATAGCTTCGCGCGATTTAACATCGGGCAATGGTATGTAAATGAGTTGATCGAGACGGCCGGATCGCAAAATGGCCGGATCTATAATATCGGGCCGATTGGTGGCCCCAATAATGAACATATTCTTCTTGGCACCCATGCCATCCATTTCGGTTAAAATCTGATTAATTACACGATCAGCAGCACTGCCAGCATCACCCACATTACCGCCGCGGGCCTTGGCAATGGAGTCTAATTCATCGAAAAATAAAACACAAGGAGCCGCTGACCGAGCTTTATCGAATATGTCGCGCACATTGGCCTCTGACTCACCAAACCACATGGTCAACAGTTCGGGACCAATTTTTGTGGCAGATAAATTTTGTCGATTGTACGCGAGGTTCTGGTCCGATTTTGCCCATTTTAAATAGCGATCTGCATGCAAAAACTAAAAGTATATGTACGAAATTTCAGTTCAATATCTCCAAATTTACGCCAGTGAGAGTGCAAACAACGAACGACATACGAACATACATGTCTAAATCGTCTGTTTTTGACGCTGATCAAGAATATATATACTTTGTAGGGCCTCTGACGCCTCTTTCTGGGTGTTGCAAACGAAAGAACAAACTTAGTATACCCCCATCATTGAGGTGGAGGGTATAATGAAAGCACTAATTTGTTTTATTTTTTTCATTATATGTCGACGATGTTTTCAATCTAAAAATTGCTTTATTTTTGTTTCATTACAATTATTTGTTTCAATGTGTGTGTAAAGTAGGTTTGTATGGAATAATAAGAGTAAGAGATAATTATAATATGTTGTTGTTGTTGCAATTCTTATTCATTCTTTTCAAAAAGTTTACACCGGCATAATGGAAAGATGATAACATGTCATCCACATATGTGATGTCTTTCCGCTTCTGATGAATATTATCGATTGATGTTAATTTGTTGTTGTTGTTGCAGTTTTGAAATGAATTTGTTGTTGTATATGTTGTTGCTATTCTCATTATTGAAATTATATCTAAAAAAAAGGAGAAATCTAACTGTATAAATCGTCATCACCATTATAGCCCGGAGGATTCACTGGTACATTCGGACCAGAGCCTTGTTGAGTACCAACACCACCAGGAAATCTAAAATAAAAGAAATTACACAGAGAGAGAGAGTGAGAGAAATTATACATTTCATTAGTAAAAGATAAAAAACAAAAAAATGTTTACAAACGTAAAGTTTTGACCGAAACCACGTGACTGTTGCAGCGTTTGGGCAAACATTTCATATTTTCGTATATCATTGTCGGACACCGAACGACGAGCATACCTCATTGCTTCCTCAAAGTGGGCTCGTGCTATTTCTGGTACTGGATCATCGTCATCCATCTGTAAAGAATGGAGAAATGTTTGTTGTTGTTGTTTAGTTACTCTTACATCCATGGACGAGTTTTGTTTTTCGTCACGTTCCTTTTCGCGCCGTATCTCTGCCTCAATGTATTGGAGTTTTTATTAAACTAACTTATGATACATTGAACATTGACATAATAATTATTGAATGCTTTGTTAGATATATATATAGGTATATATGATTAACACCTCCCCTCAAACAAGGCATTGGTACAAAAGTAAAATAAAATAAAATTTCGGGTGTTTGTCGCTGCATTACTGGTTGTTGATCACGATATGAACTCCAAGATTTTTCATGCAGTTGAAATGTTTTGGAATGTTTAACCCTTTGGTTAAAAAGTCTCCAGGTATATCTTCCGTTTTCATGTATAATATGTCTATTTCGCCGTTTTCCACTGAATTTCGTATTCAGTTACCATTGCTTCTTTCCATTCTGTAGCTTCGTCACCTGATAGAACTTCTCTACTTGTTTTTGGATCTCCTTGTTCAGTAAAGTTGGCAGATTGATATTCTTCACCACTTACGTCTGAATCGAAAGATCTTGTTTCTGATTTATTAACAGTTTTGTATATTTTACGTGGTCTGCCTCTTTTTCCGGTTAAGAGTTTTTTAGGTCGACCTTTGCCTCTACTAATGTTAGTTAATTTATTTTCATGATGATTTTGGTTTAAATTTTCAGTTGATGTTTGCTTTTCTAATGTTAATTTTTGTTGTTGTTGTTGTTGATGTTGACGGTTTACCTGTAATTCTACAGTTTCAGGCATAAAATCGATATACTGATTCTTGTTAAAATTTTCTGTAAATATGATATCACGACTGCGTTCTACTTTATTAGATTCGGGGTTCCATAGACGATAGCCTTTTGATACATTAGAGTATCCAACAAATACGCATTTTTTCGATCGTGGTTCAAATTTACCTTTATTATTTTTTTTGTCTAACTTGTATGCATGGCATCCAAATTTATGCATATAAGTAAAAACTGGTTTTCGTCCGTTCCAAATTTCTTATGGTGTTTTACCTTTCAAACTTTGCGATGGACAACGGTTTCGAATGTAATTTGCCATATTTATCGCTTCGGCCCAAAAACTAGGAGGGAGTCCTGAAGTTATCATCATACACCTAGCCATATCCAAAAGAGTTCTATTTTTTCGTTCACTTACTCCGTTTTGCTGTGGGGTATATTCAATGGATAATTCATGTTTTATTCCTTCGGATTTTAATAATTGTTGCATTTCGTTGTTAACATATTCTGTGCCATTATCACTTCTTAAGCATTTTATTTTGAAACCTGTTTTGCGTTCTACCATGTTTTTGTATTCAACAAATTTGCTAAATGCTTCATTTTTGCTTTTTAGGAAGTAAACCTCGCACTATCTGCTTTTGTCATCGATAAACGTGATGAAGTACTTTGATCCGGCAAGGGATCGGGTACGCATAGGTCCACAAACATCGGTATGTACTATGTTCAACAGTTCTGTGCTTCTATGTTCGGATAAACTAAACGGTTTTTGCGACTGTTTACCTTGAATACACACTTCACACTGTTGTAGTGTACTCTTTGTGTCTACATCTACGTTAAAATTCTTGATTATGGTTTTTAAATCCTTTTCGTTTACATGGCCAAGTATTTCATGCCAATCTTGTAGAGTTCTTTTCTGAGATACTACAGATGTGACGTCTTCTTTTTTATTTATGTAATATAAATTACCCTTCCTTTTTGCAGAAAATACAATATCTTTTGTGTTTGAGTTTAAAATGATTGCTGCATTCTTTTTGAAGATTACTTCATACCCGTGATCTGTAATTTTAGAAACAGAAACAAGGTTTGTTCGTAAATCTGGTACGTATAACGTTTCGTTTAATGTAACATTTCTTCCGGTATTAGAAGTAAAAGTTACTGTACCGCAGCCGTTTATGTCGGTGAAGTTCTCGTTCGCTAAAGTTAACTTCTTATTTTTTGTAGCATTGATTTCGTTGAACAGGTATTTACTGGCACACATATGCGATGAAGCACCTGAATCGAGGCACCATTCGTTTTTGTCACTATCATGACCCATAGTAAACAGCACTTCATTTGCATTGCAGGATACATCTTCTTTCTTGTCATGCTTTTTGGCAAAGAATTTTGATTTGTAATCTTTTGCCATATGTCCTACCTTACCGCAAGAATGGCATGTAAATTTGAATTTTAATTTTTTCTCATTTGTATTTTTACTGTTTTTGTTGTTTTTATTTGTATACATAGCACCTTCAACTTCACGATTTATATTTCGTTTTCTTGCTTCAAATTCTTCAAGGAGTTTTACTTTGAGTATGTCAAGCGATGGTAGTTTTTCTTGTGATTCAATTGCTATTCTGAAGGTTTCGTAATCGTCTGGTATGCTGTATAGTAAAATGACTGCTAACAACTGATCAAGTATGATTAATTGTAGTTCGTTTAATTTGTCCACGATTTCAAAAAATTTTTGAACATGGTCGCGCAAATCGTCACCTGCTTTCATTTTTATTAAGATAAGTGATTTCAACAGCATGGCTTGTCTAGCAGGACCTCTCGACTGGTATATCGCATGTAATTTATCCCATATATCGTTGGATGTGACACAATTTTTTATTTGTGGTAATTCGGATGGGCTGATGGACAATATTAAATCAGCTTTCGCCTTTTCATCATTATCTTCCCATTCGGCAATTGCAGTTGCTGATTCGGTTGGTTTTTCCATTTTGCCAGAAACATACTTCCACGTTTCGTTTTTCGTAAGCAATGCCTTTACCTGTATTTTCCAGGTGTCAAAATTTTCTTTGTTCAGCGGTTCGATTTTAATCGAAAAGCTCATTTTTATTTCATAGAAAATTGAATTTTTCTTGTTAGAGAAAAATTTTTTTTATATGAAGAAAATTTCTTGTTAAGGAAAATTTTTCTTTTTCTTTATTTGGCAGTAATATCAGAGAGCTGGTGCCATAACCTATTGGAGTTTTTATTAAACTAACTTATGATACATTGAACATTGACATAATAATTATTGAATGCTTTGTTTGATACATATATAGGTATATATGATTAACACAATAGCCTGACGAATGGCTAATTTATAGGCTCGCTGACATATTTCGGTGAGATCAGCACCCGAAAGGCCTTGCGTTACCTTGGCTATATAATTCAAATCCACATCTTTGGCCAGCGCCCATTTGCGTAAGTTGGCTTTGAGGATAGCTTCGCGCGATTTAACATCGGGCAATGGTATGTAAATGAGTTGATCGAGACGGCCGGATCGCAAAATGGCCGGATCTATAATATCGGGCCGATTGGTGGCCCCAATAATGAACATATTCTTCTTGGCACCCATGCCATCCATTTCGGTTAAAATCTGATTAATTACACGATCAGCAGCACTGCCAGCATCACCCACATTACCGCCGCGGGCCTTGGCAATGGAGTCTAATTCATCGAAAAATAAAACACAAGGAGCCGCTGACCGAGCTTTATCGAATATGTCGCGCACATTGGCCTCTGACTCACCAAACCACATGGTCAACAGTTCGGGACCAATTTTTGTGGCAGATAAATTTTGTCGATTGTACGCGAGGTTCTGGTCCGATTTTGCCCATTTTAAATAGCGATCTGCATGCAAAAACTAAAAGTATATGTACGAAATTTCAGTTCAATATCTCCAAATTTACGCCAGTGAGAGTGCAAACAACGAACGACATACGAACATACATGTCTAAATCGTCTGTTTTTGACGCTGATCAAGAATATATATACTTTGTAGGGCCTCTGACGCCTCTTTCTGGGTGTTGCAAACGAAAGAACAAACTTAGTATACCCCCATCATTGAGGTGGAGGGTATAATGAAAGCACTAATTTGTTTTATTTTTTTCATTATATGTCGACGATGTTTTCAATCTAAAAATTGCTTTATTTTTGTTTCATTACAATTATTTGTTTCAATGTGTGTGTAAAGTAGGTTTGTATGGAATAATAAGAGTAAGAGATAATTATAATATGTTGTTGTTGTTGCAATTCTTATTCATTCTTTTCAAAAAGTTTACACCGGCATAATGGAAAGATGATAACATGTCATCCACATATGTGATGTCTTTCCGCTTCTGATGAATATTATCGATTGATGTTAATTTGTTGTTGTTGTTGCAGTTTTGAAATGAATTTGTTGTTGTATATGTTGTTGCTATTCTCATTATTGAAATTATATCTAAAAAAAAGGAGAAATCTAACTGTATAAATCGTCATCACCATTATAGCCCGGAGGATTCACTGGTACATTCGGACCAGAGCCTTGTTGAGTACCAACACCACCAGGAAATCTAAAATAAAAGAAATTACACAGAGAGAGAGAGTGAGAGAAATTATACATTTCATTAGTAAAAGATAAAAAACAAAAAAATGTTTACAAACGTAAAGTTTTGACCGAAACCACGTGACTGTTGCAGCGTTTGGGCAAACATTTCATATTTTCGTATATCATTGTCGGACACCGAACGACGAGCATACCTCATTGCTTCCTCAAAGTGGGCTCGTGCTATTTCTGGTACTGGATCATCGTGATTCATCTGTAAAGAATGGAGAAAGATTTGTTGTTGTTGTATAGTTACTCTTACATCCATGGGCGAGTTTTGTTTTTCGTCACGTTCCTTTTCGCGCCGTATCTCTGCCTCAATGGCCTGACGAATGGCTAATTTACAGGCTCGCTGACATATTTCGGTGAGATCAGCACCCGAAAAGCCTTGCGTCACCTTGGCTATATAATTCAAATCCACATCTTTGGCCAGCGGCCATTTGCGTAAGTTGACTTTGAGGATAGCTTCGCGCGATTTAACATCGGGCAATGGTATGTAAATGAGTTGATCGAGACGGCCGGATCGCAAAATGGCCGGATCTATAATATCGGGCCGATTGGTGGCCCCAATAATGAACACATTCTTCTTGGCACCCATGCCATCCATTTCGGTTAAAATCTGATTAATTACACGATCAACAGCACTGCCAGCATCACCCACATTACCGCCGCGGGCCTTGGCAATGGAGTCTAATTCATCGAAAAATAAAACACAAGGAGCCGCTGACCGAGCTTTATCGAATATGTTGCGCACATTTGCCTCTGACTCACCAAACCACATGGTCAACAGTTCGGGACCAATTTTTGTGGCAGATAAATTTTGTCGATTGCACGCGTGGTTCTGGTCCGATTTTGCCCATTTTAAATAGCGATCTGCATGCAAAAACTAAAAGTATATGTACGAAATTTCAGCTCAATATCTCCAAATTTACGCCAGTGAGAGTGCAAACAACAAACGGACATACGAACATACATGTCTAAATCGACTGTTTTTGACGCTGATCAAGAATATATATACTTTGTAGGGCCTCTGACGCCTCTTTCTGGGTGTTGCAAACGAAAGAACAAACTTAGTATACCCCCATCATTGAGGTGGAGGGTATAATGAAAGCACTAATTTGTTTTATTTTTTTCATTATATGTCGACGATGTTTTCAATCTAAAAATTGCTTTATTTTTGTTTCATTACAATTATTTGTTTCAATGTGTGTGTAAAGTAGGTTTGTATGGAATAATAAGAGTAAGAGATAATTATAATATGTTGTTGTTGTTGCAATTCTTATTCATTCTTTTCAAAAAGTTTACACCGGCATAATGGAAAGATGATAACATGTCATCCACATATGTGATGTCTTTCCGCTTCTGATGAATATTATCGATTGATGTTAATTTGTTGTTGTTGTTGCAGTTTTGAAATGAATTTGTTGTTGTATATGTTGTTGCTATTCTCATTATTGAAATTATATCTAAAAAAAAGGAGAAATCTAACTGTATAAATCGTCATCACCATTATAGCCCGGAGGATTCACTGGTACATTCGGACCAGAGCCTTGTTGAGTACCAACACCACCAGGAAATCTAAAATAAAAGAAATTACACAGAGAGAGAGAGTGAGAGACATTATACATTTCATTAGTAAAAGATAAAAAACAAAAAAATGTTTACAAACGTAAAGTTTTGACCGAAACCACGTGACTGTTGCAGCTTTTGGGCAAACATTTCATATTTTCGTATATCATTGTCGGACACCGAACGACGAGCATACCTCATTGCTTCCTCAAAGTGGGCTCGTGCTATTTCTGGTACTGGATCATCGTGATTCATCTGTAAAGAATGGAGAAAGATTTGTTGTTGTTGTATAGTTACTCTTACATCCATGGGCGAGTTTTGTTTTTCGTCACGTTCCTTTTCGCGCCGTATCTCTGCCTCAATGGCCTGACGAATGGCTAATTTACAGGCTCGCTGACATATTTCGGTGAGATCAGCACCCGAAAAGCCTTGCGTCACCTTGGCTATATAATTCAAATCCACATCTTTGGCCAGCGGCCATTTGCGTAAGTTGACTTTGAGGATAGCTTCGCGCGATTTAACATCGGGCAATGGTATGTAAATGAGTTGATCGAGACGGCCGGATCGCAAAATGGCCGGATCTATAATATCGGGCCGATTGGTGGCCCCAATATTGAACACATTCTTCTTGGCACCCATGCCATCCATTTCGGTTAAAATCTGATTAATTACACGATCAGCAGCACTGCCAGCATCACCCACATTACCGCCGCGGGCCTTGGCAATGGAGTCTAATTCATCGAAAAATAAAACACAAGAAGCCGCTGACCGAGCTTTATCGAATATGTTGCGCACATTTGCCTCTGACTCACCAAACCACATGGTCAACAGTTCGGGACCAATTTTTGTGGCAGATAAATTTTGTCGATTGCACGCGTGGTTCTGGTCCGATTTTGCCCATTTTAAATAGCGATCTGCATACAAAAACTAAAAGTATATGTACGAAATTTCAGTTCAATATCTCCAAATTTACGCCAGTGAGAGTGCAAACAACAAACGACATACGAACATACATGTCTAAATCGACTGTTTTTGACGCTGATCAAGAATATATATACTTTGTAGGGCCTCTGACGCCTCTTTCTGGGTGTTGCAAACGAAAGAACAAACTTAGTATACCCCCATCATTGAGGTGGAGGGTATAATGAAAGCACTAATTTGTTTTATTTTTTTCATTATATGTCGACGATGTTTTCAATCTAAAAATTGCTTTATTTTTGTTTCATTACAATTATTTGTTTCAATGTGTGTGTAAAGTAGGTTTGTATGGAATAATAAGAGTAAGAGATAATTATAATATGTTGTTGTTGTTGCAATTCTTATTCATTCTTTTCAAAAAGTTTACACCGGCATAATGGAAAGATGATAACATGTCATCCACATACGTGATGTCTTTCCGCTTCTGATGAATATTATCGATTGATGTTAATTTGTTGTTGTTGTTGCAGTTTTGAAATGAATTTGTTGTTGTATATGTTGTTGCTATTCTCATTATTGAAATTATATCTAAAAAAAAGGAGAAATCTAACTGTATAAATCGTCATCACCATTATAGCCCGGAGGATTCACTGGTACATTCGGACCAGAGCCTTGTTGAGTACCAACACCACCAGAAAATCTAAAATAAAAGAAATTACACAGAGAGAGAGAGTGAGAGAAATTATACATTTCATTAGTAAAAGATAAAAAACGAAAAAATGTTTACAAACGTAAAGTTTTGACCGAAACCACGTGACTGTTGCAGCGTTTGGGCAAACATTTCATATTTTCGTATATCATTGTCGGACACCGA
Source organism: Ornithomya chloropus (assembly GCA_963971445.1). Taxonomy (NCBI): domain Eukaryota; kingdom Metazoa; phylum Arthropoda; class Insecta; order Diptera; family Hippoboscidae; genus Ornithomya; species Ornithomya chloropus. Next base: position 33,019,631 of record OZ020531.1, read on the forward strand.
ACGACGAGCATACCTCATTGCTTCCTCAAAGTGGGCTCGTGCTATTTCTGGTACTGGATCATCGTGATTCATCTGTAAAGAATGGAGAAAGATTTGTTGTTGTTGTATAGTTACTCTTACATCCATGGGCGAGTTTTGTTTTTCGTCACGTTCCTTTTCGCGCCGTATCTCTGCCTCAATGGCCTGACGAATGGCTAATTTACAGGCTCGCTGACATATTTCGGTGAGATCAGCACCCGAAAAGCCTTGCGTCACCTTGGCTATATAATTCAAATCCACATCTTTGGCCAACGGCCATTTGCGTAAGTTGACTTTGAGGATAGCTTCGCGCGATTTAACATCGGGCAATGGTATGTAAATGAGTTGATCGAGACGGCCGGATCGCAAAATGGCCGGATCTATAATATCGGGCCGATTGGTGGCCCCAATAATGAACACATTCTTCTTGGCACCCATGCCATCCATTTCGGTTAAAATCTGATTAATTACACGATCAACAGCACTGCCAGCATCACCCACATTACCGCCGCGGGCCTTGGCAATGGAGTCTAATTCATCGAAAAATAAAACACAAGAAGCCGCTGACCGAGCTTTATCGAATATGTTGCGCACATTTGCCTCTGACTCACCAAACCACATGGTCAACAGTTCGGGACCAATTTTTGTGGCAGATAAATTTTGTCGATTGCACGCGTGGTTCTGGTCCGATTTTGCCCATTTTAAATAGCGATCTGCATACAAAAACTAAAAGTATATGTACGAAATTTCAGTTCAATATCTCCAAATTTACGCCAGTGAGAGTGCAAACAACAAACGACATACGAACATACATGTCTAAATCGACTGTTTTTGACGCTGATCAAGAATATATATACTTTGTAGGGCCTCTGACGCCTCTTTCTGGGTGTTGCAAACGAAAGAACAAACTTAGTATACCCCCATCATTGAGGTGGAGGGTATAATGAAAGCACTAATTTGTTTTATTTTTTTCATTATATGTCGACGATGTTTTCAATCTAAAAATTGCTTTATTTTTGTTTCATTACAATTATTTGTTTCAATGTGTGTGTAAAGTAGGTTTGTATGGAATAATAAGAGTAAGAGATAATTATAATATGTTGTTGTTGTTGCAATTCTTATTCATTCTTTTCAAAAAGTTTACACCGGCATAATGGAAAGATGATAACATGTCATCCACATACGTGATGTCTTTCCGCTTCTGATGAATATTATCGATTGATGTTAATTTGTTGTTGTTGTTGCAGTTTTGAAATGAATTTGTTGTTGTATATGTTGTTGCTATTCTCATTATTGAAATTATATCTAAAAAAAAGGAGAAATCTAACTGTATAAATCGTCATCACCATTATAGCCCGGAGGATTCACTGGTACATTCGGACCAGAGCCTTGTTGAGTACCAACACCACCAGAAAATCTAAAATAAAAGAAATTACACAGAGAGAGAGAGTGAGAGAAATTATACATTTCATTAGTAAAAGATAAAAAACGAAAAAATGTTTACAAACGTAAAGTTTTGACCGAAACCACGTGACTGTTGCAGCGTTTGGGCAAACATTTCATATTTTCGTATATCATTGTCGGACACCGAACGACGAGCATACCTCATTGCTTCCTCAAAGTGGGCTCGTGCTATTTCTGGTACTGGATCATCGTGATTCATCTGTAAAGAATGGAGAAAGATTTGTTGTTGTTGTATAGTTACTCTTACATCCATGGGCGAGTTTTGTTTTTCGTCACGTTCCTTTTCGCGCCGTATCTCTGCCTCAATGGCCTGACGAATGGCTAATTTACAGGCTCGCTGACATATTTCGGTGAGATCAGCACCCGAAAAGCCTTGCGTCACCTTGGCTATATAATTCAAATCCACATCTTTGGCCAACGGCCATTTGCGTAAGTTGACTTTGAGGATAGCTTCGCGCGATTTAACATCGGGCAATGGTATGTAAATGAGTTGATCGAGACGGCCGGATCGCAAAATGGCCGGATCTATAATATCGGGCCGATTGGTGGCCCCAATAATGAACACATTCTTCTTGGCACCCATGCCATCCATTTCGGTTAAAATCTGATTAATTACACGATCAACAGCACTGCCAGCATCACCCACATTACCGCCGCGGGCCTTGGCAATGGAGTCTAATTCATCGAAAAATAAAACACAAGAAGCCGCTGACCGAGCTTTATCGAATATGTTGCGCACATTTGCCTCTGACTCACCAAACCACATGGTCAACAGTTCGGGACCAATTTTTGTGGCAGATAAATTTTGTCGATTGCACGCGTGGTTCTGGTCCGATTTTGCCCATTTTAAATAGCGATCTGCATACAAAAACTAAAAGTATATGTACGAAATTTCAGTTCAATATCTCCAAATTTACGCCAGTGAGAGTGCAAACAACAAACGACATACGAACATACATGTCTAAATCGACTGTTTTTGACGCTGATCAAGAATATATATACTTTGTAGGGCCTCTGACGCCTCTTTCTGGGTGTTGCAAACGAAAGAACAAACTTAGTATACCCCCATCATTGAGGTGGAGGGTATAATGAAAGCACTAATTTGTTTTACTTTTTTCATTATATGTCGACGATGTTTTCAATCTAAAAATTGCTTTATTTTTGTTTCATTACAATTATTTGTTTCAATGTGTGTGTAAAGTAGGTTTGTATGGAATAATAAGAGTAAGAGATAATTATAATATGTTGTTGTTGTTGCAATTCTTATTCATTCTTTTCAAAAAGTTTACACCGGCATAATGGAAAGATGATAACATGTCATCCACATATGTGATGTCTTTCCGCTTCTGATGAATATTATCGATTGATGTTAATTTGTTGTTGTTGTTGCAGTTTTGAAATGAATTTGTTGTTGTATATGTTGTTGCTATTCTCATTATTGAAATTATATCTAAAAAAAAGGAGAAATCTAACTGTATAAATCGTCATCACCATTATAGCCCGGAGGATTCACTGGTACATTCGGACCAGAGCCTTGTTGAGTACCAACACCACCAGGAAATCTAAAATAAAAGAAATTACACAGAGAGAGAGAGTGAGAGAAATTATACATTTCATTAGTAAAAGATAAAAAACGAAAAAATGTTTACAAACCTAAAGTTTTGACCGAAACCACGTGACTGTTGCAGCTTTTGGGCAAACATTTCATATTTTCGTATATCATTGTCGGACACCGAACGACGAGCATACCTCATTGCTTCCTCAAAGTGGGCTCGTGCTATTTCTGGTACTGGATCATCGTGATTCATCTGTAAAGAATGGAGAAAGATTTGTTGTTGTTGTATAGTTACTCTTACATCCATGGGCGAGTTTTGTTTTTCGTCACGTTCCTTTTCGCGCCGTATCTCTGCCTCAATGGCCTGACGAATGGCTAATTTACAGGCTCGCTGACATATTTCGGTGAGATCAGCACCCGAAAAGCCTTGCGTCACCTTGGCTATATAATTCAAATCCACATCTTTGGCCAGCGGCCATTTGCGTAAGTTGACTTTGAGGATAGCTTCGCGCGATTTAACATCGGGCAATGGTATGTAAATGAGTTGATCGAGACGGCCGGATCGCAAAATGGCCGGATCTATAATATCGGGCCGATTGGTGGCCCCAATAATGAACACATTCTTCTTGGCACCCATGCCATCCATTTCGGTTAAAATCTGATTAATTACACGATCAACAGCACTGCCAGCATCACCCACATTACCGCCGCGGGCCTTGGCAATGGAGTCTAATTCATCGAAAAATAAAACACAAGGAGCCGCTGACCGAGCTTTATCGAATATGTTGCGCACATTTGCCTCTGACTCACCAAACCACATGGTCAACAGTTCGGGACCAATTTTTGTGGCAGATAAATTTTGTCGATTGCACGCGTGGTTCTGGTCCGATTTTGCCCATTTTAAATAGCGATCTGCATGCAAAAACTAAAAGTATATGTACGAAATTTCAGCTCAATATCTCCAAATTTACGCCAGTGAGAGTGCAAACAACAAACGGACATACGAACATACATGTCTAAATCGACTGTTTTTGACGCTGATCAAGAATATATATACTTTGTAGGGCCTCTGACGCCTCTTTCTGGGTGTTGCAAACGAAAGAACAAACTTAGTATACCCCCATCATTGAGGTGGAGGGTATAATGAAAGCACTAATTTGTTTTATTTTTTTCATTATATGTCGACGATGTTTTCAATCTAAAAATTGCTTTATTTTTGTTTAATTACAATTATTTTTTTCAATGTGTGTGTAAGGTAGGTTTGTATGGAATAGTAAGAGTAAGAGATAATTATAATATGTTGTTGTTGTTGCAATTCTTATTCATTCTTTTCAAAAAGTTTACACCGGCATAATGGAAAGATGATAACATGTCATCCACATATGTGATGTCTTTCCGCTTCTGATGAATATTATCGATTGATGTTAATTTGTTGTTGTTGTTGCAGTTTTGAAATGGATTTGTTGTTGTATATGTTGTTGCTATTCTCATTATTGAAATTATATCTAAAAAAAAGGAGAAATCTAACTGTATAAATCGTCATCACCATTATAGCCCGGAGGATTCACTGGTACATTCGGACCAGAGCCTTGTTGAGTACCAACACCACCAGGAAATCTAAAATAAAAGAAATTACACAGAGAGAGAGAGTGAGAGAAATTATACATTTCATTAGTAAAAGATAAAAAACGAAAAAATGTTTACAAACCTAAAGTTTTGACCGAAACCACGTGACTGTTGCAGCGTTTGGGCAAACATTTCATATTTTCGTATATCATTGTCGGACACCGAACGACGAGCATACCTCATTGCTTCCTCAAAGTGGGCTCGTGCTATTTCTGGTACTGGATCATCGTGATTCATCTGTAAAGAATGGAGAAAGATTTGTTGTTGTTGTATAGTTACTCTTACATCCATGGGCGAGTTTTGTTTTTCGTCACGTTCCTTTTCGCGCCGTATCTCTGCCTCAATGGCCTGACGAATGGCTAATTTACAGGCTCGCTGACATATTTCGGTGAGATCAGCACCCGAAAAGCCTTGCGTCACCTTGGCTATATAATTCAAATCCACATCTTTGGCCAGCGGCCATTTGCGTAAGTTGACTTTGAGGATAGCTTCGCGCGATTTAACATCGGGCAATGGTATGTAAATGAGTTGATCGAGACGGCCGGATCGCAAAGTGGCCGGATCTATAATATCGGGCCGATTGGTGGCCCCAATAATGAACACATTCTTCTTGGCACCCATGCCATCCATTTCGGTTAAAATCTGATTAATTACACGATCAACAGCACTGCCAGCATCACCCACATTACCGCCGCGGGCCTTGGCAATGGAGTCTAATTCATCGAAAAATAAAACACAAGGAGCCGCTGACCGAGCTTTATCGAATATGTTGCGCACATTTGCCTCTGACTCACCAAACCACATGGTCAACAGTTCGGGACCAATTTTTGTGGCAGATAAATTTTGTCGATTGCACGCGTGGTTCTGGTCCGATTTTGCCCATTTTAAATAGCGATCTGCATGCAAAAACTAAAAGTATATGTACGAAATTTCAGCTCAATATCTCCAAATTTACGCCAGTGAGAGTGCAAACAACAAACGGACATACGAACATACATGTCTAAATCGACTGTTTTTGACGCTGATCAAGAATATATATACTTTGTAGGGCCTCTGACGCCTCTTTCTGGGTGTTGCAAACGAAAGAACAAACTTAGTATACCCCCATCATTGAGGTGGAGGGTATAATGAAAGCACTAATTTGTTTTATTTTTTTCATTATATGTCGACGATGTTTTCAATCTAAAAATTGCTTTATTTTTGTTTCATTACAATTATTTGTTTCAATGTGTGTGTAAAGTAGGTTTGTATGGAATAATAAGAGTAAGAGATAATTATAATATGTTGTTGTTGTTGCAATTCTTATTCATTCTTTTCAAAAAGTTTACACCGGCATAATGGAAAGATGATAACATGTCATCCACATATGTGATGTCTTTCCGCTTCTGATGAATATTATCGATTGATGTTAATTTGTTGTTGTTGTTGCAGTTTTGAAATGAATTTGTTGTTGTATATGTTGTTGCTATTCTCATTATTGAAATTATATCTAAAAAAAAGGAGAAATCTAACTGTATAAATCGTCATCACCATTATAGCCCGGAGGATTCATTGGTACATTCGGACCAGAGCCTTGTTGAGTACCAACACCACCAGGAAATCTAAAATAAAAGAAATTACACAGAGAGAGAGAGTGAGAGAAATTATACATTTCATTAGTAAAAGATAAAAAACAAAAAAATGTTTACAAACCTAAAGTTTTGACCGAAACCACGTGACTGTTGCAGCGTTTGGGCAAACATTTCATATTTTCGTATATCATTGTCGGACACCGAACGACGAGCATACCTCATTGCTTCCTCAAAGTGGGCTCGTGCTATTTCTGGTACTGGATCATCGTGATTCATCTGTAAAGAATGGAGAAAGATTTGTTGTTGTTGTATAGTTACTCTTACATCCATGGGCGAGTTTTGTTTTTCGTCACGTTCCTTTTCGCGCCGTATCTCTGCCTCAATGGCCTGACGAATGGCTAATTTACAGGCTCGCTGACATATTTCGGCACCCGAAAAGCCTTGCGTCACCTTGGCTATATAATTCAAATCCACATCTTTGACCAGCGGCGATTTGCGTAAGTTGGCTTTGAGGATAGCTTCGCGCGATTTAACATCGGGCAATGGTATGTAAATGAGTTGATCGAGACGGCCGGGTCGCAAAATGACCGGATCTATAATATCGGGCCGATTGGTGGCCCCAATAATGAACACATTCTTCTTGGCACCCATGCCATCCATTTCTGGTAAAATCTGATTAATTACACGATCAGCAGCACCGCCAGCATCACCCACATTACCGCCGCGGGCTTTGACAATGGAGTCTAATTCATCGAAAAATAAAACACAAGGAGCCGCTGACCGAGCTTTATCGAATATGTCGCGCACATTGGCCTCTGACTCACCAAACCACATGGTCAACAGTTCGGGACCAATTTTTGTGGCAGATAAATTTTGTCGATTGCACGCGTGGTTCTGGTCCGATTTTGCCCATTTTAAATAGCGATCTGCATGCAAAAACTAAAAGTATATGTACGAAATTTCAGTTCAATATCTCCAAATTTACGCCAGTGAGAGTGCAAACAACAAACGACATACGAACATACATGTCTAAATCGACTGTTTTTGACGCTGATCAAGAATATATATACTTTGTAGGGCCTCTGACGCCTCTTTCTGGGTGTTGCAAACGAAAGAACAAACTTAGTATACCCCCATCATTGAGGTGGAGGGTATAATGAAAGCACTAATTTGTTTTATTTTTTTCATTATATGTCGACGATGTTTTCAATCTAAAAATTGCTTTATTTTTGTTTCATTACAATTATTTGTTTCAATGTGTGTGTAAGGTAGGTTTGTATGGAATAGTAAGAGTAAGAGATAATTATAATATGTTGTTGTTGTTGCAATTCTTATTCATTCTTTTCAAAAAGTTTACACCGGCATAATGGAAAGATGATAACATGTCATCCACATATGTGATGTCTTTTCGCTTCTGATGAATATTATCGATTGATGTTAATTTGTTGTTGTTGTTGCAGTTTTGAAATGAATTTGTTGTTGTATATGTTGTTGCTATTCTCATTATTGAAATTATATCTAAAAAAAAGGAGAAATCTAACTGTATAAATCGTCATCACCATTATAGCCCGGAGGATTCACTGGTACATTCGGACCAGAGCCTTGTTGAGTACCAACACCACCAGGAAATCTAAAATAAAAGAAATTACACAGAGAGAGAGAGTGAGAGAAATTATACATTTCATTAGTAAAAGATAAAAAACGAAAAAATGTTTACAAACGTAAAGTTTTGACCGAAACCACGTGACTGTTGCAGCTTTTGGGCAAACATTTCATATTTTCGTATATCATTGTCGGACACCGAACGACGAGCATACCTCATTGCTTCCTCAAAGTGGGCTCGTGCTATTTCTGGTACTGGATCATCGTGATTCATCTGTAAAGAATGGAGAAAGATTTGTTGTTGTTGTATAGTTACTCTTACATCCATGGGCGAGTTTTGTTTTTCGTCACGTTCCTTTTCGCGCCGTATCTCTGCCTCAATGGCCTGACGAATGGCTAATTTACAGGCTCGCTGACATATTTCGGTGAGATCAGCACCCGAAAAGCCTTGCGTCACCTTGGCTATATAATTCAAATCCACATCTTTGGCCAGCGGCCATTTGCGTAAGTTGACTTTGAGGATAGCTTCGCGCGATTTAACATCGGGCAATGGTATGTAAATGAGTTGATCGAGACGGCCGGATCGCAAAATGGCCGGATCTATAATATCGGGCCGATTGGTGGCCCCAATAATGAACACATTCTTCTTGGCACCCATGCCATCCATTTCGGTTAAAATCTGATTAATTACACGATCAACAGCACTGCCAGCATCACCCACATTACCGCCGCGGGCCTTGGCAATGGAGTCTAATTCATCGAAAAATAAAACACAAGGAGCCGCTGACCGAGCTTTATCGAATATGTTGCGCACATTTGCCTCTGACTCACCAAACCACATGGTCAACAGTTCGGGACCAATTTTTGTGGCAGATAAATTTTGTCGATTGCACGCGTGGTTCTGGTCCGATTTTGCCCATTTTAAATAGCGATCTGCATGCAAAAACTAAAAGTATATGTACGAAATTTCAGCTCAATATCTCCAAATTTACGCCAGTGAGAGTGCAAACAACAAACGGACATACGAACATACATGTCTAAATCGACTGTTTTTGACGCTGATCAAGAATATATATACTTTGTAGGGCCTCTGACGCCTCTTTCTGGGTGTTGCAAACGAAAGAACAAACTTAGTATACCCCCATCATTGAGGTGGAGGGTATAATGAAAGCACTAATTTGTTTTATTTTTTTCATTATATGTCGACGATGTTTTCAATCTAAAAATTGCTTTATTTTTGTTTCATTACAATTATTTGTTTCAATGTGTGTGTAAAGTAGGTTTGTATGGAATAATAAGAGTAAGAGATAATTATAATATGTTGTTGTTGTTGCAATTCTTATTCATTCTTTTCAAAAAGTTTACACCGGCATAATGGAAAGATGATAACATGTCATCCACATATGTGATGTCTTTCCGCTTCTGATGAATATTATCGATTGATGTTAATTTGTTGTTGTTGTTGCAGTTTTGAAATGAATTTGTTGTTGTATATGTTGTTGCTATTCTCATTATTGAAATTATATCTAAAAATAAGAAGAAATCTAACTGTATAAATCGTCATCACCATTATAGCCCGGAGGATTCACTGGTACATTCGGACCAGAGCCTTGTTGAGTACCAACACCACCAGAAAATCTAAAATAAAAGAAATTACACAGAGAGAGAGAGTGAGAGAAATTATACATTTCATTAGTAAAAGATAAAAAACGAAAAAATGTTTACAAACCTAAAGTTTTGACCGAAACCACGTGACTGTTGCAGCGTTTGGGCAAACATTTCATATTTTCGTATATCATTGTCGGACACCGAACGACGAGCATACCTCATTGCTTCCTCAAAGTGGGCTCGTGCTATTTCTGGTACTGGATCATCGTGATTCATCTGTAAAGAATGGAGAAAGATTTGTTGTTGTTGTATAGTTACTCTTACATCCATGGGCGAGTTTTGTTTTTCGTCACGTTCCTTTTCGCGCCGTATCTCTGCCTCAATGGCCTGACGAATGGCTAATTTACAGGCTCGCTGACATATTTCGGTGAGATCAGCACCCGAAAAGCCTTGCGTCACCTTGGCTATATAATTCAAATCCACATCTTTGGCCAGCGGCCATTTGCGTAAGTTGACTTTGAGGATAGCTTCGCGCGATTTAACATCGGGCAATGGTATGTAAATGAGTTGATCGAGACGGCCGGATCGCAAAATGGCCGGATCTATAATATCGGGCCGATTGGTGGCCCCAATAATGAACACATTCTTCTTGGCACCCATGCCATCCATTTCGGTTAAAATCTGATTAATTACACGATCAACAGCACTGCCAGCATCACCCACATTACCGCCGCGGGCCTTGGCAATGGAGTCTAATTCATCGAAAAATAAAACACAAGGAGCCGCTGACCGAGCTTTATCGAATATGTTGCGCACATTTGCCTCTGACTCACCAAACCACATGGTCAACAGTTCGGGACCAATTTTTGTGGCAGATAAATTTTGTCGATTGCACGCGTGGTTCTGGTCCGATTTTGCCCATTTTAAATAGCGATCTGCATGCAAAAACTAAAAGTATATGTACGAAATTTCAGCTCAATATCTCCAAATTTACGCCAGTGAGAGTGCAAACAACAAACGGACATACGAACATACATGTCTAAATCGACTGTTTTTGACGCTGATCAAGAATATATATACTTTGTAGGGCCTCTGACGCCTCTTTCTGGGTGTTGCAAACAAAAGAACAAACTTAGTATACCCCCATCATTGAGGTGGAGGGTACAATGAAAGCACTAATTTGTTTTATTTTTTTCATTATATGTCGACGATGTTTTCAATCTAAAAATTGCTTTATTTTTGTTTCATTACAATTATTTTTTTCAATGTGTGTGTAAGGTAGGTTTGTATGGAATAGTAAGAGTAAGAGATAATTATAATATGTTATTGTTGTTGCAATTCTTATTCATTCTTTTCAAAAAGTTTACACCGGCATAATGGAAAGATGATAACATGTCATCCACATATGTGATGTCTTTCCGCTTCTGATGAATATTATCGATTGATGTTCATTTGTTGTTGTTGTTGCAGTTTTGAAATGGATTTGTTGTTGTATTTGTTGTTGCTATTCTCATTATTGAAATTATATCTAAAAAAAAGGAGAAATCTAACTGTATAAATCGTCATCACCATTATAGCCCGGAGGATTCACTGGTACATTCGGACCAGAGCCTTGTTGAGTACCCACACCACCAGGAAATCTAAAATAAAAGAAATTACACACAGAGAGAGAGTGAGAGAAATTTTACATTTCATTAGTAAAAGATAAAAAACAAAAAAATGTTTACAAACCTAAAGTTTTGACCGAAACCACGTGACTGTTGCAGCGTTTGGGCAAACATTTCATATTTTCGTAAATCATTGTCGGAAACCGAACGACGAGCATACCTCATTGCTTCCTCAAAGTGGGCTCGTGCTATTTCTGGTACTGGATCATCGTGATTCATCTGTAAAGAATGGAGAAAGGTTTGTTGTTGTTTGTGTTGTTGTTATATAGTTTACTCTTACATCCATGGGCGAGTTTTGTTTTTCGGCACGTTCCTTTTCGCGTCGTATCTCTGCCTCAATGGCCTGACGAATGGCTAATTTACAGGCTCGCTGACATATTTCGGTGAGATCAGCACCCGAAAAGCCTTGCGTCACCTTGGCTATATAATTCAAATCCACATCTTTGGCCAGCGGCGATTTGCGTAAGTTGGCTTTGAGAATGGCTTCGCGCGATTTAACATCGGGCAATGGTATGTAAATGAGTTGATCGAGACGGCCGGATCGCAAAATGACCGGATCTATAATATCGGGCCGATTGGTGGCCCCAATAATGAACACATTCTTCTTGGTACCCATGCCATCCATTTCGGTTAAAATCTGATTAATTACACGATCAGCAGCACTGTCAGCATCACCCACATTACCGCCGCGGGCCTTGGCAATGGAGTCTAATTCATCGAAAAATAAAACACAAGGAGCCGCTGACCGAGCTTTATCGAATATGTTGCGCACATTTGCCTCTGACTCACCAAACCACATGGTCAACAGTTCGGGACCAATTTTTGTGGCAGATAAATTTTGTCGATTGCACGCGTGGTTCTGGTCCGATTTTGCCCATTTTAAATAGCGATCTGCATGCAAAAACTAAAAGTATATGTACGAAATTTCAGCTCAATATCTCCAAATTTACGCCAGTGAGAGTGCAAACAACAAACGGACATACGAACATACATGTCTAAATCGACTGTTTTTGACGCTGATCAAGAATATATATACTTTGTAGGGCCTCTGACGCCTCTTTCTGGGTGTTGCAAACGAAAGAACAAACTTAGTATACCCCCATCATTGAGGTGGAGGGTATAATGAAAGCACTAATTTGTTTTATTTTTTTCATTATATGTCGACGATGTTTTCAATCTAAAAATTGCTTTATTTTTGTTTTATTACAATTATTTGTTTCAATGTGTGTGTAAAGTAGGTTTGTATGGAATAATAAGAGTAAGAGATAATTATAATATGTTGTTGTTGTTGCAATTCTTATTCATTCTTTTCAAAAAGTTTACACCGGCATAATGGAAAGATGATAACATGTCATCCACATATGTGATGTCTTTTCGCTTCTGATGAATATTATCGATTGATGTTAATTTGTTGTTGTTGTTGCAGTTTTGAAATGAATTTGTTGTTGTATATGTTGTTGCTATTCTCATTATTGAAATTATATCTAAAAAAAAGGAGAAATCTAACTGTATAAATCGTCATCACCATTATAGCCCGGAGGATTCACTGGTACATTCGGACCAGAGCCTTGTTGAGTACCAACACCACCAGGAAATCTAAAATAAAAGAAATTACACAGAGAGAGAGAGTGAGAGAAATTATACATTTCATTAGTAAAAGATAAAAAACGAAAAAATGTTTACAAACGTAAAGTTTTGACCGAAACCACGTGACTGTTGCAGCTTTTGGGCAAACATTTCATATTTTCGTATATCATTGTCGGACACCGAACGACGAGCATACCTCATTGCTTCCTCAAAGTGGGCTCGTGCTATTTCTGGTACTGGATCATCGTGATTCATCTGTAAAGAATGGAGAAAGATTTGTTGTTGTTGTATAGTTACTCTTACATCCATGGGCGAGTTTTGTTTTTCGTCACGTTCCTTTTCGCGCCGTATCTCTGCCTCAATGGCCTGACGAATGGCTAATTTACAGGCTCGCTGACATATTTCGGTGAGATCAGCACCCGAAAAGCCTTGCGTCACCTTGGCTATATAATTCAAATCCACATCTTTGGCCAGCGGCCATTTGCGTAAGTTGACTTTGAGGATAGCTTCGCGCGATTTAACATCGGGCAATGGTATGTAAATGAGTTGATCGAGACGGCCGGATCGCAAAATGGCCGGATCTATAATATCGGGCCGATTGGTGGCCCCAATAATGAACACATTCTTCTTGGCACCCATGCCATCCATTTCGGTTAAAATCTGATTAATTACACGATCAACAGCACTGCCAGCATCACCCACATTACCGCCGCGGGCCTTGGCAATGGAGTCTAATTCATCGAAAAATAAAACACAAGGAGCCGCTGACCGAGCTTTATCGAATATGTTGCGCACATTTGCCTCTGACTCACCAAACCACATGGTCAACAGTTCGGGACCAATTTTTGTGGCAGATAAATTTTGTCGATTGCACGCGTGGTTCTGGTCCGATTTTGCCCATTTTAAATAGCGATCTGCATGCAAAAACTAAAAGTATATGTACGAAATTTCAGCTCAATATCTCCAAATTTACGCCAGTGAGAGTGCAAACAACAAACGGACATACGAACATACATGTCTAAATCGACTGTTTTTGACGCTGATCAAGAATATATATACTTTGTAGGGCCTCTGACGCCTCTTTCTGGGTGTTGCAAACGAAAGAACAAACTTAGTATACCCCCATCATTGAGGTGGAGGGTATAATGAAAGCACTAATTTGTTTTATTTTTTTCATTATATGTCGACGATGTTTTCAATCTAAAAATTGCTTTATTTTTGTTTCATTACAATTATTTGTTTCAATGTGTGTGTAAAGTAGGTTTGTATGGAATAATAAGAGTAAGAGATAATTATAATATGTTGTTGTTGTTGCAATTCTTATTCATTCTTTTCAAAAAGTTTACACCGGCATAATGGAAAGATGATAACATGTCATCCACATATGTGATGTCTTTCCGCTTCTGATGAATATTATCGATTGATGTTAATTTGTTGTTGTTGTTGCAGTTTTGAAATGAATTTGTTGTTGTATATGTTGTTGCTATTCTCATTATTGAAATTATATCTAAAAATAAGAAGAAATCTAACTGTATAAATCGTCATCACCATTATAGCCCGGAGGATTCACTGGTACATTCGGACCAGAGCCTTGTTGAGTACCAACACCACCAGAAAATCTAAAATAAAAGAAATTACACAGAGAGAGAGAGTGAGAGAAATTATACATTTCATTAGTAAAAGATAAAAAACGAAAAAATGTTTACAAACCTAAAGTTTTGACCGAAACCACGTGACTGTTGCAGCGTTTGGGCAAACATTTCATATTTTCGTATATCATTGTCGGACACCGAACGACGAGCATACCTCATTGCTTCCTCAAAGTGGGCTCGTGCTATTTCTGGTACTGGATCATCGTGATTCATCTGTAAAGAATGGAGAAAGATTTGTTGTTGTTGTATAGTTACTCTTACATCCATGGGCGAGTTTTGTTTTTCGTCACGTTCCTTTTCGCGCCGTATCTCTGCCTCAATGGCCTGACGAATGGCTAATTTACAGGCTCGCTGACATATTTCGGTGAGATCAGCACCCGAAAAGCCTTGCGTCACCTTGGCTATATAATTCAAATCCACATCTTTGGCCAGCGGCCATTTGCGTAAGTTGACTTTGAGGATAGCTTCGCGCGATTTAACATCGGGCAATGGTATGTAAATGAGTTGATCGAGACGGCCGGATCGCAAAATGGCCGGATCTATAATATCGGGCCGATTGGTGGCCCCAATAATGAACACATTCTTCTTGGCACCCATGCCATCCATTTCGGTTAAAATCTGATTAATTACACGATCAACAGCACTGCCAGCATCACCCACATTACCGCCGCGGGCCTTGGCAATGGAGTCTAATTCATCGAAAAATAAAACACAAGGAGCCGCTGACCGAGCTTTATCGAATATGTTGCGCACATTTGCCTCTGACTCACCAAACCACATGGTCAACAGTTCGGGACCAATTTTTGTGGCAGATAAATTTTGTCGATTGCACGCGTGGTTCTGGTCCGATTTTGCCCATTTTAAATAGCGATCTGCATGCAAAAACTAAAAGTATATGTACGAAATTTCAGCTCAATATCTCCAAATTTACGCCAGTGAGAGTGCAAACAACAAACGGACATACGAACATACATGTCTAAATCGACTGTTTTTGACGCTGATCAAGAATATATATACTTTGTAGGGCCTCTGACGCCTCTTTCTGGGTGTTGCAAACAAAAGAACAAACTTAGTATACCCCCATCATTGAGGTGGAGGGTACAATGAAAGCACTAATTTGTTTTATTTTTTTCATTATATGTCGACGATGTTTTCAATCTAAAAATTGCTTTATTTTTGTTTCATTACAATTATTTTTTTCAATGTGTGTGTAAGGTAGGTTTGTATGGAATAGTAAGAGTAAGAGATAATTATAATATGTTATTGTTGTTGCAATTCTTATTCATTCTTTTCAAAAAGTTTACACCGGCATAATGGAAAGATGATAACATGTCATCCACATATGTGATGTCTTTCCGCTTCTGATGAATATTATCGATTGATGTTCATTTGTTGTTGTTGTTGCAGTTTTGAAATGGATTTGTTGTTGTATTTGTTGTTGCTATTCTCATTATTGAAATTATATCTAAAAAAAAGGAGAAATCTAACTGTATAAATCGTCATCACCATTATAGCCCGGAGGATTCACTGGTACATTCGGACCAGAGCCTTGTTGAGTACCCACACCACCAGGAAATCTAAAATAAAAGAAATTACACACAGAGAGAGAGTGAGAGAAATTTTACATTTCATTAGTAAAAGATAAAAAACAAAAAAATGTTTACAAACCTAAAGTTTTGACCGAAACCACGTGACTGTTGCAGCGTTTGGGCAAACATTTCATATTTTCGTAAATCATTGTCGGAAACCGAACGACGAGCATACCTCATTGCTTCCTCAAAGTGGGCTCGTGCTATTTCTGGTACTGGATCATCGTGATTCATCTGTAAAGAATGGAGAAAGGTTTGTTGTTGTTTGTGTTGTTGTTATATAGTTTACTCTTACATCCATGGGCGAGTTTTGTTTTTCGGCACGTTCCTTTTCGCGTCGTATCTCTGCCTCAATGGCCTGACGAATGGCTAATTTACAGGCTCGCTGACATATTTCGGTGAGATCAGCACCCGAAAAGCCTTGCGTCACCTTGGCTATATAATTCAAATCCACATCTTTGGCCAGCGGCGATTTGCGTAAGTTGGCTTTGAGAATGGCTTCGCGCGATTTAACATCGGGCAATGGTATGTAAATGAGTTGATCGAGACGGCCGGATCGCAAAATGACCGGATCTATAATATCGGGCCGATTGGTGGCCCCAATAATGAACACATTCTTCTTGGTACCCATGCCATCCATTTCGGTTAAAATCTGATTAATTACACGATCAGCAGCACTGTCAGCATCACCCACATTACCGCCGCGGGCCTTGGCAATGGAGTCTAATTCATCGAAAAATAAAACACAAGGAGCCGCTGACCGAGCTTTATCGAATATGTTGCGCACATTTGCCTCTGACTCACCAAACCACATGGTCAACAGTTCGGGACCAATTTTTGTGGCAGATAAATTTTGTCGATTGCACGCGTGGTTCTGGTCCGATTTTGCCCATTTTAAATAGCGATCTGCATGCAAAAACTAAAAGTATATGTACGAAATTTCAGCTCAATATCTCCAAATTTACGCCAGTGAGAGTGCAAACAACAAACGGACATACGAACATACATGTCTAAATCGACTGTTTTTGACGCTGATCAAGAATATATATACTTTGTAGGGCCTCTGACGCCTCTTTCTGGGTGTTGCAAACGAAAGAACAAACTTAGTATACCCCCATCATTGAGGTGGAGGGTATAATGAAAGCACTAATTTGTTTTATTTTTTTCATTATATGTCGACGATGTTTTCAATCTAAAAATTGCTTTATTTTTGTTTTATTACAATTATTTGTTTCAATGTGTGTGTAAAGTAGGTTTGTATGGAATAATAAGAGTAAGAGATAATTATAATATGTTGTTGTTGTTGCAATTCTTATTCATTCTTTTCAAAAAGTTTACACCGGCATAATGGAAAGATGATAACATGTCATCCACATATGTGATGTCTTTCCGCTTCTGATGAATATTATCGATTGATGTTAATTTGTTGTTGTTGTTGCAGTTTTGAAATGAATTTGTTGTTGTATTTGTTGTTGCTATTCTCATTATTGAAATTATATCTAAAAAAAAGGAGAAATCTAACTGTATAAATCGTCATCACCATTATAGCCCGAAGGATTCACTGGTACATTCGGACCAGAGCCTTGTTGAGTACCCACACCACCAGGAAATCTAAAATAAAAGAAATTACACAGAGAGAGAGAGTGAGAGAAATTTTACATTTCATTAGTAAAAGATAAAAAACAAAAAAATGTTTACAAACCTAAAGTTTTGACCGAAACCACGTGACTGTTGCAGCGTTTGGGCAAACATTTCATATTTTCGTAAATCATTGTCGGAAACCGAACGACGAGCATACCTCATTGCTTCCTCAAAGTGGGCTCGTGCTATTTCTGGTACTGGATCATCGTGATTCATCTGTAAAGAATGGAGAAAGGTTTGTTGTTGTTTGTGTTGTTGTTATATAGTTTACTCTTACATCCATGGGCGAGTTTTGTTTTTCGGCACGTTCCTTTTCGCGTCGTATCTCTGCCTCAATGGCCTGACGAATGGCTAATTTACAGGCTCGCTGACATATTTCGGTGAGATCAGCACCCGAAAAGCCTTGCGTCACCTTGGCTATATAATTCAAATCCACATCTTTGGCCAGCGGCGATTTGCGTAAGTTGGCTTTGAGAATGGCTTCGCGCGATTTAACATCGGGCAATGGTATGTAAATGAGTTGATCGAGACGGCCGGATCGCAAAATGGCCGGATCTATAATATCGGGCCGATTGGTGGCCCCAATATTGAACACATTATTCTTGGCACCCATGCCATCCATTTCGGTTAAAATCTGATTAATTACACGATCAGCAGCACTGCCAGCATCACCCACATTACCGCCGCGGGCCTTGGCAATGGAGTCTAATTCATCGAAAAATAAAACACAAGGAGCCGCTGACCGAGCTTTATCGAATATGTTGCGCACATTTGCCTCTGACTCACCAAACCACATGGTCAACAGTTCGGGACCAATTTTTGTGGCAGATAAATTTTGTCGATTGCACGCGTGGTTCTGGTCCGATTTTGCCCATTTTAAATAGCGATCTGCATGCAAAAACTAAAAGTATATGTACGAAATTTCAGCTCAATATCTCCAAATTTACGCCAGTGAGAGTGCAAACAACAAACGGACATACGAACATACATGTCTAAATCGACTGTTTTTGACGCTGATCAAGAATATATATACTTTGTAGGGCCTCTGACGCCTCTTTCTGGGTGTTGCAAACGAAAGAACAAACTTAGTATACCCCCATCATTGAGGTGGAGGGTATAATGAAAGCACTAATTTGTTTTATTTTTTTCATTATATGTCGACGATGTTTTCAATCTAAAAATTGCTTTATTTTTGTTTTATTACAATTATTTGTTTCAATGTGTGTGTAAAGTAGGTTTGTATGGAATAATAAGAGTAAGAGATAATTATAATATGTTGTTGTTGTTGCAATTCTTATTCATTCTTTTCAAAAAGTTTACACCGGCATAATGGAAAGATGATAACATGTCATCCACATATGTGATGTCTTTCCGCTTCTGATGAATATTATCGATTGAAGTTAATTTGTTGTTGTTGTTGCAGTTTTGAAATGAATTTGTTGTTGTATTTGTTGTTGCTATTCTCATTATTGAAATTATATCTAAAAAAAGGAGAAATCTAACTGTATAAATCGTCATCACCATTATAGCCCGAAGGATTCACTGGTACATTCGGACCAGAGCCTTGTTGAGTACCCACACCACCAGGAAATCTAAAATAAAAGAAATTACACACAGAGAGAGAGTGAGAGAAATTTTACATTTCATTAGTAAAAGATAAAAAACGAAAAAATGTTTACAAACCTAAAGTTTTGACCGAAACCACGTGACTGTTGCAGCGTTTGGGCAAACATTTCATATTTTCGTATATCATTGTCGGACACCGAACGACGAGCATACCTCATTGCTTCCTCAAAGTGGGCTCGTGCTATTTCTGGTACTGGATCATCGTCATCCATCTGTAAAGAATGGAGAAAGGTTTGCTGTTGTTGTATAGTTACTCTTACATCCATGGGCGAGTTTTGTTTTTCGTCACGTTCCTTTTCGCGCCGTATCTCTGCCTCAATGGCCTGACGAATGGCTAATTTACAGGCTCGCTGACATATTTCGGTGAGATCAGCACCCGAAAAGCCTTGCGTCACCTTGGCTATATAATTCAAATCCACATCTTTGGCCAGCGGCCATTTGCGTAAGTTGACTTTGAGGATAGCTTCGCGCGATTTAACATCGGGCAATGGTATGTAAATGAGTTGATCGAGACGGCCGGATCGCAAAATGGCCGGATCTATAATATCGGGCCGATTGGTGGCCCCAATAATGAACACATTCTTCTTGGCACCCATGCCATCCATTTCGGTTAAAATCTGATTAATTACACGATCAACAGCACTGCCAGCATCACCCACATTACCGCCGCGGGCCTTGGCAATGGAGTCTAATTCATCGAAAAATAAAACACAAGGAGCCGCTGACCGAGCTTTATCGAATATGTTGCGCACATTTGCCTCTGACTCACCAAACCACATGGTCAACAGTTCGGGACCAATTTTTGTGGCAGATAAATTTTGTCGATTGCACGCGTGGTTCTGGTCCGATTTTGCCCATTTTAAATAGCGATCTGCATGCAAAAACTAAAAGTATATGTACGAAATTTCAGCTCAATATCTCCAAATTTACGCCAGTGAGAGTGCAAACAACAAACGGACATACGAACATACATGTCTAAATCGACTGTTTTTGACGCTGATCAAGAATATATATACTTTGTAGGGCCTCTGACGCCTCTTTCTGGGTGTTGCAAACGAAAGAACAAACTTAGTATACCCCCATCATTGAGGTGGAGGGTATAATGAAAGCACTAATTTGTTTTATTTTTTTCATTATATGTCGACGATGTTTTCAATCTAAAAATTGCTTTATTTTTGTTTCATTACAATTATTTGTTTCAATGTGTGTGTAAAGTAGGTTTGTATGGAATAATAAGAGTAAGAGATAATTATAATATGTTGTTGTTGTTGCAATTCTTATTCATTCTTTTCAAAAAGTTTACACCGGCATAATGGAAAGATGATAACATGTCATCCACATATGTGATGTCTTTCCGCTTCTGATGAATATTATCGATTGATGTTAATTTGTTGTTGTTGTTGCAGTTTTGAAATGAATTTGTTGTTGTATATGTTGTTTCTATTCTCATTATTGAAATTATATCTAAAAATAAGAAGAAATCTAACTGTATAAATCGTCATCACCATTATAGCCCGGAGGATTCACTGGTACATTCGGACCAGAGCCTTGTTGAGTACCAACACCACCAGAAAATCTAAAATAAAAGAAATTACACAGAGAGAGAGAGTGAGAGAAATTATACATTTCATTAGTAAAAGATAAAAAACGAAAAAATGTTTACAAACCTAAAGTTTTGACCGAAACCACGTGACTGTTGCAGCGTTTGGGCAAACATTTCATATTTTCGTATATCATTGTCGGACACCGAACGACGAGCATACCTCATTGCTTCCTCAAAGTGGGCTCGTGCTATTTCTGGTACTGGATCATCGTGATTCATCTGTAAAGAATGGAGAAAGATTTGTTGTTGTTGTATAGTTACTCTTACATCCATGGGCGAGTTTTGTTTTTCGTCACGTTCCTTTTCGCGCCGTATCTCTGCCTCAATGGCCTGACGAATGGCTAATTTACAGGCTCGCTGACATATTTCGGTGAGATCAGCACCCGAAAAGCCTTGCGTCACCTTGGCTATATAATTCAAATCCACATCTTTGGCCAGCGGCCATTTGCGTAAGTTGACTTTGAGGATAGCTTCGCGCGATTTAACATCGGGCAATGGTATGTAAATGAGTTGATCGAGACGGCCGGATCGCAAAATGGCCGGATCTATAATATCGGGCCGATTGGTGGCCCCAATAATGAACACATTCTTCTTGGCACCCATGCCATCCATTTCGGTTAAAATCTGATTAATTACACGATCAGCAGCACTGCCAGCATCACCCACATTACCGCCGCGGGCCTTGGCAATGGAGTCTAATTCATCGAAAAATAAAACACAAGGAGCCGCTGACCGAGCTTTATCGAATATGTTGCGCACATTTGCCTCTGACTCACCAAACCACATGGTCAACAGTTCGGGACCAATTTTTGTGGCAGATAAATTTTGTCGATTGCACGCGTGGTTCTGGTCCGATTTTGCCCATTTTAAATAGCGATCTGCATGCAAAAACTAAAAGTATATGTACGAAATTTCAGTTCAATATCTCCAAATTTACGTCAGTGAGAGTGCAAACAACAAACGACATACGAACATACATGTCTAAATCGACTGTTTTTGACGCTGATCAAGAATATATATACTTTGTAGGGCCTCTGACGCCTCTTTCTGGGTGTTGCAAACGAAAGAACAAACTTAGTATACCCCCATCATTGAGGTGGAGGGTATAATGAAAGCACTAATTTGTTTTACTTTTTTCATTATATGTCGACGATGTTTTCAATCTAAAAATTGCTTTATTTTTGTTTCATTACACTTATTTGTTTCAATGTGTGTGTAAGGTAGGTTTGTATGGAATAGTAAGAGTAAGAGATAATTATAATATGTTGTTGTTGTTGCAATTCTTATTCATTCTTTTCAAAAAGTTTACACCGGCATAATGGAAAGATGATAACATGTCATCCACATATGTGATGTCTTTTCGCTTCTGATGAATATTATCGATTGATGTTAATTTGTTGTTGTTGTTGCAGTTTTGAAATGAATTTGTTGTTGTATATGTTGTTGCTATTCTCATTATTGAAATTATATCTAAAAAAAAGGAGAAATCTAACTGTATAAATCGTCATCACCATTATAGCCCGGAGGATTCACTGGTACATTCGGACCAGAGCCTTGTTGAGTACCAACACCACCAGGAAATCTAAAATAAAAGAAATTACACAGAGAGAGAGAGTGAGAGAAATTATACATTTCATTAGTAAAAGATAAAAAACAAAAAAATGTTTACAAACCTAAAGTTTTGACCGAAACCACGTGACTGTTGCAGCGTTTGGGCAAACATTTCATATTTTCGTATATCATTGTCGGACACCGAACGACGAGCATACCTCATTGCTTCCTCAAAGTGGGCTCGTGCTATTTCTGGTACTGGATCATCGTGATTCATCTGTAAAGAATGGAGAAAGATTTGTTGTTGTTGTATAGTTACTCTTACATCCATGGGCGAGTTTTGTTTTTCGTCACGTTCCTTTTCGCGCCGTATCTCTGCCTCAATGGCCTGACGAATGGCTAATTTACAGGCTCGCTGACATATTTCGGTGAGATCAGCACCCGAAAAGCCTTGCGTCACCTTGGCTATATAATTCAAATCCACATCTTTGGCCAGCGGCCATTTGCGTAAGTTGACTTTGAGGATAGCTTCGCGCGATTTAACATCGGGCAATGGTATGTAAATGAGTTGATCGAGACGGCCGGATCGCAAAATGGCCGGATCTATAATATCGGGCCGATTGGTGGCCCCAATAATGAACACATTCTTCTTGGCACCCATGCCATCCATTTCGGTTAAAATCTGATTAATTACACGATCAACAGCACTGCCAGCATCACCCACATTACCGCCGCGGGCCTTGGCAATGGAGTCTAATTCATCGAAAAATAAAACACAAGGAGCCGCTGACCGAGCTTTATCGAATATGTTGCGCACATTTGCCTCTGACTCACCAAACCACATGGTCAACAGTTCGGGACCAATTTTTGTGGCAGATAAATTTTGTCGATTGCACGCGTGGTTCTGGTCCGATTTTGCCCATTTTAAATAGCGATCTGCATGCAAAAACTAAAAGTATATGTACGAAATTTCAGCTCAATATCTCCAAATTTACGCCAGTGAGAGTGCAAACAACAAACGGACATACGAACATACATGTCTAAATCGACTGTTTTTGACGCTGATCAAGAATATATATACTTTGTAGGGCCTCTGACGCCTCTTTCTGGGTGTTGCAAACGAAAGAACAAACTTAGTATACCCCCATCATTGAGGTGGAGGGTATAATGAAAGCACTAATTTGTTTTATTTTTTTCATTATATGTCGACGATGTTTTCAATCTAAAAATTGCTTTATTTTTGTTTCATTACAATTATTTGTTTCAATGTGTGTGTAAAGTAGGTTTGTATGGAATAATAAGAGTAAGAGATAATTATAATATGTTGTTGTTGTTGCAATTCTTATTCATTCTTTTCAAAAAGTTTACACCGGCATAATGGAAAGATGATAACATGTCATCCACATATGTGATGTCTTTCCGCTTCTGATGAATATTATCGATTGATGTTAATTTGTTGTTGTTGTTGCAGTTTTGAAATGAATTTGTTGTTGTATATGTTGTTGCTATTCTCATTATTGAAATTATATCTAAAAATAAGAAGAAATCTAACTGTATAAATCGTCATCACCATTATAGCCCGGAGGATTCACTGATACATTCGGACCAGAGCCTTGTTGAGTACCAACACCACCAGAAAATCTAAAATAAAAGAAATTACACAGAGAGAGAGAGTGAGAGAAATTATACATTTCATTAGTAAAAGATAAAAAACGAAAAAATGTTTACAAACCTAAAGTTTTGACCGAAACCACGTGACTGTTGCAGCGTTTGGGCAAACATTTCATATTTTCGTATATCATTGTCGGACACCGAACGACGAGCATACCTCATTGCTTCCTCAAAGTGGGCTCGTGCTATTTCTGGTACTGGATCATCGTGATTCATCTGTAAAGAATGGAGAAAGATTTGTTGTTGTTGTATAGTTACTCTTACATCCATGGGCGAGTTTTGTTTTTCGTCACGTTCCTTTTCGCGCCGTATCTCTGCCTCAATGGCCTGACGAATGGCTAATTTACAGGCTCGCTGACATATTTCGGTGAGATCAGCACCCGAAAAGCCTTGCGTCACCTTGGCTATATAATTCAAATCCACATCTTTGGCCAGCGGCCATTTGCGTAAGTTGACTTTGAGGATAGCTTCGCGCGATTTAACATCGGGCAATGGTATGTAAATGAGTTGATCGAGACGGCCGGATCGCAAAATGGCCGGATCTATAATATCGGGCCGATTGGTGGCCCCAATAATGAACACATTCTTCTTGGCACCCATGCCATCCATTTCGGTTAAAATCTGATTAATTACACGATCAACAGCACTGCCAGCATCACCCACATTACCGCCGCGGGCCTTGGCAATGGAGTCTAATTCATCGAAAAATAAAACACAAGGAGCCGCTGACCGAGCTTTATCGAATATGTCGCGCACATTGGCCTCTGACTCACCAAACCACATGGTCAACAGTTCGGGACCAATTTTTGTGGCAGATAAATTTTGTCGATTGCACGCGTGGTTCTGGTCCGATTTTGCCCATTTTAAATAGCGATCTGCATGCAAAAACTAAAAGTATATGTACGAAATTTCAGCTCAATATCTCCAAATTTACGCCAGTGAGAGTGCAAACAACAAACGGACATACGAACATACATGTCTAAATCGACTGTTTTTGACGCTGATCAAGAATATATATACTTTGTAGGGCCTCTGACGCCTCTTTCTGGGTGTTGCAAACAAAAGAACAAACTTAGTATACCCCCATCATTGAGGTGGAGGGTACAATGAAAGCACTAATTTGTTTTATTTTTTTCATTATATGTCGACGATGTTTTCAATCTAAAAATTGCTTTATTTTTGTTTCATTACAATTATTTTTTTCAATGTGTGTGTAAGGTAGGTTTGTATGGAATAGTAAGAGTAAGAGATAATTATAATATGTTGTTGTTGTTGCAATTCTTATTCATTCTTTTCAAAAAGTTTACACCGGCATAATGGAAAGATGATAACATGTCATCCACATATGTGATGTCTTTCCGCTTCTGATGAATATTATCGATTGATGTTCATTTGTTGTTGTTGTTGCAGTTTTGAAATGGATTTGTTGTTGTATTTGTTGTTGCTATTCTCATTATTGAAATTATATCTAAAAAAAAGGAGAAATCTAACTGTATAAATCGTCATCACCATTATAGCCCGGAGGATTCACTGGTACATTCGGACCAGAGCCTTGTTGAGTACCCACACCACCAGGAAATCTAAAATAAAAGAAATTACACACAGAGAGAGAGTGAGAGAAATTTTACATTTCATTAGTAAAAGATAAAAAACAAAAAAATGTTTACAAACCTAAAGTTTTGACCGAAACCACGTGACTGTTGCAGCGTTTGGGCAAACATTTCATATTTTCGTAAATCATTGTCGGAAACCGAACGACGAGCATACCTCATTGCTTCCTCAAAGTGGGCTCGTGCTATTTCTGGTACTGGATCATCGTGATTCATCTGTAAAGAATGGAGAAAGGTTTGTTGTTGTTTGTGTTGTTGTTATATAGTTTACTCTTACATCCATGGGCGAGTTTTGTTTTTCGGCACGTTCCTTTTCGCGTCGTATCTCTGCCTCAATGGCCTGACGAATGGCTAATTTACAGGCTCGCTGACATATTTCGGTGAGATCAGCACCCGAAAAGCCTTGCGTCACCTTGGCTATATAATTCAAATCCACATCTTTGGCCAGCGGCGATTTGCGTAAGTTGGCTTTGAGAATGGCTTCGCGCGATTTAACATCGGGCAATGGTATGTAAATGAGTTGATCGAGACGGCCGGATCGCAAAATGGCCGGATCTATAATATCGGGCCGATTGGTGGCCCCAATATTGAACACATTATTCTTGGCACCCATGCCATCCATTTCGGTTAAAATCTGATTAATTACACGATCAGCAGCACTGCCAGCATCACCCACATTACCGCCGCGGGCCTTGGCAATGGAGTCTAATTCATCGAAAAATAAAACACAAGGAGCCGCTGACCGAGCTTTATCGAATATGTTGCGCACATTTGCCTCTGACTCACCAAACCACATGGTCAACAGTTCGGGACCAATTTTTGTGGCAGATAAATTTTGTCGATTGCACGCGTGGTTCTGGTCCGATTTTGCCCATTTTAAATAGCGATCTGCAGGCAAAAACTAAAAGTATATGTACGAAATTTCAGCTCAATATCTCCAAATTTACGCCAGTGAGAGTGCAAACAACAAACGGACATACGAACATACATGTCTAAATCGACTGTTTTTGACGCTGATCAAGAATATATATACTTTGTAGGGCCTCTGACGCCTCTTTCTGGGTGTTGCAAACGAAAGAACAAACTTAGTATACCCCCATCATTGAGGTGGAGGGTATAATGAAAGCACTAATTTGTTTTATTTTTTTCATTATATGTCGACGATGTTTTCAATCTAAAAATTGCTTTATTTTTGTTTTATTACAATTATTTGTTTCAATGTGTGTGTAAAGTAGGTTTGTATGGAATAATAAGAGTAAGAGATAATTATAATATGTTGTTGTTGTTGCAATTCTTATTCATTCTTTTCAAAAAGTTTACACCGGCATAATGGAAAGATGATAACATGTCATCCACATATGTGATGTCTTTCCGCTTCTGATGAATATTATCGATTGATGTTAATTTGTTGTTGTTGTTGCAGTTTTGAAATGAATTTGTTGTTGTATTTGTTGTTGCTATTCTCATTATTGAAATTATATCTAAAAAAAAGGAGAAATCTAACTGTATAAATCGTCATCACCATTATAGCCCGAAGGATTCACTGGTACATTCGGACCAGAGCCTTGTTGAGTACCCACACCACCAGGAAATCTAAAATAAAAGAAATTACACAGAGAGAGAGAGTGAGAGAAATTTTACATTTCATTAGTAAAAGATAAAAAACGAAAAAATGTTTACAAACCTAAAGTTTTGACCGAAACCACGTGACTGTTGCAGCGTTTGGGCAAACATTTCATATTTTCGTATATCATTGTCGGACACCGAACGACGAGCATACCTCATTGCTTCCTCAAAGTGGGCTCGTGCTATTTCTGGTACTGGATCATCGTCATCCATCTGTAAAGAATGGAGAAAGGTTTGCTGTTGTTGTTGTTGTATAGTTTACTCTTACATCCATGGGCGAGTTTTGTTTTTC
Organism: Ornithomya chloropus; assembly: GCA_963971445.1. Classification (NCBI taxonomy): domain Eukaryota; kingdom Metazoa; phylum Arthropoda; class Insecta; order Diptera; family Hippoboscidae; genus Ornithomya; species Ornithomya chloropus. The sequence goes on from OZ020531.1 coordinate 33,047,190, forward strand.
GGCACGTTCCTTTTCGCGTCGTATCTCTGCCTCAATGGCCTGACGAATGGCTAATTTACAGGCTCGCTGACATATTTCGGTGAGATCAGCACCCGAAAAGCCTTGCGTCACCTTGGCTATATAATTCAAATCCACATCTTTGGCCAGCGGCGATTTGCGTAAGTTGGCTTTGAGAATGGCTTCGCGCGATTTAACATCGGGCAATGGTATGTAAATGAGTTGATCGAGACGGCCGGATCGCAAAATGGCCGGATCTATAATATCGGGCCGATTGGTGGCCCCAATAATGAACACATTCTTCTTGGCACCCATGCCATCCATTTCGGTTAAAATCTGATTAATTACACGATCAACAGCACTGCCAGCATCACCCACATTACCGCCGCGGGCCTTGGCAATGGAGTCTAATTCATCGAAAAATAAAACACAAGGAGCCGCTGACCGAGCTTTATCGAATATGTTGCGCACATTTGCCTCTGACTCACCAAACCACATGGTCAACAGTTCGGGACCAATTTTTGTGGCAGATAAATTTTGTCGATTGCACGCGTGGTTCTGGTCCGATTTTGCCCATTTTAAATAGCGATCTGCATGCAAAAACTAAAAGTATATGTACGAAATTTCAGTTCAATATCTCCAAATTTACGCCAGTGAGAGTGCAAACAACAAACGGACATACGAACATACATGTCTAAATCGACTGTTTTTGACGCTGATCAAGAATATATATACTTTGTAGGGCCTCTGACGCCTCTTTCTGGGTGTTGCAAACGAAAGAACAAACTTAGTACACCCCCATCATTGAGGTGGAGGGTATAATGAAAGCACTAATTTGTTTTATTTTTTTCATTATATGTCGACGATGTTTTCAATCTAAAAATTGCTTTATTTTTGTTTCATTACAATTATTTTTTTCAATGTGTGTGTAAGGTAGGTTTGTATGGAATAATAAGAGTAAGAGATAATTATAATATGTTGTTGTTGTTGCAATTCTTATTCATTCTTTTCAAAAAGTTTACACCGGCATAATGGAAAGATGATAACATGTCATCCACATATGTGATATCTTTCCGCTTCTGATGAATATTATCGATTGATGTTAATTTGTTGTTGTTGTTGCAGTTTTGAAATGAATTTGTTGTTGTATTTGTTGTTGCTATTCTCATTATTGAAATTATATCTAAAAAAAAGGAGAAATCTAACTGTATAAATCGTCATCACCATTATAGCCCGAAGGATTCACTGGTACATTCGGACCAGAGCCTTGTTGAGTACCCACACCACCAGGAAATCTAAAATAAAAGAAATTACACAGAGAGAGAGAGTGAGAGAAATTTTACATTTCATTAGTAAAAGATAAAAAACGAAAAAATGTTTACAAACCTAAAGTTTTGACCGAAACCACGTGACTGTTGCAGCGTTTGGGCAAACATTTCATATTTTCGTATATCATTGTCGGACACCGAACGACGAGCATACCTCATTGCTTCCTCAAAGTGGGCTCGTGCTATTTCTGGTACTGGATCATCGTCATCCATCTGTAAAGAATGGAGAAAGGTTTGCTGTTGTTGTTGTTGTATAGTTTACTCTTACATCCATGGGCGAGTTTTGTTTTTCGGCACGTTCCTTTTCGCGCCGTATCTCTGCCTCAATGGCCTGACGAATGGCTAATTTACAGGCTCGCTGACATATTTCGGTGAGATCAGCACCCGAAAAGCCTTGCGTCACCTTGGCTATATAATTCAAATCCACATCTTTGGCCAGCGGCGATTTGCGTAAGTTGGCTTTGAGGATAGCTTCGCGCGATTTATCATCGGGCAATGGTATGTAAATGAGTTGATCGAGACGGCCGGGTCGCAAAATGGCCGGATCTATAATATCGGGCCGATTGGTGGCCCCAATAATGAACACATTCTTCTTGGCACCCATGCCATCCATTTCGGTTAAAATCTGATTAATTACACGATCAGCAGCACCGCCAGCATCACCCACATTACCGCCGCGGGCCTTGGCAATGGAGTCTAATTCATCGAAAAATAAAACACAAGGAGCCGCTGACCGAGCTTTATCGAATATGTCGCGCACATTGGCCTCTGACTCACCAAACCACATGGTCAACAGTTCGGGACCTTTCACGGATATGAAATTAGCCTGACATTCATTGGCAATGGCCTTAGCCAGCAGAGTTTTACCACAACCGGGCGGCCCATAGAACAATACACCGCGACTGGGTTGCATACCAAATTTCAGAAACTTATCCGGATGCTCTACCGGATATTGCACCAACTCCTGCAACTCCTTCTTGACACTCTCCAAACCGCCAATGTCCGACCAAGTGGTGTTGGGCACCTCAACCACCGTTTCACGTAAAGCCGAAGGACTTGACTTGGTCATGGCATAACGGAAGTTCTCCATAGTGACTGCCAAAGAGGCCAAGACTTCAGCGTCAATTTTATCATCTTCCAAATCAATCAAATCCATTTTCTCGCGGATCTGTTGCAAAGCTGCCTCCGAACACAATGACGCCAAATCAGCGCCCACATGACCGTGTGTTTCGGTGGCTATTTGTTCCAAATCCACATCATCGGCCAATTTCATATTTTTAGTGTGTATACGTAACACCTCCAAGCGACCAGTAGCATCCGGTATGCCGATATCAATTTCCCGATCGAACCGTCCGAAACGCCTTAGAGCGGGATCTATGGAATTTGGACGATTGGTGGCGGCCATAACAATGAGATGTGAGCTCTTCTTCATGCCATCCATCAAAGTCAACAATTGAGACACAATGCGACGTTCCACTTCACCGTGAGTTTTGTCACGTTTCGGAGCGATGGCGTCAATTTCATCAATAAAAATAATGGCCGGAGAGTTCTTTTCAGCCTCTTCGAAAGCTTTACGCAAATTCGATTCAGATTCGCCAGCCAATTTGGACATAATTTCCGGACCATTGATAAGAAAGAAGAAAGCACCCGTTTCATTGGCCACAGCGCGAGCTATTAATGTTTTACCTGTACCAGGCGGACCATACATTAAAATGCCGCGTGGCGGTTTAACACCGATCGCCTTGAATAAGGAAGGATGACGTAACGGTAACTCAACCATTTCTTTAATTTGCGCCAATTGTTTGCGACAGCCGCCAATATCATCATAACCGACAGCATTCAAAGATTCTTCTTCTTCCTAAGATTTAAGTGACATAAAAGGATTCCAAACAAAATTTCTTTCACGTTTTCAACAAACCTCACGTTTAATGGGATCACCATCACAAAAGATGACCGTATCGGGGGCCACAATACAGAATGGATCCGGATCGGTTAAGACCACTTTAAATTCAATGGGGCGCATGGCAGCACGCACAACAAAGTTATCGCCCATATGTATGGGCCGGTAGGCCTCCAAAAAATATGGTTTCAAGTAGATTTCAAATAAATTGCCGGTAACGCCTTCGGTCGTATCATCGATGGGCAAAATACGCACCCGCTTACCATACTTGACATCGGGACAGGGATGAATGGAAACAACATCCGATAAATGAACGCATAAATTATTACGCACAACACGATTCATGCGTATTTTCTCATCGGGACAACTGTCATCGGACAAGACGATACAAACTGTTTCTTTGCGGCGTTTGCCCTTCAGAATGACAGTATCGCCGCGAAATAATTGCAATTCATCCATTTTCGCCTGAAAATCAAATATTATTAAAATTTAATAAAATATTTATCACCCTCATGTGCTTACTAACCTGAGACAATGAAACCACTGAGTTGTCATCGTTGGTGGCTTCTTCAACAATTAAACGGTTGGGACGATCTTTACGTTTCAAAATGGCTGTTGCCAAATCCTCACTACATACATTTGGAAAATAGATATAAAAAAAAAATTGTTTTTTAACAAATTAATTTACAAGCAGAAAATTGAACGTTTAGAATGAATTGGAATTTTAATGCCAACCGCTTCTCTGTGTCAGATCCCGATTCATGGTTGTTAGGATTTTTTTCTTTTTTTTTACTTGACAGCTCTAAAGAACCGCGTGATCTTTTTAAAGCATCCTGATCTTGGCGGTATTTTTGCACATAACTGGACACATCAAGGTCTTCTTCCATTATATCATCATCTGGATCCGAGTCGTTGTGCCAATTAGGAAAAGCCATTGAACGTCGCGTGTTATCGCGCTTGTTACTACCGTGACCACCACCACTACCACTCGCCATTGTTATAACAGACTTAAGCTCACACACACACACACTCTCGCACTCAATGCTGTATGTGCAATTGTGTGTTTTATGAGTGAGTAATGTTATAGGTTAGACAGAGATATTGTAACAGTTGTCTCTAAAGGTTCAAGTTTTGTTTTTTTCTTAATCCTGTATACACAGTTGAAGAGCAAACAATGGAAGGCATACAAACACTTCAACACTCTCTCTGTTTAATACAAAAAAAACTTTTAATTCCGTCCGTGTCTGCCCGTTTTCTTTGTTTCTAAAATTTTCAACACGTAAATATATTTTTTTAATTTTTCCAATTTTGTTTTTTTTTTTTTTTTTTGATAATTGTATCGTAGGAGGTGTGATCCTTTTTCTTTCTATTTGACATATTCATATATATTCAATAATTGGAGTTGTTACTAAAACGGCACCAATTACTAATTAATATAAATTTTTAACATAAAACAAAAATTGATGAATACTCATAAACATTAAAGAAAAAACACACCATCCACTATTAACATTGCAAAAATTTGAATATTAACTCTGTCAGCTTTCATCAACTTTTAATCCTCTTTTTAACTTACCTTTTCGAATCAGCCATTTCTTGACTGTTTATTACAGAACTTTTTTGCTTAATTTAAACGGTTGAAAATTATTATAAATTGTAAATATTCTATACTGTACGAATTTAAGTAATTTTCTTGATGTTTTGGTGGTATTGTAAAGAAAAGCTGACTAGAACCAGGGTTGACAACTCTTAAGCGATTAAATACATGAAGCTTTTCGAACTAATCAGATGCGTGAAGTTAAAAAGTTTTAAAAAGTTATTATTCTCTGAGAGAGAGAAGAAAAAGAGAGAGAAAAAAATGAAAATCCGAGCAGAGACTTCAAACAGAGACTTCAAATCAGAGACGGAGTGTCACTCTCTTAAATACTTGGCGGCAGAATCTCAAGAAAATCTCAAGGCCCATATCGTACGGTCAAAGTTATCGTAAAAAGCACAAATATCGTATTTACCGAATTCGTTCCACTGACTTGTTCTATCGAATGTGGCTGGTTTTTTTTGATTTTATACAAATCTTAAGGACTCGCTTGATACGTTTCTGCAATAAAAAATTTTTGAAAAAAAAAAAAACTTTGCAAAACATCAAGCAAACATGTATAAAGGGTCGAAAAGTGGAAAAATGGGACGAAGAACGTAATAGAAAGCAGCCTTATTTTCATTTATTAATTACATATTCATTCATTCATAATATATGAAATTACATGCGTATAAATGTTTGTGATCTATGGAATTCCCTTTAAAAAACAACCCAAGTCGTGTGCCACGATCACAAACATTTGTTTTCCTTGCATTTGAAAACTATGGTATTCCCTTTGCTTTGCTTATAAGCATAGAAAAAGCAACAAAAGTAACATGCGTAAAAAACCAAGAGCAAAAGAACCAATTCTTCACTATTTTCGGTCCTCAAAAAGCAACAACAGTACACATGCGTAAAAAACTAAGAAGAAAAAAAACCAATGCTTCGCTATTTTCGGTCCGGAAGAAATTATGAGGAAATTTGCAATGTATTAGAATATTGCTTATTTTCGGTCCGGAAAAAAGTCAGAGCAAATGACTCTGTGACGCGTGCGTCACAAAAACAAACGATTGAAAAGCCAACAGCTTTTGTGCTCTAGTTATTATTATTACGTGTAGTGGGTAAAGTCGATCTATTTGCTCACGTTCCTAAAATTACACGTGGATGGCTCTTAGATAACATATATAAATGTTAAGGACTAATGATTTATTTGTGTATTCTATTATATATAGTGTGGTGGTGTATGAGTTGCATGCGCATATAACCATAAATCCACATATGCTAGGAGGAACTTAATATGTTTTTGTTTCGATAGCGCACATAGCAAAGCTGATTTGAAGATTTGTTAAAATTTTGATTTTTCAACCATTTCAAGGCGATGTTGCGAGATTTCGCAAGTGCATTGGTAAAGAGATGCGGGAAGCAAAGGGTTTTGTGTCCGTGTGCAAATATTCTAATACATTGCAAATTTCCTCATAATTTCTTCCGGACCGAAAATAGCGAAGCATTGGTTTTTTTTCTTCTTAGTTTTTTACGCATGTGTACTGTTGTTGCTTTTTGAGGACCGAAAATAGTGAAGAATTGGTTCTTTTGCTCTTGGTTTTTTACGCATGTTACTTTTGTTGCTTTTTCTATGCTTATAAGCAAAGCAAAGGGAATACCATAGTTTTCAAATGCAAGGAAAACAAATGTTTGTGATCGTGGCACACGACTTGGGTTGTTTTTTAAAGGGAATTCCATAGATCACAAACATTTATACGCATGTAATTTCATATATTATTAATGAATGAATATGTAATTAATAAATGAAAATAAGGCTGCTTTCTATTACGTTCTTCGTCCCATTTTTCCACTTTTCGACCCTTTATACATGTTTGCTTGATGTTTTGCAAAGTTTTTTTTTTTTTCAAAAATTTTTTATTGCAGAAACGTATCAAGCGAGTCCTTAAGATTTGTATAAAATCAAAAAAAACCAGCCACATTCGATAGAACAAGTCAGTGGAACGAATTCGGTAAATACGATATTTGTGCTTTTTACGATAACTTTGACCGTACGATATGGGCCTTGAGATTTTCTTGAGATTCTGCCGCCAAGTATTTAAGAGAGTGACACTCCGTCTCTGATTTGAAGTCTCTGGTACAAGATAGACGAACTGACGTCCTAGAAATAGTCCGAGATCGAGATTATCCAATGGAATCAACCACGATTGAGTGGAAATAGTTTTCATAATAGGATACCGGCCGAAGGGTTACGTCATCTTTCAAATGATAATATTAGTCATGGGCCAAATGAATGTCCGATGGCACCGAACACCTTTAGAATAGACAAATGGGATATTGTTTTTGATGGCAACCCCACTACGTTGAGTGCGGAAGATTTCATATTCCGGTTGGAGTACATGCAAGAGTATATCGTGTTCCGTAGTCCGAGGCGCTGAGGGATTTCATAGATTGCTCAAAGGACAGGCAAAAGAATGGGATTGGGTTTATTTGAAAATGTATCAGGGGACGAATTGGGACTCCTTAAAAAATGGACTGCTCTTACAATACCAGACGAACAAAACAAATATCGAACTGTTACGTGAATTATCCGATCGCAAGCAATTACCTGGAGAAAGTATTAAAGAATATTTTCATGCCATGTACTCGTTGCGATCGCGATTAAGATCGCCAATAACAGATTATGAAATGATAAAGTTGGTAAAGCATAACCTTGCGCGCATGGTGTATGCGATCAATGTTTTTAATATGGAGCAACTGAGAGCGGAAGGTAAAGAAATCGAAAAAGGGTTTCCGCTTAGGGAGTCTAGAACTGTTCCACCACCACTAAACCATCCACCACGTCAGCGCCTACCACGCGTAAATGAACTCCAAGAATATGAATACACGTTTGAATGTTTCGAATCACCGCAAGATTTGGAAGTAGCTGCTGCAGCTCCGACTACATCATATCTCCGGTGCTGGAATTGTCATGAGTATGGGCACGTACATATGGACTGTGAATCGCCAGTGCGCAATATATTTTGTTACAAGTGCGGATTGCAGAATACCATCACTCCAAAGTGTGAAAAATGTAAACAGGGAAACAGCCGAAGGAACGTGATGAGGGTGGTAGAATCACGCTCCTCACAAAACCCCGCCCAAAAAAATTCAATTTAGGTACGCAGACAGAATATAGCAACAACGTTTACACAGGACCAACTAAAATGCAAAAAGGTAAAAGGTAAAAACAATTCGACTTACAGACAACGGCTTTAAAATTATTTAGAATCAAGGCAAAGAATTTTCAATCAATACAGGAGATGGTACCAGAGAAATATCAAAGCAAGTCCGGAAAGCCCGATCAAGATACCACCAGTGCAAAAGGGCAAGGCACCATGTCAAACATTCTATAGACTCTATATGCCAAGGCAACACTCGAATGTTCGCCGAAATATATTTAGAAAATAGAAAAGTCAAAGGATTACTGGACACAGGAGCCTCTATAAGTATTTTAGGAAAAAATTGCAGCAATTTGATATAGGAGTTGAACACCAAAGTTTTAAAACACTCATCAAATGTAATCACGGCGGCCGGTGAACGCAAAAGAGTGCTTGGGAAAACTATCATAAATGTATCGTTTCATAATATGCAGCACAAAATGTTATTTTATCTATGCCCGTTCCTGGAACAAGAAATTTACCTAGGGATAGATTTTTGGAGAAAATTTAACCTCGCTCCGAATATTATAGGAATCAATGAACTGGACGCTCGAATGATTGAGAAGAATTTCAAGAAAGAAGCCCCACCTAAACCAGAACAACATTTATTAACAAGCGAACAGCTGCAAAAATTGGAAGAACTAAAAGCAAAGTACATGACGTTTGAACGAAATGGTCTAGATAGAACTCACTTAGAAACGTATAAAATACAATTAATACCGAATGCGGAACCGTTTAAAGAAAAACACTATCCTGTTTCACCCAAAGTGCAAGAGCTTTTGTATGAGGAAGTGGAAAAAATGTTACAGCTAGGAGTCCTAGAATTGAGTGAGTCGCCGTGGAACAACAGAGTCACGTTAGTACGTAAGCCGAATAAAAATCGTTTGTGCCTAGATGCCAGAAAATTGAATGACCTGACCGCTAAAGATGCATATCCCATACAAATAATTGAGGGAACCCTTAGCAGAATAGATGACACCATCTATATATGTAGTGTGGATCTTGCGTTTTGACAGATAGAATTGGAGCAAAGTCAACGCCAATATACCCCTTTCACAATTCCTGAACGTCCGCATTACCAATTTACAGTCATGCCATTCGGGCTATGCAATGCCACTCAAAGGCTTTGTCGCTTGATGGACAAAGTCATTCCTAGCAGGCTTAAAAATAACATATTCGTTTACCTGGATGACTTATTGAAAATTTCCAAGGACTTCAACAGTCACATGATATTATTGGAAGAAGTGGCCTAAGCACTGAAGTAGGAAGGATTAACTATAGGCATGGAAAAGAGCGTATTCTGCTTCAAACAATTAAGGTATTTAGGTTTTATTATTGGAGGGGGTACCTTACGTACCAACCCGGAAAAAATCAAGGCAATTGAAAATATACCGTTACCAAAAACGATCAAGCAAGTGAGAAGCTTTTTGGACACGGCCGGTTGGTACCGCCGATTTATTAGGAATTTTTCAATAATTTCAACACCGTTGAGTGAGACTTCAAAAAAAGCAAAAAAGTTCAAACTTTCAGAGGAAGCTGTCAAATTTTTTCAAGACTTAAAAAGGTCGTTAACGACCGCACCTGTCTTAACCCATCCAGATTTCCACAAACCATTCTATATCCAATGTGACGCTTCACATGTAGGGGTTGGAGCGGTATTGTTTCAAAAAGACGAACAAAGTGATGACCGCCCAATTGCATTCTTTTCACAGAAGCTAAATAGTGCCCAACGTAATTATAGCGTAACTGAAAAGGAATGTTTAGCTGCTGTTTTATCAGTTGAAAGATTTCACCCATATGATGCCGCATTTGTAAAGAGGTCAAGGCAACAAACTTCGACACGAGACCAAGAATAGGAGCAGAGACGATTACGGATAGACCATTTTAAAAAATTTATATTGATTTTCTCGGAAAGTACCCCAGGTCGAAAATGGGCAACACATATATTTTAATTGTCATAGATCACTTTTCGAAGTTCGTGTTCATAAAACCGATGAAAGAAGCAACTAGCAAACAATTATTACATTACCTCACAAGACACATTTTTAATACGTTCGGCGCCCCAGAGGTTATACATTCCGACAATGGGAAACAGTTCATGTCAAAAGAATTTGCACACATGATCAAATCATTCGGCATAAAACATATGAGAACAGCAGCGTATTCACCCCAAGCTAACGCATCTGAAAGGGTTAACCAATCGATTCTGGTTGGAATAAGAGCATACCTAAAAAATAACCACAACGAGTGGAACGTTCACCTCCCAGAAATCGAGTGGGCTCTCCGAAGCCATAAGTATGAGCCCATATATGGCCTTATTCGGGCAGAATGTGTTTCTATGGGGAAATGATTACGAATTGACACGCAAACTATTGTCTTTAGGAGAGCCGGAAATAGAGGTTAGGTCACGGAATGACGGATTGGAATTGATACGAAACAAGGTAAAAGAAAACTTACATCGCGCCTATCATAGAGGAAAAATTCACTATAACAAACGGAAGCGAGAGAGAACCTTCACCGAGGGACAAGAAGTGTACAAAAGAAATTTTGTGCAAAGTGACTTCGCGAAGAATTTTAATGCCAAGTTTGCTCGTAAATACCAGAAATGTCGTGTGAGCAGACCGGTCGGAAATAACATGTATGAGCTAGAAACGCTGCAGGGTAAAAGTCTCGGTATATTTCATGCCAAAGATATCAAACAATAAAAGAAGGAGCCCAGGCCGCAAAATGAGGTAGCTCAGTCGATAGAGCATGAGACTCTTAATCTCAGGGTGTGGACGATTGCCTACGTTGAGACGCCTAGGTCATTCTGAAAAAGAAAAGAAGAAGTAATGCCCGCTTCTCCCGTCTCTCAGCGGATAAACCTGTACACCCTGGAGATTTGTCGCAGGCATTGGTAGGGCAGCACTGGTCCATGCTAATGATCAGGGGTGCCAGACTAACAAACAAAAGAGACGAAAGAAATGAAAAAAAAAGAAATAAAAAAAAAGGTATTACGTCAGAAAAAAGATATTGCGCAGTAAATTGGATGTCATACGTGGAGAGAAACGGTGTGCTGTGATTGATCCTTCCGAAATTGTAAAAAAAAAAAATAAAAAAGGAAACAAAAGAGAATATGATTTGAATGAACTTAATAAGACAATTAACAGAAGAAAAAAAAAGAGAGATTTTAAAACTTGTGATTTTTGCGGCTGATCTGTGTTGAAGTGAAGAAAGATAAAAAAACAGTACGAATCGTCATGAATTTTTTGCGTCGTATGGAATTGAAAATGTGCTTCCATACAACGAAATTGCTTATTAATCGGAATCAATCTATATTTTTCCGAACATTTTTATGAATTGTTAAAAGAACAAAATATCACGTGGTTGCTTAATAATCGGAATCAATCTATATTTTGCCAAACATTTTTATGAATTTCTAAAAGGACAAAATATCACGTGATTGCTTATTAATCGGAATCAATCTATATTTTGCCAAACATTTTTATAAATTGCTAAAAGGACAAAATATCACGTGGTTGCTTATTAATCGGAATCAATCTATATTTTGCGAACATTTTCATGAATTTCAAGAGGGCTAGTGTGCCATGTGATTGCTTAATGACCGAGATTGAACTACATTTTGTCGAGAAATCACAAAAGGGCAGGTAAACTATGATCTGATTGCACTAAACCACGTAGCCGCATCCAACAATAGAGCTGTCAGGATAGTACCAGTTGGTGAAAGGAACCAGAGTGACATCCCATTTATACATTTTTTTTGTGTTATATAGGCTAGAACATTTGTGATTGTGGAAAATGTAAATTGTATTAAATCAATCACGGAAATAGAATAAACAGGCTAGAACATTTGTGATTTTGGAAATTGTAAGTTATATTAAATCAATCACGGAAATAGGTTAGATAGGCTAGAACATTTGTGATTTTGGAAACTGTAAGTTATATTAAATCAATTACGGAAATAGGTTAGATAGGCTAGAACATTTGTGATTCTTGGAAACTATAAATTATATTAAATCCATTAATTTGAGCGCTGATGCTAATTAAAAGTCGAACTTGATATATTTTGAATTAAAATAATGTTGTTTGTATAAAAGGGCGAAGGGCCGACGGGGTGAGTGGTGTGGTGCGGGTAATGAGGTGAGGGAATTTTCATTTTATGTTATTTAGGGTAGCCTCAAAATAATCACCAAAAATGGCTACAATGGTGGGGAGGGATATATGGTGAAGTGGCTTTCCACCAATAGCCACTGATCGACTGGACTCATCTGCATAGCCAACCCGGACATGCATGAGAGTCCGTTATCATTTTTTTTGTTACCCATCCGCTTTATACCAAACTGTGGGTTTAAAACCCCATGAGACATCTAGTTAGCCGGGAGTTGACAGTTTGGCACATATACCTCATAATGGAGCGATAAGTGTTGGCGGAAAGATCATAAAGAAATCTATTATCATAAACTTGATACTGAAAAGAACTTTTCATAAATGTATGGGTAAGCATCATTAAAAAAATTTAATCAAAAAGAGGAAAAAAACAATATTTGGCCTGAGCCAAATATTAAATAGCCTCCACATCTACATACAAACGATGGGCGTGGCAGGTATTTATTACGTATCAACTTGCAAGTCAAGCCGACTACACTGAGTACGGTTTTTGGTTAATTGTAGGCGTGTCTGGGCGTGGCTTTTAACCGATTTTGCCTACTTTAAATAGAAATCTGCGTGCAAAAACTAGAAAAGCATATAAAATTTCAGCATAATTCCTCAAAGTTTAGGACTCCAAGCATGCCAACAATAGACGGCCGTTCAGACGAATTGACTCAGATTTTTATGCTAATCAAGAACCAAGAATAGGAACACTTGATAATATATTTGACGCTTCCTTGCGGATGAAGCAAACAGAGCAACAAACTTAGCATACATTTCCATCTTTCAAGGGAGGATTTTTAGAACAGAAGTAAAAACAACAACAAACACCAGAGGAAAGGTCTTTAACACCATATAAACTCTACAAAAATAAAAAATGTTAGCATGTGTCAGTACCGTTACATTAAATACTTTTATCTGTTGATCTTTTTCTTATGAAAAGATGAGGACTCTGATAAATTGCATACCTTGATTTTTATTGAAAAGAACTTCGCATTCTTAGCAATATGTGGCATAACGCTGCTCTCAATAATTTCATCATGGATAATTAATGTTTATCAAAAAATCTTCACATTTTACCGACTGCAGATTAAACAAGTGAAAATATTATAGTCGGTCAAGCCCGACCATTAAATACCCTACACCACTTGATGTATTATTCATGTACATTAAAAAAAACACTAAGTGTTTTATTGTTGTTTTAATTGATTTATGTTTATTTATATTTTATTTAATTCTTCAGAAGATTTTAATATCACATATTTAACAACAATAAAACTAAATCTAGGTTATAATAACTAAAAATACGTTTATAAAATTATTTAGTTATTCTTTTTACACATACACATATAGCATCATGATGACTATGAATTGTTTCATACGTATTCGCGTAAATGTTGCAAGTGTTAATGTTTGAAAGGGACCAATCTATATGCGTATTGCTCTTTGTAGTACCACATTTTATTATTGATCTAAAGTTATTAGATGCTATCCATCGTTTTGTATTTAAAGATATATTCCTTCTGCATGTGTTGAAATCTCCTAAAATGATTGTTTTTATATTTGCATTCTCTGCAATAATATTTTCTAATTGTGTGCTTAATTCTCTCAAAGAAAATCTACTGTTTCTATACAATACCACAATAGTAATGTCATCACATTTAAATATTACCATTTCAAACGTCGCATGCTCTGAAATAATCTATATCTTGAAGTTATGAGCAACCTTCTGTAATACCTTATTTTTGACAAATATTATAAATCCACGCTTAGATCTCTCTCCATTTTTGTCACTATCCAACCTCATATTATACGAAGATGTGTAGCCTGGAATGTTATAAATTTCGTGACTTAAAGTCCAACTTTCAACAAAGCATAATATATCACATTGAAGAAATAATTTATCTTGTAGCACATCATCAATATGGGCATGTAAGCTTTGTACATTTTGATAAAAAAATTTTAACGAATTTACGTTGTTATCCAAGTAGTGAAAGTTTGTTAATAATTTTTTATCCGTTCGAAAATTATTCAATTCTATCTGAACCGCATCTGTGTCCAAAAATTGTCTAGGAGCTGTAAACTTCCCTGTCAAATACAATCCAGTGGCTTGGGTAGCTCTACTGCAAGGGACATAGAGTGATGACCTATTCATTCGCGGTTTCAAATGTACAGCAACAGATTGATATGTGGCACCTTGGCTTTTATGTATTGTTATACCTTCTGTAGTTACAACTGGAAATTGTCGTCTGTCAATTATAACTTTTATATTGAAATGATCTTACAACTTTCTCCAGTGGTGTCCAAAGTGGATCTGTTACATCTCTTTTTTGTGATCTTGTTAAAGCTCCTACAGTTTTATCGGCAAATTTTATCCACAAAGTAAGCGACATCCAAATCTATTGCCATTAATTGTCCTATAGCTCCATTCACCAATCCATCGCTTGTGTTTATGTTTACCGTTACCATATACTTAGCAGTTGTTTTTAAAATTATAATTTGGGGAAGTCCTTGACATTCAGATGTTTTAAAATTCTTCGCGGCTTCCAATATCCGCATTTTATTATCATGTGTAAGTCTCGTTGATTTTACCGAATCAACCGCAATGGAAATAAATTGCTCAGTAGGAATTTCTCCCAATTTCTGTCTATTAAATCTATCTGTCTCCTCATTAGTTAAAAATAAATGAATAGCATCTGTTGGGACTTCCAATTTATTGCATTCTCTAAACGTTATTATTTGTATATCTTCTGGTGTCATTTGACTATTAGACATATTATTTAATGCTCTAGCGAAAGATTCATCTTCTCTTTGACGCATTATTTCCTCTAATTCGAAATATTTAAATCTATCCCATATGAAGGTTCCGTATATAGTGCTGTAAGCATCATTTGTAGGGGGACAAAATATCCATTTATCTCCCACGGGTGGAAGTTGCCTCAAATTTCCGAATACTATTACTGAAATACCTCCAAATGCCTCTGTACTCTTGAAGATTTGTTTTAACCTGGAGTCTAGTTTAGAAAACATTTTTGCTCCTACCATTGATATTTCATTAATAATTAAGAGTTTCAAGCTCATTAGTTTTGTATACAATGAATTCACGGTATCATGATTTAAAGGCCTTATTTCCGACGTTGATTGATTTACTGGAAGTGAAAACATCAAATGTAAGGTGGCACCACCGATACCAAAAGCTGCTTTTCCTGTTGGCGCGCAAAGCAAAACTTTAATCAAATTCGGATCAGTTCCGGGTATATAATTTAATCTATAATTAATTGATTGATAAAGTGTTGCAATTAGCCTACTTTTACCAATTCCGGCTCCTCCACCTACGTATTCATGAAACACACTCCCACATTTTATGTTATGGATAACATGCGTTATATATAATTTCTGTTTAGAGTTTAACGTTCTAATCATACCCAGCAAATCTGATTGAGATATTAAAGGTGGAAGTTTTATTAGTCGTATTGATTCTTCTGACGAACCTTCATTTGTATCTCGTGTATCCAAGTTAAATATGTGTACGTTCGGGTTAACTTCTGCAATTCCTAAAACTCTATTTTTTTCACGTGTTTTCACGTGTTTCTTCTTCACAAAGTTCGTCAAGTGCATCCTCAATCTCTCGTTGTTCAAAAGTATCATATTTTCTTCTGTTCAAATCAATTATTTCTGCATTAATATTGTAAGTGGCTTCGTTGTCATTTTGAACCAAATGTTCTTCTTCATTTCTCCATGGAAAGTACAACATAACAAGCTCTCTAAAGTAATATGTTCTATGAGTATTTATGTTGAATCTCCTGTATCTTATAATATGTGGTTTAACTTTTCTTTTAATGAAACCACTGTTGTCCTTTAGTGGAAGAAATCTACCCGAAAAAGTATCTATTTCATCACTGTGACTTTCCTCGTAATTTTCGCTCGCCCTAACGTTACGATATATAGTTTGCTGCAAAATCGGCTAAGCACATATCATGTAATTTGTCCGGCCTTTGTAAGTAATGGTCAAGAAGACCTTTTGCGTATATATCTCTCTCCTCAGGTTTACAAGTGCTTATATAAATTTCTGAATGACTTCCCTCTGAGAGGTGCATTCCCAAACAACAATACGCAGCTTCTTGAGCGGAAATTTCAGCACCCGAAATAAATTTATGCCCAATGTGTTGCAGTTTCTGCTTAACGGTATAATTTCCCTTGTGAATTTCTTTTATAGCATCTCGTAGAATCCATGATATGCCACGATTGGATTTGTTTATATAATTGACAATATAACTGCAGCAAGCGTAGGCATCTAAAATGAACTGTATATCCATATTGGCTCGATGAAGAGATAAAATCTTCTTATTAAACGCATTAATCATCCTGTCTTGAAATTTTCTACGCAAGAAAATTTGTGGTTTCTTTATACCTGCCGTAAGTCTCATTTTAAAGGAAAAATTAAAATTCTCTGGGAGTAGCGTAAGAATTTCTGTTTGTGGAAAAGGAGGATAGGGCATACCAGACTTTCGTACCTTTATAATCACGTAAACATGACCGGTTATGACTATGCGTTTGATATGGCATATATTCCCTTATTTCTTCATTGTGTGCGTCGGTTGTGATAAACTTGTCAATGAAATTTATAATATTTGGGAAACTTGAATCATTATTTAAATCGATTTTGGGTGAACCCTTCAACCAAAACATGCCATGAATATGAGGAGATCCTCTTTGTTGAAATTCTACTCTCCAATAGTGCTTTTCCACGTAGTTATTTTCGAATACGCCATACTCCGTTTTAAAAAGTCTGAATAATTGCCTGAATCTGAAATCAAAATATCTGGCACATGGGATAGAATCGCTCCTTATTAGCCTAGCCTTTTCACCAAATGAAAGACCTCTAGCATTCTCTTCCGTAATATCTACTTTATCGACCGTTTTTTTTAAGATAACTAATAATTCGGTCCATTTAGTTTCTGCCGCAGAAAGGGTAATAAAGAAAGTTGGTAGACCAAATTGTCGGATCATAGCTACAACATTTTTTTTCTCGGCTTCCCAGTATGCAAGCGATGATCGTACGTCTCTTAAAATACGATATCCATCATCGTATTGAATTAAGTTGTTCATAAAATTATTATTTAAAGCATTGTCAACAGTAATGTTTCTGGATCGTACGTGTTTCCGCAAAGCAATAGATGTTGTTTTTTTTATTGTTAACAACTCGAATTTTTTGTAGCTATACAATAATTTATCGATCCTACAAGCTCTTCGATCGTATTTTCGTAATTCTGATCGTATTATTTTGCTTGCATTTCCTTTTTTCCCCGCAGTAAATTGTAGCAAATGACAATTCTTCGGAATCTTCATCGTTAATCATGTCCAGTGGGCGCTGATTTTCACCAGGTGCTCTTATGACTCGTTGAAGTGGTATATTTTCGGCTGGTATGTTGTCCAGTAGAGTTTCTTGACCTTCTGGATTAAGTCGTTCTATTTCAAACTCATTAAGATCTATTTCACTTTGAGCAATATTTTCATCGTCATTTTGATTGCGAATTTGGTTTTCGAAAATATCATTTTTTGTGCCTCGATCTTGATCATCTGCAACAAAAGGTATAATAGTTTGATGACTGTAATTTCTGAGCCATTCTTCGTCTAGTGTAATTCCATGCTTTATATATAATTCCGTTGTAATTAAAAACCGCATCGCTTCAACAATTTTTGCAGGTCTAATCGTTTCAGTCATGTAATCGTGTCTATACTCTATCCTGCGCTTAAGATGCAACTGAATAACCTGCGCTTCATGTAATTCTCTTGGAAGAGATGTTATAATATTATTTACGGAAACCGGAACATTAACGACAGCACCGCGAATAGCACTTTGTCGTTCAAATCCAAGGGCAACAATTATCATAAAAGGTAGCCTAGCTGTTACTAAGCGCTCCTCTATTTTTGTTAAGCCTTGAAGGCACTCTGGTACATCCGGATAGTCTAATCCGTTGGCTAGACGATTCAAGTTTCCCAAATGTTATAAATTTCATTGACAAGTTTATCACAACCGACGCACACTATGAAGAAATAAGGGAATATATGCCATATCAAACGCATAGTCATAACCGGTCATGTTTACGTGATTATAAAGGTACGAAAGTCTGCCGTTATGGTATGCCCTATCCTCCTTTTCCACAAACAGAAATTCTTACGCCACTCCCAGCGAATTTTGAGGCTCATTTTAAGGGAAAATTTGAGCAATTTAAATCATGATTAAATGCAAATTTGTGTGAAGTGGGAATTAATAACCTAAATAATTTTGAGTCCTTTTTAAGGAACGAACATGTAAACATGACCTATGAAGAATATAAGCTGTCTATTAGAGCAGGTATAAAGAAACCACAAATTTTCTTGCGTAGAAAATTTCAAGACAGGATGATTAATGCGTTTAATAAGAAGATTTTATCTCTTCATCGAGCCAATATGGATATACAGTTCATTTTAGATGCCTACGCTTGCTGCAGTTATATTGTCAATTATATAAACAAATCCAATCGTGGCATATCATGGATTCTACGAGATGCTATAAAAGAAATTCACAAGGGAAATTATACCGTTAAGCAGAAACTGCAACACATTGGGCATAAATTTATTTCGGGTGCTGAAATTTCCGCTCAAGAAGCTGCGTATTGTTGTTTGGGAATGCACCTCTCAGAGGGAAGTCATTCAGAAATTTATATAAGCACTTGTAAACCTGAGGAGAGAGATATATACGCAAAAGGTCTTCTTGACCATTACTTACAAAGGCCGGACAAATTACATGATATGTGCTTAGCCGATTTTGCAGCAAACTATATATCGTAACGTTAGGGCGAGCGAAAATTACGAGGAAAGTCACAGTGATGAAATAGATACTTTTTCGGGTAGATTTCTTCCACTAAAGGACAACAGTGGTTTCATTAAAAGAAAAGTTAAACCACATATTATAAGATACAGGAGATTCAACATAAATACTCATAGAACATATTACTTTAGAGAGCTTGTTATGTTGTACTTTCCATGGAGAAATGAAGAAGAACATTTGGTTCAAAATGACAACGAAGCCACTTACAATATTAATGCAGAAATAATTGATTTGAACAGAAGAAAATATGATACTTTTGAACAACGAGAGATTGAGGATGCACTTGACGAACTTCGTGAAGAAGAAACACGTGAAAACACGTGAAAAAAATAGAGTTTTAGGAATTGCAGAAGTTAACCCGAACGTACACATACTTAACTTGGATACACGAGATACAAATGAAGGTTCGTCAGAAGAAACAATACGACTAATAAAACTTCCACCTTTAATATCTCAATCAGATTTGCTGGGTATGATTAGAACGTTAAACTCTAAACAGAAATTATATTTAACGCATGTTATCCATAACATAAAATGTGGGAGTGTGTTTCATGAATACGTAGGTGGAGGAGCCGGAATTGGTAAAAGTAGGCTAATTGCAACACTTTATCAATCAATTAATTTTAGATTAAATTATATACCCGGAACTGATCCGAATTTGATTAAAGTTTTGCTTTGCGCGCCAACAGGAAAAGCAGCTTTTGGTATCGGTGGTGCCACCTTACATTTGATGTTTTCACTTCCAGTAAATCAATCAACGTCGGAAATAAGGCCTTTAAATCATGATACCGTGAATTCATTGTATACAAAACTAATGAGCTTGAAACTCTTAATTATTAATGAAATATCAATGGTAGGAGCAAAAATGTTTTCTAAACTAGACTCCAGGTTAAAACAAATCTTCAAGAGTACAGAGGCATTTGGAGGTATTTCAGTAATAGTATTCGGAAATTTGAGGCAACTTCCACCCGTGGGAGATAAATGGATATTTTGTCCCCCTACAAATGATGCTTACAGCACTATATACGGAACCTTCATATGGGATAGATTTAAATATTTCGAATTAGAGGAAATAATGCGTCAAAGAGAAGATGAATCTTTCGCTAGAGCATTAAATAATATGTCTAATAGTCAAATGACACCAGAAGATATACAAATAATAACGTATAGAGAATTCAATGAATTCGTAGTCCCAACAGATGTTATTCATATATTTTTAACTAATGAGCAGACGGATAGATTTAATAGACAGAAATTGGGAGAAATTCCTACTGAGCAATTTATTTCCAATGCGGTTGATTCGGTAAAATCAACGGGACTTACACATGATAATAAAATGCGGATATTGGAAGCCGCGAAGAATTGGTCTTGTCCGAGTTGCCGACAGAAGGTTGTCGATTTTTACAAATTTATTCAGACTCAAACTGGCTTTAAGGAGTTAAGTAGCGATTTAGCTAAACTAACCGCTAAGTTTGACTTCTATCACGACCTGTTTGCGTCTTGTAAATATTTGGATGGTTCTTTTCAGGATCGTGGTGGACTTGTGAAACAGGTTGATATGCCTAAGGATTCATTAGCCCCAAACATATCGGATGTACCGTATCGGACGACATCTATATCGTCTTTAAATTTGGATACTACGTCTATTCCTTGTGTGATTCCATCATTCCTCTACCTCTAATGCTATGTCTAAGGCCGTTGTTGATATTCCCCAAATTAATGTTGATGTTGATTCCAACAGTATTTGTATGGATGCTGTTTATAATGCTGAGGTAGCGAATTTGGGCAATGTACAGAATGTTCCTTTAATGGAACCGTGTTCTAAGCCCGCTACTCCAGCTAGTATTTCTGATTGTAACAATGTGTGTGAGTCAATAAAATCTGTTCCTCCTAAAAATGTTTTAACTGTTGTGGTACAAGGCAATTTTTATTTCTCGTCTTGCTGCTGATACAACGGTTGACATGATTATGGAGTACGTTAAGGCTAAAATTCCTAATGTGGATACAGCTAATATTGGCATCTTTAAATTTAATGCCCCAACAACGCCACATTTCGTGAATTCTTTAGCACTAGGTATCAGGTTTACAGGGAGGATAGGATTGGGAAAGTCGGCGGTGGTGTACTCATTGCTATTTCTAACTCCTTTTCTTCTCGTAAACTTTCTATTCCTCTTGATATTGAATGCATTTGTGTTCAATTACGGGTCTTTAATATTTTTGTTTATATTACTTGCTCGTACGTTCCTCCGCCATCTAGTATTGATATCTATTTAAAGCACTTTACCTTCATCTCCGATGTGTGTTCTCGATTAAGACCGAATGATTTAATCCTTGTATTAGGTGATTTCAACTTACCTGATGTAACGTGGTCTTTTGATAAGGATTGTGGGTATTTTTCACCCATTAGCTATCCCTCTTATTATGATGAAATTTTTGAGTTAATTTTTGATCTCAGCTTAATGCAATTAAATCATGTATTAAATTTTAATAGTCGGCTATTAGACCTGGTCTTTTCTACTACAACTAACCTAACTATTTTACGGGCATCTCCTCTTGTTACACCTGAAGATACCCATCATCCTTATATTTCTATTTTGCTAAATGTATCTTTTGAAGAGATTAATATTAATAATCGTTCAACCAATAATCGTTACCTTTTTCATAAAACTGATTACAGCGTGTTATCTGACTGTTTGTCTAATGTGGTCTGGGAATTGAGTTATAAGAACATTGATAATTGTCTGTCCGTTATATATGATACACTTTATTCTGCTATTTCCCTAAGTGTACCAATAGGATTAAGTTATGGCACACAAAGTTGCCCTGCCTGGTTCTCGGATGAATTGAAATCTATCAGAAATAGAAGGAATAGGTTTTTTAAGCGTTATAAGAGAACTGGTCGCTCTGCGGATTATATCATTTACACCAAAGAAATGCGTAAATTTAATACTGTTAACAAGAAGTATTATGACGATTATGTTTTGAAAATGAAAAACAGAATGTTAAGTGATCCGAGGAAGTTTTATGATTTTGTTAACTCCAAAAGAAGGGTTAAAGAATTTCCATCATTTATGTATTACAATAATATTGAATTTTCTAACCCCTTTGAAATATGCAATTTCTTTGCAGATTTTTTTGCTAATTGTTATAGTGATAAAATTATCGATACGGATGCTTATCCTTATTATCTTGAATCGTTTGATATCTTTCCTCAAGTACGTTTTTCGGAAACAGAAGTACTAAATGCTCTTAAGTCCATAAAAAGATCTTATTACCCTGGACCCGATGGTTTACCGTCTTGTATTATTATCTATTGTGCAGATATTTTAAGTGCACCATTAACAGCCATTTTTAATAATTGTCTTAATAATGGGTACTTTCCTAAAATTTGGAAGGAGTCATACATTATACCACTTTTTAAAACTGGTTCGCGAAATTTGATTAGTAATTATAGGGGTATCTCTAAACTTATCGTTATCCCTAAACTATTTGAACGCTTATTAGTAAATAGACTTCAACCTTACATCTTTTTAATCTTATCGTCAGCTCAGCATGGTTTCACTAAAGGTAAATCTACAACAACTAACCTTCTTGAATTAGTATGTTGTATATATCGTTCATTTTCTGAGAAAACTCAAACTGATGTGTTGTACACTGATTTTTCTAAAGCTTTTGACAAGGTTTCGCATTCCCTTCTGTTATATAAGTTGAATCGTATAGGTCTTCCGCTTAATTGGTGCATTGGTTGGGTCTTATATTTCTGGGCGAACTCAACGTGTTCTTTATCAGGGTTTCATGTCTTCTATTATTAATGTTTCATCCGGTGTACCGCAAGGCAGCCATTTGGGGCCCTTGTTGTTTACCCTATTTATTAATGATCTTCCGTCATGCATTAGGCATTCTAATATTTTAATGTTTGCCGATGATGTTAAAATCTTTCACTCATATCATTCCCTTGGTGGTAGTGCGTTGTTACAGTCTGATCTGGTGCAATTAGTTAAGTGGTGTTAATTTAATGGTATGATATTAAACTTAGATAAATGTAAGAAAATTACATTTTCAAGATATGCTCCATTAGTTGTTGATTACTTTATTGGCAGTCATAAGTTGGAAAATGTTTAATCATTTAAGTATCTAGGCGTTATTTTTGATCAGAAACTTAACTTTAATATGCAAATTCGCTCTGTGGTTAATAAGTCCAAGTCTTTTTTAGGTCTTGTAAAGCGTTGGTCTAAAGAATTCTTGGATCCGTCCGTGACCAAATCTCTCTATGTTGCATTGGTACGTCCGGTTCTTGAATATGCCATTGTCGTTTGGTCCCCTAACTATAATATATATATGAATAGTATTGAATCCGTGCAGAAGTCTTTTTTACGATTTGCCTTACGCGGTTTAGGTTGGGACCCCCAAAGACTTTTACCACCGCTTAAAAGTCGCTTAAAACTTATTAACATGACTTCGCTATCTAATAGACGTATTTGGTTAGGTGTCTCTTTTTTCATTAAAGTTTTGAATGGGGAAGTTAACTGTCCTGCTTTGTTGAATGACGTTTATATAAATGTGCCCAAAAGATGTAGTAGGCATTTTGTTTTAATTAAACTGTCCCAGTGTCGCACCAATTATGAGATGTTTCATCCACTAAGGGTTATATCCAGTTATTTTAATGAGTATTATTATTTATACGATGGATCACTCAAATCCATTGAGAGTATTAAAAGATTGCTTTCTCCCTTTTTTTTTTTTTTTTATCTTATTTTGTAGTTTGTATGAAAGTTTAATATCTTATTTTATTTTATTTTATTTTTTTTTATATTTCATTGTATTATTAAGTTGAATTGTATTAGTATTGGTTAACTTTCTAGTTCTTAAGTATTCTAAATTTAATAAATAAGATTCTAATCTATTGAAGCTACAGTGGTTGTTGTTGTTGTTGTTGCGGTTTGGAGACTTGCTGATTTTATTTAAGTATATATTTATAAGGAATTGGCTGTATATTTAGCTAAGTTTCGATAATAATAATAATAATAATAAATAATTAAAACAACAATAAAACACTTAGTTTTTTTTTAATGTACATGAATAATACATCAAGTGGTGTAGGGTGTTTAATTGTCGGACTTGACCGACTATAATATTTTCATTTGTTTTCAATAGAGTTCTTCTTTGAATCAATATACATTCTTGTACCAAATTTCAACGAAATATCACAAAAAATAATAAGACTGAGGTATCAGGGGGAGTCTAATCTGGTCCACTTTCAATGGAGTTCTCCTTTGAGCCAATATATACTATCGTAACAAATTTCATCGAAATATCTCAAAAAATAATAGGACCTCATATGGGGAGGGGTTCTAAAAATGGTTCAATCCGGTCCAATCCGGTAGGGTTCCCCTTTGGGCCAATACATGTGCTTGTACCAAATTTCATTAAAATATCTCAAAGAATGCGACCTGTAGCAAAAATAATAAGACCTCATGTGGGGGCGGGTTCTAAAAATGGTCCAATCTGGTCCACTTTCAATGGAGTTCTCCTTTGAGCCAATAAATACCATCGTAACAAATTTCATCGAAATATCTCAAAAAATAATAGGACCTCATATGGGGAGTGGATCTAAAAATGGTTCCATCCGGTCCAATCTGGTAGGGTTCCCCTTTGGGCCAATACATGTGCTTGTACCAAATTTCATCAAAATATCTCAAGGAATGCGACCTGTAGCAAAAATAATAAGACCTCATGTAGAAGCGGGTTCTAAAAATGGTCCAATCTGGTCCACTTTCAATGGAGTTCTCCTTTGAGCTAATACATACCATCGTAACAAATTTCATCGAAATAACTCAAAAAATAATGGGACCTCATATAGGGAGGGGTTCTAAAAATGGTTCCATCCGGTACATTTTCAATAGGGTTCTCCTTTGGGCCAATACATGTCCTTGTACCAAATTTCATCAAAATATCTCAAAAAAAAATACCTGTAGCTTACGCACAAATTGAGATGGTAAGACACGATTCAGATTTTGATTTTGAATCGATCGGTATAATTGAAGATGGGTGTGACATTTGCCGTTTAGGAATTACAAACATCCGCACAAACTTAATATACCCTTTTCCACAAGGTGGTGCAGGGTATAAAAAGGGGTAAAAAAAGCACCCAATGGCGATGTGGATCAACATTTAAAAGTGTTCACTATACCTTTAACATTGGATGCAAATGCTGTAAATACCTTATCGTTTGAAATGTAACTCAATTTTACATGCTCATCTAAATGTTGAACTTTTGGGGCGTAAAATCGTGTTATACACCAACTATCCGCAGAAAAGTAATAACAGCAATACTTTCTTAGGAACCACATTTAAAATAATTCTCTTCTATTTATTTCTTAAGGTGATAAATTTAAACGCACTAGTTATAGAATTTTAGATTGGTATCTACAAAATGGCCATAAAATTACCACCAATAAATATCTTTCAGTTCATGTAGTGAATACGGACATTTATACCGAAATTCATGTGAAAGTTTCCGGGACATTTCGTTTTTGGTTTCACTACAAAGAGAAGTAATTTAATAGATTAAAATGAATGAAATGAATTATGGAGCCATTTATTCTCTTTCAGCCAAGCTCAGGAATTAGCTAGAGAATTGTTTGTACAAGTAGAGCCCACATTATATGTTGGTCCACCCGAACAACTGCAGCTTTTATCTTCAAAACCATACAGCCAACGAATCCGATTAGTTACTAACGTATTCTGAAGCTTCTTATTTTTGTACCACTTGTCCCTATTTAAGGTCAGCCTTTTATTAGATGCTTTACTAAGCTTGTGCAGTGATTATATTAGCAAAGGTTTGTTAGAACTCCCTCGTCCGCCTCTCACAAATGTGGCGAAAGAATCAATCATGTACTAGCAATCATGTACTAGCCCCACTTCCCTTAACACAAACGAATATATTCCATCCTCAAGCTGTCACAAATGAAAGCAACACAAAGTTGGAATTTGTAAATCTTAAACAGGGCAGCATAGTAGTTGTTAGGTTACGGAAAAGGACTTTCTAGGTTTAACCCACTTACATTTTTCCTCTTGTTTCTATATTCTGCAGAGTTTCTCTATACAAGATCATTTACAGCAACTTACTTTGGCGGTACACTGTCGAGATGGTTCATCCTTTGAAGAACTTGAAAATATTGCCAATACTTTGAATCTATTGGATCTAAATACAGCTCTCCTCACGTGCGATGCAGAAGAAAGGGATATGGGGTTTGGTGGGGGTGCTTACAATATATCCTACTATGGTTCCCTAGCTTATTGCGGTCTACTGGGTGCTATATCTGTGGTAGCAGAGATATCACCACGTCATGATTTAGGTAATCCGTTGTGTAATAATTTACGAGCTGGTAACCGGATGCTGGGTAGGTGGTGGAGTCAAATAGTTGGTGATTTAATCCTTTTTCTGTGTTTTAATATTTGGATTATATAACTGAACGTTTAAGTCATCACGAAGGCACCAAGACCTTATCGCAATGGATGCAGGCAGCTTTTGATCCATTAAATAAAATGCCTCGTTATTTAATTCCTTCGTACTTTGATGTTTTGATTACTGGAGTTTATAATATCCTAGTAGACCGTGTATACCACTTAATGCCTAAGTAATTATGTACACCTAACTATAGTGGAGAGTCCGCATGAAGTATTTCTTCTTTCTTCCATTATTTAGCTTCATTAAAAACAGTCATAAATTTCCCAAACTATTGACTTTGGATACATAACAATTTGTGGGCCTTTGCAAGACCGCACATTTGTCACCATTAAGTCCAGCCTTAATACCGCAATCACTTACACTCGCCCAGAGTGTATCTTTGTCAACCGGACTGCCTCACTTTTCCACGGGTTATATACGTTGTTGGGGTCGTGACACGTTTATATTCTTAAGAGGTTTCATGTTTTTAACAGGACGTTTTGCCGAAGCATGTCTCATTATATTGGTCAATGTTTGCGTCATGGCTTGACGCCCAATCTTTTGGATAGTGGGAATAAGCCACGGTGTGGTGGTGGTTATACAGTATTAAACAATATGTAGAAGAAGCTCCTAAGGGCAAACAATTACTTAAAGATAAAGTCGAATGTATTCCTACGATGATTCTGCCCCGTAAGGCCAGTTTGATCAAGCATTGATTGATATAATGCAAGAGGCTTCGCAGGTACATTTTCAAGGTCTGGTGTTTAGAGAACTTAACGCTGGTTCCGAAATTGATGCTCACATGACTGATGACG
The DNA here is from genome assembly GCA_963971445.1 of Ornithomya chloropus. Taxonomy (NCBI): domain Eukaryota; kingdom Metazoa; phylum Arthropoda; class Insecta; order Diptera; family Hippoboscidae; genus Ornithomya; species Ornithomya chloropus. The sequence goes on from OZ020531.1 coordinate 33,074,476, forward strand.
GTTTTAATAATCAAATTGGAGTTCATCCAGAGACTGGATTTGTACTTGAAGGAAATCGATGGAATTGTGGTACTTGGATGAATAAAATGGGTTCTTCGGAAAAAGCTGACAACCGAGGGCGACAGTACTCCCCGGGAACTGTGGAACTGTTTGGCTTGCAGTATGCAGTGTTGTGTTTTACGCTAAACCTAAGTGAAGGTTCAAGTATTGAGTAAAAATCCGTAAAACGTTTGGATCCAAATGGTAGGTAGTTAGAAAATTTCACAAATAATTATTTTACCATTTACACCAAAAAAAAGAGGGATTTCGAAAAGTGTTTCCTTGTTAATAAATCCAGTGACTGTTTACCAGGTTCTATGCGATTTACACAATTTGGGCGGAGATGTCTAACAATTACATTTCAATCGTTGAAAATTTATTTTTAAGTGCACTACAAACCTCATATATGTATATGTATGTATGTAATAGACCGGTCCGTATATATATATAGAAAATTATTTTTTTCGAATTTATATCACGACAAGCGCCAAAACCATTTCCTTTGGTGTCAAAAAAACATTTAAAAAAATTGAGCACGATTGGACAATTTTTAGCCGTGGTTCAAGCCACTTCTTGTTTTTATTATTAGATATAAGACTAAAAATCGTTTTTTTTTTATTTCTTATTCTAAATTATTTGAAAAACAAGTGAAAATATTATAGTCGGTCAAGCCCGGCCATCAAATACCCTACACCACTTGATATATACAGGGTGTCCGCCAGGAAGGTATAGTACTTTGTTTTGCCGCCATTTTGTTAAACATTAGTCTTGACAGTTCCTATTTGGCAGTCGTGAAGTAGACACGTGACAAATTTATTATGGAAAAATATTCGATAATTCTTAATTGTTAAAACATTTTATCAAAATCAATCATCGATTACTGTGACAATGAGAAAATTACGTGAAATTTTTGGGAGAAACAACGTGCCAACAAAACGCACTATTTATCGTGTAGTGAATGATTTCGAAGAAAGAGGATCTATAGGTGATAGGCCCAAGCATGGACCACAACGTACTGCAAGATCGGCTGAAAACTTTACTGCTGCTCAAGAAAGCGTTCAAAACAATTCATCAACCTCAATCCGACACCGTGCTCAGGAGCTTGGTCTTCAAAGAACACCTTTGGCCACAATTTTGCACAAGGATTTGCATTTGTTTCCATTTAAGGTTCAGTTGACACAAGAGCTTCTTCCACAAGACCATTTACGCTGCCGTACATATGCCAATAGAATGTTACAGCTCGCCCATGACAACTCCGATTTTCATGAAAAAGTCATAATGAGTAACGAGGCACATTTTCATTTGAATGGATATGTGAATAAACAGAATAGTCGGTCCTGGGGAATGGAAAACCCTCAAATTATTCATCAATCACTTTTGTACCCATTAAAAGTGACAGCCTGGTGTACAATTTGGTCAGGAGGAATCATTGGACCTTACTTCTTTGAAAATGAAAATGGCGTAACGGTAATTGTGAATGGGGAGCGATATCGTGATATAATTGAAAACTTGTTAATGCCATAACTGCATGCTTTGGGCTTGATTAACATGTGGTATCAACAAGACGGTGCCACATTACATAGAGCCAGGATTACAATGGAATTACTCCGAGACCTCTTTCCACAACAAGTTATTTTAAGAAATAGTGATGTAGATTGGCCTCCACGGTCGCCTGATTTGACTACTCCGGACTTCTTTTTGTGGGGATATCCAAAAAGCAAGGTTTATGCAAACAAACCAGAAACGCTTGAGTAACTCAAACAAAATATTCATGATGAAATTAATTAAATACCGCGTGAAATGTGTGAGAATGTAATGAAAAATGTGCTCAAAAGCGCTCCCATTTGTGAGGCTAACAGAGGCGGTCATTTATCTGATATTGTATTCCGTACATAATTGCCGACATTAAATAAAATATTTATCAATATAAGATCCATTCTCTTTGACTTAATCAAAAATTATAAACAAACAAAGCAGTATACCTTCCCGGCGGACACCCTGCACGAATTTATTTCTACTTAATTATAAACCTGGTAACACTTCAGACGTATACATGCTCTACTGTCATATGTTGTACTTTGATAAAAACAAACAAGTGAAAATATTATGGTCGGTCAAGCCCGACCATCAAATACCCTACACCACTTGATATATTATAATATTCAATTAAATTTTTTCCTTTTTTATTTTAATTTTATTTTTCTCTATCTACTTGTATATTCAAAAAATGATACATAAGTCAGAATTTTTTTAAATTTTTTGTTTGTTTATATCTAAAAAAAATAAATTTATACGGGGAGGGGTTCTATAAATGGTCCAATCCGTTTCATTATCAAAAGCGTTTATTTTTGGGTCAATGCTTTTCCGCGTATTAAATTTCATCGAAATATTTAAAAAAATAATTGGACCTCATATGGGGAGGGGTTCTAAAAATGGTCCAATCCGGTCCATTTTTAATGGGGTTCCCCTTTGGGCCAATACATGTCCTTGTACCAAATTTCATCAAAATATCTCAGAAAATGCGACCTGTAGCTTGCGCACAAATTGAAATGGTAAGACACGATCCAGACGGAGAGACGGACATGGTTAAATCGATTCAGATTTTGATTCTGAATCGATCGGTATAATTGATGACGGGTGTGGCATTTGCCGTTTAGGAATTACAAACATCCGCACAAACTTAATATACCCTTTTCCACAGGGTGGTGCAGGGTATAAAAAAAAATGGGAATTATTTAAATGAAGTACAATATTGACTATTGTGATGTTCAATAATTGTGGTCGTCGCGCAACGCGCAACTTCAGAATCCCGCGATTACTCTCTGGGTATCTCACAATTATTGATTTTAAGTTTTGAATAAGATGTTACAACACGAAGTTGAGTTTTAAGTCTGAGTTTATTTGAAAAATTAGACTTTTTATATATTAAAATTATTACAATGAATTGATTACTAAGCATAAACTTAAACTAGGTTATTTTAATTGGAAGTGAGTGTGAGTGTTATGTATGTGTGTCAGATGTGTTACAATTTTTATTAAAGTTAAGGTCAGTAAGAATACTATTACAGTGTGTTACAATTTTTATTAAAGTTAAGGTCATAATCAGGAAATCATACCTAAGAATTTGTGTCAATTGGCACAGGTGTGCATTATTTTATTTGCACACTACACCCTTATCCTACAGAAAAAAAATATTTTTTTTGTTTAAACAGAAAAAAAAATTTTTTTGTTTATATTAAAAATATTTTATGTTTAGTGTATTTAAAATGTATTAAAATTAGGATTTAATATTAACTATTCTACGATTCTTATTATATTCTTATTTTATATGGTTTTAGTATATTATTGTGAAACTTTTTTAACGTATCATTTATTTTGATGGTTTTAGACCATTTCTAGCAATTATTTGGTATGGACCAATATATGGTTTGTCATTTTTTCGTCTAGTCATGTTCTTCAATAATACGTAGTCTCCTACTTTCAAGTTTAAAGGTTTGCTTTCTTAACATCATTGTTTAGTGTTCCTTTACTTTTTTCGTTTTCTAAGAACTCTTTTGCTTTCTGTGTAGACAATTTTATTCTAGCTTTCAATTCACTATAATAATCCTCTAAATTTTTATTTGTCTCATTTATAACAATGTTATCATTTGGCCTATAGGCTATTCTTCCAAATATTAACTCATAGGGTGTGTACCCAGTTGTTACGTGTGGGGTAGTGTTATATGCAAAACAGTAATATGGTACCCATTTATCCCAATTGTCATTTTCTGCAAATGACAACATATATCATTCACAATGATTTCTTTCAACAGAGCCTAAAGTTTGATGATGATAAGGGGTTAAAAATATTTGTTGAACTTGGAGTAGTTCACATACGCTTTTCAGGAATTCATTTGTAAATTCAGTTCCTCTGTCAATCAATTTTTGGGCATCATTATTTATCTTATTTAATTTTTCATTAACTTTTCCTTTAAAATCATTTTCATCTATGATTTTAAATTTATTTAACGCTATAGTAATTCTATTCTCTTTAATCAATCTTGATGTCAGTTTATCCACAATCGAATCTAGGTTCGGTGGATTTTCACTGCATCGTAATGTTATATCTTTTTCTTCTATAATTGTATTAATTTTCTTCTTTGTTTTGCACTAAGTAATTTTAATTTTTAATTTTTTTAAACCATTTACATCAGACAAAAGACCATTACATGAGACATTGAAGTACAATCCCAAATATGAAGTTGGCCGGACTTCGGTTGGTTAGTACATTCTGTGGTTTTAATATTATTATCATTAGTATCATTATTTTTATTATTTTTACTTTTATCGCTACTTAAATTTCTTTCATTGTCCATCATTTTTAATTTTTGCCCTCTTGTTATTACGTTTATCTTCTTAGGTATCATTTCCTTTAGCATGTCAGTATCTATTTGGATTCGTGATAAAGCATCAGCGTTTGAATTTTTCAATCCTTTTTTGTATATTATTGCAAATTCATAATCGCATAATTCCATTCTTATGCGCGTCATTTTGGATGAAGGATTGTTGTGAGTAAATAGTGATACTAATGGTCGGTGGTCTGTAACGATCATGAATTTGTGTCCGGAGGCATATGGTCTGAAGAATTTTATACCCCAAAGCAAGTAGTTCTTTTTCTATTATGGGTTTATGTATATCGTATATATAAAGGGTTGATGCTTTTTTAATAATGAGCTCAGGCATTTTGCAATTTGTACGAAATCTTTTATAAATCTTCTGTAATAATTGCACAGTGCTACGAATCGTCTCACTTCGTCTGCATTTTTGGGTATAGGATAATTTTTTATTATATTGAATTTTGATGGGTCAGTTTGTATCCCGTTTTTGGTTATTAGGTGTCCAAAGTATATAACTTCAGGTCTCAAAAAATTGCATTTGCTAGCATTGAGTTTTAAGTTATATTTTTGTAATCTTGTAAAAACTTTTATTAGATTGTCGTTGTGATGTTTAAGTGTGCAGCCAAACACGATGACGTCGTCTACATAGAGAAATGCGCTAGGTCTAGTCCGCTTAAAGCTATTGTGAGCATCCTTTGAAAGCTGTTTGATGAAATTTTGAGATCGAAAGGTAGTCGTTTGAATTGGTAATGTCCTTTGTTCGTTGAAAAGGCTGTTAGAGGTCTGGAGTTTTTGTCTAAATTGATTTGATGAAATGAACTCGCCACATCTAGAGTAGAAAAATATTTAGCTCTTCCCAATTTGTCAAGAACGTCTTCAAGTCTAGTTAGTGGAAATTTGTCGTTCACCAATTTGTCGTTCAATATTCGAAAATCTACTGCAAGACACCACTTTTGTGTGTTGTCATTTTTGTGTGTTGTCTTTTTAGGTACAATTAGTAAGGGTGAGTTATACGGACTTACTGAAGGTTATACTATGTCATCGTCAATTAATTTCTGCACTTGTTTATTAATTTCTTCAGTTTGTGTTTGTGGTAGTCGATAATTTTTGATGTATACAGGAGTGTCATCTTTTGTCTGAAGTTTCTGTGTATAGAAGATATTTGTCGTGAGTTTTTCTCCGTCTAAGTGAAATATATCTTGAAAATCTTTGAATATCTCTATTAATGAGTTCTTAGCAATTTTGTCCTCTTGATTTATATTTATGGTGTTTAGTAGCCTGTTTAATCGTTCTTTAGTAGCCTTGTTTTGTGTTTTTGCATTAAGTATATGGTAATTTTGAAGAGGCTCAAATTGTACATTAATATTTTTAAGATTTATGGTTTGTGCTGTTGTATTTAAAATTTTTATATGTTTTATGCCATTACGTGGAATTATACAATTTGCTATAAATACTCCTTTCTGAAATTCTTTGTTTAAGACGACTGCATCTTCTTTTAATTTTATGTTTATGGGGTGAATAATTTCTGATCTAGGTGGTATAGTGATTATTTGTGTGATTCCATTATTCTGCTTAGTGTGAAGTTTTAAGTAAAAGGTATTTTTGTTTGCTATGTTAAGAATTTTGTGAGTTTTTATGCGCCAGTGATGGTGTCGTCCATCACTGGCGGAATTCCGTTTCCCTGGTTCTGTACAACATTTAGTTGTCTTTTTCTATTATTTGGATTAACATTATAGAATTTTTGATGATACTTGGAATTGTTCTGTGCGGTTTGTTGGATATTATTGTTGTTTTGCATATTTCTTATATTATTGTTTTCCATGTTAGGATAATACCTGGAATTATTGTGTTGAATGTTAGAATTCTGTCTGAAATTGTTGTTGTTGTTAGAGTTGTGTCTGAAATTATTGTATGTGTTCATTGTTGGTATTCTGTTGTTGAATGTAGTGTTTCTGTTTCTTTATGTGAAGTTTCTTTAAGTGTTGAAATTTCTTTGGTTGTTGTCCCAGTGCGAATGTTGGGGTGTGTGTTGATATTTGTTTCGTGGTTTGTTTATTTTTAATATTTGGGATTTGTTTTGGAAACTTTGGTCTTTTTCTAATTCTAATGTTAAGTTGACTGCTTGAGTTAATGATTGTGGTTGTGCAGCGAATAGAGTTTGTTTGTATCGTTCGTCAATGCCCTTTTTGAATACTGTGAGAGCATAACTATCATTCATTTTCCTTATGCCCTTTCGTTCAGCTGTTGTTGCTGTGTCTTCTAATTCTTGTATTTGCAAGTCATTTAATTGGTTTATCAGGTTTATTATTTTGTCTCTGTAATTTTCAACACTGCCACGTTGTTGTAAGGTGTTGAGTGTGTTTTGTAGTGTAGGTATTGTGTGTGGGTTTTTAAATGTATTTTTAATGGAGGTGTATAATTCTTCTAATGTGTTTGGTATTTGTGTTAGGCCTACAGCAGATTTCACTTTTTGTGATAATTTGATATGATAAACAAATTCCAGTAAGTCTGCTTTAACATTTTCAGATAGATTTTTAGACAGTATTTCGACAAATTTGCAGAAGTTTTCAACTTCCTCATTTGCAGAAGTTTTCAACTTCTTCAAATTTGTCAGAGATATTAGGCAATGTTTTTATTGCCAATTCCATATTAAAAGCCATTTTTAAATTTCCTAACCGTTCTTCGAAATTTTGTTTTAAACTAATGTAGGTATTTTTAAATTGTACTTTTAGGTCTATAGGTATTTTCTCTTGATCTAGTTCTTGGAATTTGTCTTTAATAGTCTTAAGTTCTACTAATTTTCCTTCAATAGTTTCCTGTTTGTATGGACGATTAGAGGATTTCTTTAAATTGGTTTCAATTTTTAAAAGGTTTTGCAATAACTCAGTTGATTGGTCCATACGAAAATTATTTTGGAATTTGTTTTGTGTAATGTGCTTATGTATATTTATATATTATTTTCTTATAAATTTTTATTTTATTTTATTTGTTTATTTATTTATCTGTTTATTCATTTTTTTTAGGCGAATATAAAATTTGTATAGAAAAACATACTAGTTTGGTAAGATAAGATATATTATAGTAAAATAAATTTTGTTTTTGGTTTTATTTACTTATACATTAGACAAACTTATGGTTCCATTTAATTTTTTGTTTATATAGTTTTTATAATATATGTTTACTCTATATATAATGTACATTATTATAATGCATATTGCAATTACAATTATTGTTTCGGTGCTAATTTTTATTGTGTGTGTATATTGCTGTGTCCTCCGACATAGCTGTTGTATATTGTGGTTTCTTCTTGTTGTTTGCTTTTTGTGAGTCCCATTTCTTTCTTTCCTCTTAAATTAATTTAATTATTTCTTCTTTATTTTTACCAGTGGCTATATTTTTAATTTGGTGGAGTTATTTGATTTTTCTGGCGTGTCTTATTCTCCTACCACCACGTTTCCTTTGTAATTTTTGCACAATTCGTTGTTTTGTCTCCTTTTTATATTGTTGACGCCTTTTGTATTCTTCTATAGTTAGGCGTTTTGGGCCGGGAATAGGAGTCGGCCTATACGGTGGTATTTGTGTGACTGGGACAGTCGGGGTGTATTTTTCCATCGGTCAGCAAAGTGTATATTTAATTGTGTCTCTTTGTCTTAAAAGTCGATGCTAGGCAGGATCTGTGTGTCAGGTGTGTTACAATTTTTATTAAAGTTAAGCTCAGTAAGAATACAATTACAGTGAAATCATACCTAAGAATTTGTGTCAATTGGCACAGGTGTGCATTATTTTATTTGCACACTACAATTATTTATTTTTATATTTCATTAAGAGTATTAGTTACATTTTGTGTTCCATAAATGTCTAAAAAACGCTCATTATACGTTTTGCACGGTTTTTCCAAATAAAAATTATTTTTTCGAAATCACGGTTTTGTCGGGAACGTATCGAGGGATGGGTGTACTATATTTGCAAGTTCCGCTTTCCTTGTCCAGTTAACATAATTTGTTGTCATTATTGTTAAAAAATTCATATATTTCATATTATAAAGATTGATTACACTACCGAAATCACTTGTGTTCAATTTTGGAAGGGATAAACAATTTTTAAATATGAGAGTGCAGCGTTTTTCAATAATTTCTCGCACTCAACTGTTTAAAAAAAAAATTCACCATTTTAAATTAAAGATTATGGAATCACTCTGCTTTTTATTGTGAAAATTTTTTCCACTCAAAGCTTAAGTGAAATGTAAACAAATCAAAAAGTTAATAAATTTGAAAGAAGAAAAATATTTTCACAAATATTTTTATAAATTCTTGGAAATTTTTCTTAGAAAAAATATTCGAAATTACAAAAAAAAAATTACACAAATGTTTCCATTCAATGTAAGTGTAATTTACAGATGATGTGTTATCCCAAGTACTGTCTAAATTTTCATACAATTGTCATAGATATTTGGTATTAACAAGTTGGAATTATATCCGCGACGCCGACAAACGGAATATTATTATGAACCACAACCGATGCCCGAATATCAGAGTCGTCGTAATGAACATCCGTACGAAAAATTGAATAATAATAATAATAATAATAATAATAATAATAATAGAGAAGATCCAGCTCGAGTTCGTATAAGACCACCTAAAAATTCTTTTATGCGTATGTATCGAAACAGTTATTTTTCATAAAGAGAATGTTGATGATGCGTAGGTAATAAATTTGTGAAAAAAAAACGGTTGATAGACCATCACGTTGCGTCACTAAAGAATTTTCTTAAATATTACCGAAATGTTAATTTTGATATTAATTTTTGTACAATAAATAAATTAAATTAAAATAAATTTGTTTTATTAAAGTGAAATGCTTTAGCTATTAAACTTTTCTTCATATAGGCTGTGGTATAGGTGTTGAAGGAAAATACCGAATTTGTAGATTAGAGTTTATGTTTAATTGCCACACCTACTGGTATATACAAGAACATATTTAAGTTTGTCTTAATTATACGGAGTAAGAGTGGCCTGATTCTTTTTATTTTTATCAAATATAAAATTTTCATTAAAAGAAATGAGTTACCCAACATCCGACTTGTGTTTATATAGGTCTCAAAACGTATTATAGTAGAGAACTTTAGTATATGATTTTACATTTTATGTTTTAATCATAAATATTCACATTATAAAACAACTTTCATGTTTGTACCAAGTAATTATTTTCAAATTGTACGAAAATGTAAATTTAAATCATAAATAAATATTACAAATGTCTCTGCGAATCTATCTCCTTAGAGGTACTTTTAAATACATATACATGGTATTATTCAGGAAAAACTTCAAAATCGAGAGAGAGAACACAACAAATTCTGAATTGAATTGATGAAACCATGACAACATTTTGAAAACTTTAAATTACGATTTATATGAATTAAAAAAAGAATGTTTAACTTTCAACTATGTAATGGTCCTTTAATGGACTTCAAATCACGTCCAGTTTTTATATGTACATCATCCGACTTCACGTTTTGTGGATAATTATCAATTGGATGGGATTGATCAATTTTCATGAATATCTTCTATATTTTTACTATTTTCCTTCCATTCTTCATTCTAGCTAATGGTTGTAGCTTCAGTTGGTTGATCACTTTTCACTTGCAATATATCGCGTCGCATACTGACAAAATGTTCTTTATCTACCGTTGTGACGAGGAAAATCGTCCCCCGTTTTCCCCGTCAACTAATGTCACTGAGTTGTAAAATCTATATAAGATCTAACATATTATAACAGGTCTGGCTTCTACTCGCTGCGACGTCAACGTGTACCGACCGACGACTCTGGGGAAGCGATTTCAATTTCGCTATGAGAGAGATACCCTGTTGAGAGAGGGGGAAAACGATTCTGTGTCTTCTGTTGCTTACTATCATAGTGATCGGATCGATAATCTTTGATTGTTAACCATCTCTCGGATTGAATCGATAGTTAAATGAATATATGGTGTAAGCTTTATTATACGAAGTGGTATATTAAATATTAAGACATGGCGTAAACTCTGTACGGTCCGGTACGAGGTATGTATAACATAGGGATGCTTTAAACAGGGCGTGAAGCTTGTAATTCCGCGTTAAGTGGCGTACAGCGGTAACGAAGCAGTGAGTATAGCCAGCGTAGTAGGGAATCGGAGTGTGTGCAAAATATTATATTATTATTACTACATTAATATTAATTATATAATAAAGCCAAGGAAAAGTAAATCTAAAGAAATAATAAAGCAACATTTGTTTCCCTAATTATACTAAGAAAACGTTTTGTTATGGATTTCCTTTTTTTTTTATAGTTTTAATAAAATGATTATCATATGTCGCGCAACGCGCAACTTCAGTATCCCGCGTATTTACGCAAGGTATATTGATAATTATTTTATGAAGACAAAAATCACTTCTATGATAAGAATTATTGTCTGCCTTTATTTTTGAAAACACAAATCTTATATACAAAATTTCTTACAATTAAACTAGGTTATTATGATATATGATACACTATTACAAATATTATTTTTATTAGAGTTAAGGTTATTGAAATAGGAGTATTAATGATTTTGATTATTTGAGTGTGTTTCAATTAAAGTTTAGCTTTAATAGTTGTGTGTAAGTTTGTGTTGTATGTTATAGTTTTTATTTAAGTTAAGGTCGGTAATGAATAAAGAATAATGTGTGAAATCGAATCTTAACTAAAGAATGTGCACTTTTTGTATGCACACTACACCCTTATCCTTTAGAGAAAAAAAAATTATTTTGTATGAAGAAAAAATTTTTTTTTTGTAAAATAAGTATAATAAGTAAGATTTGTTTACAAAATAAATTAAAAGTAATATTTATACTATAATAATCAACATAATATTTAGTATTAATTTAATTAAAGTATTTAATTAGTTATTCTAAGAAATTTTATTTCTTGAACTTATATGTATATATCATGTCTTATAAGGTTTGAGGATGTTATTGTGAAATGTTTTTGAAGTGTTGTTTATTTTGATGGTGGAATTCACACCATTTCTAGCAATTATTTTGTATGGACCGACATAGGGTTTTTCATTCTTCCGTCTTGTCATATTTCTTAATAATACATAGTCTCCTATTTCCAAATTCAAAGGTTTGCTTTCTTTAGCATTATTTTTTAATGTTCTTTTATGCTTTTCTCTTTCTGAAAATTCTTTTGCATTTTGCAAACTTTAATCTGGCTTTCAGTTCATTGTAATAATTTTCTAAATCTTTATTTGTGTCATTCATATCAATATTATCATTTGGCAGATAGGCTATTCTTCCAAATACTAGTTAATAAGGTGTGTATCCCGTTATTATATGTGGTGGTGTTATATGCAAAACAGTAATATGGTATCCATTTATCCCAATTGTCATTTTCTGCAAATGACAACATATATTCATTCATTACACGATGATTTCTTTCAACAGAGCCTAAAGTTTGATGATGATAAGGGGTTGAAAATATTTGTTGAACTTTGAGTAGTTCACATACGTTTTTCAGTAATTCATTTGTAAATTCTGTTCCTCTGTCTGATTTTAATACCTTAAAATGACCATATTTTAGAATAAGTTGTTCGACAATTGTTTGAGAAATTGTTTTTGCGTCTTTACCAGGTATTGGGAACGCGATTATATATTTTGTTAGTGCGCATTGCATCGTTAGAATATACCTGAACCCATTTGAAATTCTTAGGGGTACTACTGTATCTATCTCAACTACTTCAAAACTACTGTTTGGTGTTACGGTAATAGTTTGTGGTTCTTTAGTATGTTGTGTCTGTTTATTTTCTTGACAATTTGTGCAGTTGTTGACAAATTTTTTTACCATTTTGTTCATGTTTTTCCAGACATATTTTTCTTTTAATTTTAAAAGAGTTTTTCTGATACCTAAATGTCCTCCTAATGGACTGTTATGAAATTCGTCAATTAATTTATATTGTATCACTTTATCTGTTATTCTCTATTATTTAATAATTGGCCTTTTTTATTTTTCTTTTGTTGCAACTTATTAAATTTTTCTTTAAAAGCATTTTCAGTTATGAAGTTGAATATCATATCATTCTTGTTCAATGCTACATTAAATATCTTTAATTTTTCTAATTGTGATGTCAGCTTCTCCATGATCGAATCTAAATTCGGAGGATTATCACTGCATCTTATTATTATATCTTTACTTTCTGTTTGTATTTTAACATTATTTTTTTTTGTAATGTTTTTAATACTTTCAAATCTTATTTTTCTTAAATTGTTAATGTCAGAAATAGATGTGCAATCCCATATATGAAGTTGATCAGACTTCTGTGGGGTTGAACTATTCTGATTTTCCATATCGTTAGCTAACTCAATATTTTTCAAGTTTTACCCTCTTGTTATAACATTTATCTTCTTAGGTATCATTTCTCTAAGCATGTCAGTATCTATTCGGATCCGTGATTGAGCATCAGCGTATGAATTTTTCGAACCTTTTTTGTATATTATTGTAAAGTTATAATCGCATAATTCCATTCTTATGCGCGTCATTTTGGATGAAGGATTTTTGTGAGTGAAGAGTGATACTAATGGTCGGTGGTCTGTAACGACTATGAATTTGCGTCCATAGAGATAGGGTCTGAAGAATTTTATACCCCAATGTATAGCAAGTAGTTCTTTTTCTATTATGGGTTTATGTATATCGTATATATAAAGGGTTGATGCTTTTTTAATAATGAGCTCAGGCATTTTGCAATTTGTACGAAATCTTTTATAAATCTTCTGTAATAATTGCACAGTGCTACGAATCGTCTCACTTCGTCTGCATTTTTGGGTATAGGATAATTTTTTATTATATTGAATTTTGATGGGTCAGTTTGTATCCCGTTTTTGGTTATTAGGTGTCCAAAGTATATAACTTCAGGTCTCAAAAAATTGCATTTGCTAGCATTGAGTTTTAAGTTATATTTTTGTAATCTTGTAAAAACTTTTATTAGATTGTCGTTGTGATGTTTAAGTGTGCAGCCAAACACGATGACGTCGTCTACATAGAGAAATGCGCTAGGTCTAGTCCGCTTAAAGCTATTGTGAGCATCCTTTGAAAGCTGTTTGATGAAATTTTGAGATCGAAAGGTAGTCGTTTGAATTGGTAATGCCCTTTGTTCGTTGAAAAGGCTGTTAGAGGTCTGGAGTTTTTGTCTAAATTGATTTGATGAAATGAACTCGTCACATCTAGAGTAGAAAAGTATTTAGCTCTTCCCAATTTGTCAAGAACGTCTTCAAGTCTAGTTAGTGGAAATTTGTCGTTCACCAATTTGTCGTTCAATATTCGAAAATCTACTGCAAGACACCATTTTTGTGTGTTGTCATTTTTGTGTGTTGTCTTTTTAGGTACAATTAGTAAGGGTGAGTTATACGGACTTACTGAAGGTTATACTATGTCATCGTCAATTAATTTCTGCACTTGTTTATTAATTTCTTCAGTTTGTGTTTGTGGTAGTCGATAATTTTTGATGTATACAGGAGTGTCATCTTTTGTCTGAAGTTTCTGTGTATAGAAGATATTTGTCGTGAGTTTTTCTCCGTCTAAGTGAAATATATCTTGAAAATCTTTGAATATCTCTATTAATGAGTTCTTAGCAATTTTGTCCTCTTGATTTATATTAAAGGTGCTCAATAATCTATTTAGTCCTTCCTTACTGACCTCGTTTTGTGTTTTTGCATATAGTATATGGTAATTTCGAAGGGGCTCAGTTTGTACATTAATGTTTTTAAGGTTTATGGTTTGTGCTGTTGTATTTAAAATTCTAACGTGTTTTATCCCATTACGTGGAATTATACAATTTGCTAAAAACACTCCTTTTTGAAATTCCTTATTTAAGATAAGTGAATCCTCTTTTAATTTTATTTTTATCGGATGTATTATCTCTGATCTGGGTGGTATTGAGATAATTTTGGGTTTGTTAGTTTCCATTGGTAGTACGATGTCTTCATTATTTGTATGGATTTCCATAGTCATTGTTTCGAAGTTCAGTTTGCACAGGTAATCTCTTAAGAAATCAATTCCTAATATTCCATCTGTGGATATTGGGAAATTGTCCTCCACCACATGGAATTCATGTTTTAGTTCTGTTTGTCCTATTTGTAGTTGTATAAATGTTGTTGCAATAGTATGTATAGTTTCTGTAGTTATTCCACTTAGATTGTATATATTGTTTATTAGGTTAGCTTTTGTGGTATGGAATATGTAAGATTTTACTATTGAAATATCTGCTCCTGTATCAACTAGTAATTTTATAGTTTTATTTTGATTAGTCTGAAGTATAACATAGAAAGTGTTTTTATTAGATATATTGAGAATTTTATGTGTGTTTATACGCCAGTGATAGTGTCGTCCACCACCAGCGGTATTCCGTTTCCCTGATTCTGTACAACGTTTAAGTGTCTTCTTCTATTGTTTTGATAGATGTTAGGTATTTGGGGGTATCTGGGATTGTTTTGCATGTTCGCATACTGCCGAAAATTATTATTGTTTTGCATATTTCTTATATTATTATTTTGCATTTTAGGATAATACCTGGAATCATTGTTTTGCATGTTAGAGTTGTGTCTGAAATTGTTGTATGTGTTTATGGGTGGCGTTCTGTTATTGAATGTGGGGTTTCGGTTTCTTTGTGTAAAATTTCTTTGAGTGTTGAAATTTCTCTGGTTATTGGTCCAGTATGAATTTTGGGGGGTGTATTGGAATTTGTTTCGTGTTTTGTTTGTTCTATTGTTCTGATTGTTTATTCTGAGTATTTGAGAGTTATTTTGAAAGCTATGGTCTTTTTCCAATTCTAGAGCTAAGTTGACTGCTTGGGTTAAGGATTGTGGTTGTGCAGCGAATAGGGTCTGTTTGTATCTTTCGTCGATGCCCTTTTTGAATCCTGTGAGAGCATAATTGTCATTGATTTTTGTTATGACCTCACGTTTAGCTGTAGTTGCCGTAGTGCCTAAGTCTTGAATTTGTAAGTTATTTAATTGTGCTATTAGACTAACTATTTTATCTCTATAATTCTCAATGCTACCTCGTTGTTGTAAATTGTTTAGTGTATTATGTATTGTTGGTATTGTGTGTGGGTTTTTGAAAGTATTTTTAATAGAATTGTATAGTTCTTCTAACGTGTTAGGTGTTTCTATTAAACCTATTGCCGTTTTTACTTTCTGAGTGAGCTTTATGTGGTAAACAAATTCAAGCAAATCAGTTTTACCAGCTTCTGAAAGATTTTTAGACAATATCTCAACAAATTTGCAGAAGTTTTCAACTTCTTCAAATTTGTCAGAGATATTGGGCAATGTTTTTATTGCCAATTCCATATTAAAAGCCATTTTTAAATTTCTTAATTGTTCTTAAAAATATTGTTTTAGACTAATATAGGTATTTTTAAATTGTACCTTTAGTTCTGGAGGTATTTTCTCTTCATCTAGGTTTTGGAATTTGTTTTTAATTGTCTCAAGTTCTACTAATTTTCCTTCAATGGTTTCCTGTTTGTATGGACCACCAGAGGATTTTTTTAAATTAGTTCCGATTTTTAAAATATTTTGTAATAATTCGGATGCTTGGTCCATACGGAAATTGGATGTGTGTATTTGAGTGCTTATTTATTATTATATATTATTTAATTTTATATATATTATTAATTGTTATTATAATATAACTTTTTTTTTTATTTCATTATATAATTTTTACATAATATTTTTAATTTTTTTTTTGTTAATTTTATTTATTTCTATTTAGAAAAAAAAAATTTTTTTTATATATATATATTTATTTTGCTCCTACACATTAGATAAATTTATACTTTTATTTAATTTTTTATTTACATAATCTTTATAGTACCTATTAATTTTTTATGAAATATATACTAAAAATTATTATTATTATGAGGGTTTCAGAGCTTATTTTTATTGTAGTATGGGTGGTATCACCTGTGTTGTTGTTGTTTATATTTATTTCTTCTTTTTGTTTACTTTTTGTAAGGCCCATTTTCTTCTTTCTGCTGCTATTTGTTCTATTATTTTCTGTTTATTATCTTTCGTGGCTATATTTTTTATTTCATGCAGTAATCTAATTCTTTGTTTATGTTTTATTCTTTTTCCGCCACGTTTCCTTTGTTTTGGTGGAATTGGTTGAGTGATATTTTTACTGTAGGCTTGTCGCCTTTTTTATACCTCAATTGTTATGCGTTTTGGGCCTGGAATTGGAGTGGGTATGTACAATGGTGCTGGAACGGTTGGTCCAATAGGTACGTACGGTGCTGCTTTTTGCATTTAATTATTTGTTGTCAGTGTTAGTTGCTGAGTAGGATTCATATGGTTGGCAGGATCTTATGGTTGCAGGATCAAGAATTTTGCAGGATCAGATGGTTTCAGGATCAAGAATTTTGCAGGATCTGATGGTTTCAGGATCAAGAATTTTGCAGGATCAGATGGTTTCAGGATCAAGAATTTTGCAGGATCTGATAGTTTCAGGATCAAGAATTTTGCAGGATCAGATGGTTTCAGGATCAAGAATTTTGCAGGATCTGAAGGTTGCAGGATCAGATGGTTTCAGGATCAAGAATTTTGCAGGATCGCCATGTCTTAACTAAAGAATGTGCCCTTTTTGTATGCACACTACAGTTTCTTTTTTATTTAAAAATAAATGGGCGAGATACCCTACGCCGACGGCTTAACCCCGGCATAAGAAATCTCGTTACACCGTATTATTAGCCATATAAGTTTGTGGAATTTGTTTAGCTGGCATTTTAGTATCATCGCGGGCATAATTAATCTTCTGCGATGAGGGAAGTGGAGGTGGAAGTATGTAGTTGTGGCTATTGTTAACTTTAATAACTGTGTGAGCATTATTGATGAGGACAGCTAAAGGCAGTGGTTTCGGTGGTTCCATACCATTTTTAATATTCACTATTTCATTATTTTCTTTCGCATCGGAATTATGTTTTAATTCTACATTTTCAACAGTTACAATTTATTTAATAAAATCTCCTCAATGGTTAGCTTCAACTTTGCCATCACTTTACTTTCTGTATTATTAATATTTTCTTTGGCATTTTGTTGTTGTTGTTGTTGTATTTCTTGCTGCTGTTCTTGTTGTTGCTCTACTTTACGTTCAATTTGCTCAAACTTCTCCACCACTTTAACTTTTCCTCAACAAGATTTTGCGTTTCCTGATTTTGTTTGGCCAATTTCTCCTTTAATTCCTCCACACTTTTCTCTAGCAAATCTTTAATTTTCTTTAATTCCTTCTAAGTTTTCTCCAATTCTTCATGGCCCTTATAATTCGTTTGTTTTTGTTTTAAGAATTTCTTCATCTTCTTTTTTAAAGGCCTCATTATCAATAACTAGTGATTTTTACCGGGAAGACATATTCGCTGAGATTGTTTTTATTATGGTTAACACCATATAATTTATCTTTCCGTTCTAGAGATGTTAAGGGTTGCAGGGGTTGTGCTTCTTGTTCTTCTTGTTTCTCTTGTATATTTTCAACCTTCACTGCATCTTCATTATGTTTTTCTTGGATTAGCAACTGTTTCATTTTCAATCAGTACTTTCGTTTCATTTATCGTCTCCGGCAATACATCATTTTCTTCCTCTTTCTCTTGTGCCCATTGTTTGGTTAATTTTTCTACTAAATTTTTCTCAAAATGTTAAATTTCTTCTTTTAAGAGATCTATTGGCAATTCTGTGGCAACAGCCATTTCCAGGCTATCCTGTTTTAAGGACTTTTCCAAATGAGCTCCAGAGTTTTTGGCATCAATGGCACTTAACTTAGCATAAGGTCCTCTTAAAAACTGCAGACTTTATTTCAATCCAAAGTAATGACGCAAACAAAACTTGTACAAATTGAAAATAGCAAATTACAAAAGAAGTTATATAAATATAGTAAAAGCAGAAATGTACATGTTGTTATTAAGAGCATTGCCATCTTTTAACACTCCTCCTCAACATGGATGTTTCTCTTTCATCTTAATTCATATTCACTGATTTCAAGAAATACGTATGCTTTGTCTTCGCCAGATTTTTTGTCATAATGTCAGCTTTCATTTCAGCTATTGGGCAGTATACCAATTTTACATCATTGTTCCGAATCACTTCGCGAATGTGATGGTGTTTTATGTGTTTTGTTCGCTTGTGATGGACAGGATTCATTGCCAATTGCACTGCTCCTTGATTGTCAACGTTGAGTACTGTAGGTTTTATCGAATCATAACCTTCATCATAGCCTTTTAGATATCGAATTAAGTGTTTAGCTCGTTTTAGCTTGTTTTAGATCCGCGTTCCTCTGTGATAATTTCGATACCGAATAAAATATATCTGGTCTACTAGTAGTTGCTAAATACGTTAGTGCCCCCATTATAAATTGGTATTCTGATTTATCCACCCTCATAACAGTTTACTTGAAAACCTGGATCTGGCACAGATACTGGTTTGCAGTTTTCCATTTTCATTTGATTCAAAAAAGTTTCAATATATGAATCTTGGGTTAATTTTATACATCCAGTTTCACCATCACGAATAACCTTAATACCGAGAAAATGCTTTATAGGACCTTTATCTGTAACTTCGAATTCGTTCGATATTTCTTCTTCAATCAATATATCGTACACATAAACAGCTATTAATATAAGGACTCCATTTCTATATGATTTATAAAGGCATGATTCATTTTCACATTGATAGAATCCTACTTTCTTTAAAGTGTCATCTAATTTTTCATTCCACGACCTACCGGCCTGCTTCAATCCGTATATGGCTTTCTTTGGCTTAAAACTTTGTGTGGATTACCTTTATCTGTATAATTTTCTGGTTGTTGTATAAAAATATCTTCTTTCAGATCACTATTCAGATAAGCCGTGCTTACGTTAAGTTGATGTACATGCATCTCTTCTTGAACGGCTAAAGCTTAAAGCAACCTAATGGTTGTATATCGTACCACAGGGGAAAACGTTTCGGTGTAATCAATGCCAAACCTTTGCCTACAGCCTTTTACAACTAAATGCGCTTTATATCTTTCGATATTTCCGTCTCTATCTCGCTTGAGAGCAAAAACCCACTTTGTTCCAATTGGTTTCATGCCTTCAGGTAAATCATTTAAATACCAAGTATTATTTTTTTAAAGGCCACAATTTTAACTATTGATAGCTTCATCAACAGTTTGTGGAACTTAGTCATCACATGTAATATATAATTTACTATAAACTTTTTTTTGGTTGCCTGGCTTACCATTGAGATGAAGGTTAAAGGGTGTATATGTAGAAGTGTAGTGGTGTAAACTTTATAACACTGTTATCGCGCAACGCGCAATGCTAGGATCCAGCAGAGTGCTTGGTATCTAGTGTTACAAAGAGTGTAAATGAGACACGCTCGCATACGAGATTTAGTCTGATTTATTTAGCAAAATTCTACTTCTTATATACTAAAATTATTACAATAAATTATTACAATAAATTACAATAGTAAGAACTAGGTTATCTTAATTGCTAACTTAACATTTCTATTTTTTGCATGAATATGCAAAAGTCTAAAATTAACTAAAAATAAAAATAATACTAAAGTGACCTATATCTAGGTTTCACTAAAGTAAGCAAAATTGCAATAAGTAAAATTGAATTAGTAAGCAAAATGAATTAATACAGTAAATGAGTGAATGTGTTCACTTAACTGTGAACACACTACACCCCTATCCCATAGAAAAAAAAAAAAAAGAATTTTTTTTTAGAGAAAAAAAAATTTTTTTTTTAGAATCATTGTTTTTATGTCTATGCTATATATATATAAAAATTAAGTTTATTTCAAAGTATATATAAGGTTAAGATTAATTATCAATTATTCTAGAATGTATGTTATTTTCTTATACTATATGGTTTTAGTAAGTTATTGTGAAATGTTTTAAACATGTTATTTATTTTAATAGTGGAGTTTACGCCATTTCTTGCGATTATCTCGTATGGACCGACATAGGGTTTTTCATTCTTCCGTCTTGTCATATTTCTTAATAATACATAGTCTCCTATTTCCAAATTCAAAGGTTTGCTTTCTTTAGCATTATTTTTTAATGTTCTTTTATGCTTTTCTCTTTCTGAAAATTCTTTTGCATTTTGCAAACTTTAATCTGGCTTTCAGTTCATTGTAATAATTTTCTAAATCTTTATTTGTGTCATTCATATCAATATTATCATTTGGCAGATAGGCTATTCTTCCAAATACTAGTTAATAAGGTGTGTATCCCGTTATTATATGTGGTGGTGTTATATGCAAAACAGTAATATGGTATCCATTTATCCCAATTGTCATTTTCTGCAAATGACAACATATATTCATTCATTACACGATGATTTCTTTCAACAGAGCCTAAAGTTTGATGATGATAAGGGGTTGAAAATATTTGTTGAACTTTGAGTAGTTCACATACGTTTTTCAGTAATTCATTTGTAAATTCTGTTCCTCTGTCTGATTTTAATACCTTAAAATGACCATATTTTAGAATAAGTTGTTCGACAATTGTTTGAGAAATTGTTTTTGCGTCTTTACCAGGTATTGGGAACGCGATTATATATTTTGTTAGTGCGCATTGCATCGTTAGAATATACCTGAACCCATTTGAAATTCTTAGGGGTACTACTGTATCTATCTCAACTACTTCAAAACTACTGTTTGGTGTTACGGTAATAGTTTGTGGTTCTTTAGTATGTTGTGTCTGTTTATTTTCTTGACAATTTGTGCAGTTGTTGACAAATTTTTTTACCATTTTGTTCATGTTTTTCCAGACATATTTTTCTTTTAATTTTAAAAGAGTTTTTCTGATACCTAAATGTCCTCCTAATGGACTGTTATGAAATTCGTCAATTAATTTATATTGTATCACTTTATCTGTTATTCTCTATTATTTAATAATTGGCCTTTTTTATTTTTCTTTTGTTGCAACTTATTAAATTTTTCTTTAAAAGCATTTTCAGTTATGAACTTGAATATCATATCATTCTTGTTCAATGCTACATTAAATATCTTTAATTTTTCTAATTGTGATGTCAGCTTCTCCATGATCGAATCTAAATTCGGAGGATTATCACTGCATCTTATTATTATATCTTTACTTTCTGTTTGTATTTTAACATTATTTTTTTTTATAATGTTTTTAATACTTTCAAATCTTATTTTTCTTAAATTGTTAATGTCAGAAATAGATGTGCAATCCCATATATGAAGTTGATTAGACTTCTGTGGGGTTGAACTATTCTGATTTTCCATATCGTTAGCTAACTCAATATTTTTCAAGTTTTACCCTCTTGTTATAACATTTATCTTCTTAGGTATCATTTCTCTAAGCATGTCAGTATCTATTCGGATCCGTGATTGAGCATCAGCGTATGAATTTTTCGAACCTTTTTTGTATATTATTGTAAAGTTATAATCGCATAATTCCATTCTTATGCGCGTCATTTTGGATGAAGGATTTTTGTGAGTGAAGAGTGATACTAATGGTCGGTGGTCTGTAACGACTATGAATTTGCGTCCATAGAGATAGGGTCTGAAGAATTTTATACCCCAACGTATAGCAAGTAGTTCTTTTTCTATTATGGGTTTATGTATATCGTATATATAAAGGGTTGATGCTTTTTTAATAATGAGCTCAGGCATTTTGCAATTTGTACGAAATCTTTTATAAATCTTCTGTAATAATTGCACAGTGCTACGAATCGTCTCACTTCGTCTGCATTTTTGGGTATAGGATAATTTTTTATTATATTGAATTTTGATGGGTCAGTTTGTATCCCGTTTTTGGTTATTAGGTGTCCAAAGTATATAACTTCAGGTCTCAAAAAATTGCATTTGCTAGCATTGAGTTTTAAGTTATATTTTTGTAATCTTGTAAAAACTTTTATTAGATTGTCGTTGTGATGTTTAAGTGTGCAGACAAACACGATGACGTCGTCTACATAGAGAAATGCGCTAGGTCTAGTCCGCTTAAAGCTATTGTGAGCATCCTTTGAAAGCTGTTTGATGAAATTTTGAGATCGAAAGGTAGTCGTTTGAATTGGTAATGCCCTTTGTTCGTTGAAAAGGCTATTAGAGGTCTGGAGTTTTTGTCTAAATTGATTTGATGAAATGAACTCGTCACATCTAGAGTAGAAAAGTATTTAGCTCTTCCCAATTTGTCAAGAACGTCTTCAAGTCTAGTTAGTGGAAATTTGTCGTTCACCAATTTGTCGTTCAATATTCGAAAATCTACTGCAAGACACCATTTTTGTGTGTTGTCATTTTTGTGTGTTGTCTTTTTAGGTACAATTAGTAAGGGTGAGTTATACGGACTTACTGAAGGTTATACTATGTCATCGTCAATTAATTTCTGCACTTGTTTATTAATTTCTTCAGTTTGTGTTTGTGGTAGTCGATAATTTTTGATGTATACAGGAGTGTCATCTTTTGTCTGAAGTTTCTGTGTATAGAAGATATTTGTCGTGAGTTTTTCTCCGTCTAAGTGAAATATATCTTGAAAATCTTTGAATATCTCTATTAATGAGTTCTTAGCAATTTTGTCCTCTTGATTTATATTAAAGGTGCTCAATAATCTATTTAGTCCTTCCTTACTGACCTCGTTTTGTGTTTTTGCATATAGTATATGGTAATTTCGAAGGGGCTCAGTTTGTACATTAATGTTTTTAAGGTTTATGGTTTGTGCTGTTGTATTTAAAATTCTAACGTGTTTTATCCCATTACGTGGAATTATACAATTTGCTAAAAACACTCCTTTTTGAAATTCCTTATTTAAGATAAGTGAATCCTCTTTTAATTTTATTTTTATCGGATGTATTATCTCTGATCTGGGTGGTATTGAGATAATTTTGGGTTTGTTAGTTTCCATTGGTAGTACGATGTCTTCATTATTTGTATGGATTTCCATAGTCATTGTTTCGAAGTTCAGTTTGCACAGGTAATCTCTTAAGAAATCAATTCCTAATATTCCATCTGTGGATATTGGGAAATTGTCCTCCACCACATGGAATTCATGTTTTAGTTCTGTTTGTCCTATTTGTAGTTGTATAAATGTTGTTGCAATAGTATGTATAGTTTCTGTAGTTATTCCACTTAGATTGTATATATTGTTTATTAGGTTAGCTTTTGTGGTATGTAATATGTAAGATTTTACTATTGAAATATCTGCTCCTGTATCAACTAGTAATTTTATAGTTTTATTTTGATTAGTCTGAAGTATAACATAGAAAGTGTTTTTATTAGATATATTGAGAATTTTATGTGTGTTTATACGCCAGTGATGGTGTCGTCCACCACCAGCGGTATTCCGTTTCCCTGATTCTGTACAACGTTTAAGTGTCTTCTTCTATTGTTTTGATAGATGTTAGGTATTTGGGGGTATCTGGGATTGTTTTGATGTTCGCGTACTGCCGAAAATTATTATTGTTTTGCATATTTCTTATATTATTATTTTGCATTTTAGGATAATACCTGGAATCATTGTTTTGCATGTTAGAGTTGTGTCTGAAATTGTTGTATGTGTTTATGGGTGGCGTTCTGTTATTGAATGTGGGGTTTCGGTTTCTTTGTGTAAAATTTCTTTGAGTGTTGAAATTTCTCTGGTTATTGGTCCAGTATGAATTTTGGGGGGTGTATTGGAATTTGTTTCGTGTTTTGTTTGTTCTATTGTTCTGATTGTTTATTCTGAGTATTTGAGAGTTATTTTGAAAGCTATGGTCTTTTTCCAATTCTAGAGCTAAGTTGACTGCTTGGGTTAAGGATTGTGGTTGTGCAGCGAATAGGGTCTGTTTGTATCTTTCGTCGATGCCCTTTTTGAATCCTGTGAGAGCATAATTGTCATTGATTTTTGTTATGACCTCACGTTTAGCTGTAGTTGCCGTAGTGCCTAAGTCTTGAATTTGTAAGTTATTTAATTGTGCTATTAGACTAACTATTTTATCTCTATAATTCTCAATGCTACCTCGTTGTTGTAAATTGTTTAGTGTATTATGTATTGTTGGTATTGTGTGTGGGTTTTTGAAAGTATTTTTAATAGAATTGTATAGTTCTTCTAACGTGTTAGGTGTTTCTATTAAACCTATTGCCGTTTTTACTTTCTGAGTGAGCTTTATGTGGTAAACAAATTCAAGCAAATCAGTTTTACCAGCTTCTGAAAGATTTTTAGACAATATCTCAACAAATTTGCAGAAGTTTTCAACTTCTTCAAATTTGTCAGAGATATTGGGCAATGTTTTTATTGCCAATTCCATATTAAAAGCCATTTTTAAATTTCTTAATTGTTCTTAAAAATATTGTTTTAGACTAATATAGGTATTTTTAAATTGTACCTTTAGTTCTGGAGGTATTTTCTCTTCATCTAGGTTTTGGAATTTGTTTTTAATTGTCTCAAGTTCTACTAATTTTCCTTCAATGGTTTCCTGTTTGTATGGACCACAAGAGGATTTTTTTAAATTAGTTCCAATTTTTAAAATATTTTGTAATAATTCGGATGCTTGGTCCATACGGAAATTATTGGATGTGTGTATTTGAGTGCTTATTTATTATTATATATTATTTAATTTTATATATATTATTAATTGTTATTATAATATAACTTTTTTTTTTATTTCATTATATAATTTTTACATAATATTTTTAATTTTTTTTTTGTTAATTTTATTTATTTCTATTTAGAAAAAAAAAATTTTTTTTATATATATATATTTATTTTGCTCCTACACATTAGATAAATTTATACTTTTATTTAATTTTTTATTTACATAATCTTTATAGTACCTATTAATTTTTTATGAAATATATACTAAAAATTATTATTATTATGAGGGTTTCAGAGCTTATTTTTATTGTAGTATGGGTGGTATCACCTGTGTTGTTGTTGTTTATATTTATTTCTTCTTTTTGTTTACTTTTTGTAAGGCCCATTTTCTTCTTTCTGCTGCTATTTGTTCTATTATTTTCTGTTTATTATCTTTCGTGGCTATATTTTTTATTTCATGCAGTAATCTAATTCTTTGTTTATGTTTTATTCTTTTTCCGCCACGTTTCCTTTGTTTTGGTGGAATTGGTTGAGTGATATTTTTACTGTAGGCTTGTCGCCTTTTTTATACCTCAATTGTTATGCGTTTTGGGCCTGGAATTGGAGTGGGTATGTACAATGGTGCTGGAACGGTTGGTCCGATAGGTACGTACGGTGCTGCTTTTTGCATTTAATTATTTGTTGTCAGTGTTAGTTGCTGAGTAGGATTCATATGGTTGGCAGGATCTTATGGTTGCAGGATCAAGAATTTTGCAGGATCAGATGGTTT
This sequence comes from Ornithomya chloropus, assembly GCA_963971445.1. Lineage (NCBI taxonomy): Eukaryota > Metazoa > Arthropoda > Insecta > Diptera > Hippoboscidae > Ornithomya > Ornithomya chloropus. The sequence goes on from OZ020531.1 coordinate 33,100,231, forward strand.
CAGGATCAAGAATTTTGCAGGATCTGATGGTTTCAGGATCAAGAATTTTGCAGGATCAGATGGTTTCAGGATCAAGAATTTTGCAGGATCTGATAGTTTCAGGATCAAGAATTTTGCAGGATCAGATGGTTTCAGGATCAAGAATTTTGCAGGATCTGATGGTTGCAGGATCAGATGGTTTCAGGATCAAGAATTTTGCAGGATCGCCATGTCTTAACTAAAGAATGTGCCCTTTTTGTATGCACACTACAGTTTCTTTTTTATTTAAAAATAAATGGGCGAGATACCCTACGCCGACGGCTTAACCCCGGCATAAGAAATCTCGTTACACCGTATTATTAGCCATATAAGTTTGTGGAATTTGTTTAGCTGGCATTTTAGTATCATCGCGGGCATAATTAATCTTCTGCGATGAGGGAAGTGGAGGTGGAAGTATGTAGTTGTGGCTATTGTTAACTTTAATAACTGTGTGAGCATTATTGATGAGGACAGCTAAAGGCAGTGGTTTCGGTGGTTCCATACCATTTTTAATATTCACTATTTCATTATTTTCTTTCGCATCGGAATTATGTTTTAATTCTACATTTTCAACAGTTACAATTTATTTAATAAAATCTCCTCAATGGTTAGCTTCAACTTTACCATCACTTTACTTTCTGTATTATTAATATTTTCTTTGGCATTTTGTTGTTGTTGTTGTTGTATTTCTTGCTGCTGTTCTTGTTGTTGCTCTACTTTACGTTCAATTTGCTCAAACTTCTCCACCACTTTAACTTTTCCTCAACAAGATTTTGCGTTTCCTGATTTTGTTTGGCCAATTTCTCCTTTAATTCCTCCACACGTTTCTCTAGCAAATCTTTAATTTTCTTTAATTCCTTCTAAGTTTTCTCCAATTCTTCATGGCCCTTATAATTCGTTTGTTTTTGTTTTAAGAATTTCTTCATCTTCTTTTTTAAAGGCCTCATTATCAATAACTACTGATTTTTACCGGGAAGACATATTCGCTGAGATTGTTTTTATTATGGTTAACACCATATAATTTATCTTTCCGTTCTAGAGATGTTAAGGGTTGCAGGGGTTGTGCTTCTTGTTCTTCTTGTTTCTCTTGTATATTTTCAACCTTCACTGCATCTTCATTATGTTTTTCTTGGATTAGCAACTGTTTCATTTTCAATCAGTACTTTCGTTTCATTTATCGTCTCCGGCAATACATCATTTTCTTCCTCTTTCTCTTGTGCCCATTGTTTGGTTAATTTTTCTACTAAATTTTTCTCAAAATGTTAAATTTCTTCTTTTAAGAGATCTATTGGCAATTCTGTGGCAACAGCCATTTCCAGGCTATCCTGTTTTAAGGACTTTTCCAAATGAGCTCCAGAGTTTTTGGCATCAATGGCACTTAACTTAGCATAAGGTCCTCTTAAAAACTGCAGACTTTATTTCAATCCAAAGTAATGACGCAAACTAAACTTGTACAAATTGAAAATAGCAAATTACAAAAGAAGTTATATAAATATAGTAAAAGCAGAAATGTACATGTTGTTATTAAGAGCATTGCCATCTTTTAACACTCCTCCTCAACATGGATGTTTCTCTTTCATCTTAATTCATATTCACTGATTTCAAGAAATACGTATGCTTTGTCTTCGCCAGATTTTTTGTCATAATGTCAGCTTTCATTTCAGCTATTGGGCAGTATACCAATTTTACATCATTGTTCCGAATCACTTCGCGAATGTGATGGTGTTTTATGTGTTTTGTTCGCTTGTGATGGACAGGATTCATTGCCAATTGCACTGCTCCTTGATTGTCAACGTTGAGTACTGTAGGTTTTATCGAATCATAACCTTCATCATAGCCTTTTAGATATCGAATTAAGTGTTTAGCTCGTTTTAGCTTGTTTTAGATCCGCGTTCCTCTGTGATAATTTCGATACCGAATAAAATATATCTGGTCTACTAGTAGTTGCTAAATACGTTAGTGCCCCCATTATAAATTGGTATTCTGATTTATCCACCCTCATAACAGTTTACTTGAAAACCTGGATCTGGCACAGATACTGGTTTGCAGTTTTCCATTTTCATTTGATTCAAAAAAGTTTCAATATATGAATCTTGGGTTAATTTTATACATCCAGTTTCACCATCACGAATAACCTTAATACCGAGAAAATGCTTTATAGGACCTTTATCTGTAACTTCGAATTCGTTCGATATTTCTTCTTCAATCAATATATCGTACACATAAACAGCTATTAATATAAGGACTCCATTTCTATATGATTTATAAAGGCATGATTCATTTTCACATTGATAGAATCCTACTTTCTTTAAAGTGTCATCTAATTTTTCATTCCACGACCTACCGGCCTGCTTCAATCCGTATATGGCTTTCTTTGGCTTAAAACTTTGTGTGGATTACCTTTATCTGTATAATTTTCTGGTTGTTGTATAAAAATATCTTCTTTCAGATCACTATTCAGATAAGCCGTGCTTACGTTAAGTTGATGTACATGCATCTCTTCTTGAACGGCTAAAGCTTAAAGCAACCTAATGGTTGTATATCGTACCACAGGGGAAAACGTTTCGGTGTAATCAATGCCAAACCTTTGCCTACAGCCTTTTACAACTAAATGCGCTTTATATCTTTCGATATTTCCGTCTCTATCTCGCTTGAGAGCAAAAACCCACTTTGTTCCAATTGGTTTCATGCCTTCAGGTAAATCATTTAAATACCAAGTATTATTTTTTTAAAGGCCACAATTTTAACTATTGATAGCTTCATCAACAGTTTGTGGAACTTAGTCATCACATGTAATATATAATTTACTATAAACTTTTTTTTGGTTGCCTGGCTTACCATTGAGATGAAGGTTAAAGGGTGTATATGTAGAAGTGTAGTGGTGTAAACTTTATAACACTGTTATCGCGCAACGCGCAATGCTAGGATCCAGCAGAGTGCTTGGTATCTAGTGTTACAAAGAGTGTAAATGAGACACGCTCGCATACGAGATTTAGTCTGATTTATTTAGCAAAATTCTACTTCTTATATACTAAAATTATTACAATAAATTATTACAATAAATTACAATAGTAAGAACTAGGTTATCTTAATTGCTAACTTAACATTTCTATTTTTTGCATGAATATGCAAAAGTCTAAAATTAACTAAAAATAAAAATAATACTAAAGTGACCTATATCTAGGTTTCACTAAAGTAAGCAAAATTGCAATAAGTAAAATTGAATTAGTAAGCAAAATGAATTAATACAGTAAATGAGTGAATGTGTTCACTTAACTGTGAACACACTACACCCCTATCCCATAGAAAAAAAAAAAAAAGAATTTTTTTTTAGAGAAAAAAAAATTTTTTTTTTAGAATCATTGTTTTTATGTCTATGCTATATATATATAAAAATTAAGTTTATTTCAAAGTATATATAAGGTTAAGATTAATTATCAATTATTCTAGAATGTATGTTATTTTCTTATACTATATGGTTTTAGTAAGTTATTGTGAAATGTTTTAAACATGTTATTTATTTTAATAGTGGAGTTTACGCCATTTCTTGCGATTATCTCGTATGGACCGACATAGGGTTTTTCCATCTTCCGTCTTGTCATATTTCTTAATAGTACATAGACTGCTATTTCCAAATTCAAAGGTTTGCTTTCTTTAGCATTATTTTTTAATGTTCTTTTATGTTTTTCTTTTTCTAAAAATTCTTTTGCATTTAGTAAAGAAAATTTTATCCTGGCTTTCAATTCATTATAATAATTATATAAATCCTTATTTGTGTCATTCATATCAATATTATCATTTGGCAGATAGGCTATTCTTCCAAATACCAGTTCATAAGGTGTGGATCCCGTTATTATATGTGGGGTGGTGTTATATGCAAAACAATAATAAGGTATCCATTTATCCCAATTGTCATTTTCTGCAAATGACAACATATATTCATTCATAACGCGATGATTTCTTTCAACGGAGCCTAAAGTTTGATGATGATGATAGGTCGAAAACATTTGTTGAATTTTGAGGAGTTCACATATGTTTTTCAGTAGTTCATTTGTGAATTCTGTTCCCCTGTCTGATTTTAATATCTTGAAATGACCATATTTTAGTATGCCTTGTTCAATAATTGTCTTCGCTATTGTTTTAGCGTCTTTACTTTGTATCGGACATGCTATTATGTATTTTGTTAACTCGCATTGCATGGTTAGTATATACCTAAATCCATTTGCTATCCTCAATGGTCCTACTGTGTCTATTTCTACTATTTCAAAGCTTGTAGTGGGTGTGTTTGTTATAACTTGTGGTTCTTTGACATGTCTTATTTGTTTATTAGATTTACAATCTGAACAACTATTCACAAAGTGCTTTATCATTTTATTCATATCCTTCCATAGATACCTTTGTTTGAGTTTTCATTAAGTTTTTCTAACTCCTAAATGTCCGCCGTGTGGACTATTGTAATATTCATTTATTAATTTAAATTGAGTCAATTTGTCATTAATCTTTTGAAGGTCTTTATACAATATAATATTCTGTTATAAAGAGATGTGGGGGTGATAAGCAAAGGAGTATATTTAATAAACTCTTTTGTTACTTTATTATTTTTGTTATGATCAATAATTGTGGTCGTCGCGCAACGCGCAACTTCAGAATCCCGCGAATCGCAGAGTATTTCACAATTATTGATTTTATGAGTTCAATAATATGTTATGAGACAAGTTGAGTTTTTAGTCTGTTTTTATTTGAAAAATTTGTCTTCTTATATATTAAAATTATTACAAAGAATTGATTAGTAAGCATAAACTTAAACTAGGTTATTTCAATCGGAAGTGAGTGTGAGTGTTATGTATGTGTGTCAGGTGTATTACAATTACAATTTTTATTAAAGTTAAGGTCAGTAAGAATACAGTTACAATTTCTATTAAAGTTAAGGTCAGTAAGAATATAATTACAATTTCTATTAAAGTTAAGGTCTGAATGAGAATACAATTACAATGAAATTAAATCATACTTAAGAGCAGGTGTGCATTATTTTATTTGCACACTACACCCTTATCCTACAAAAAGAAAAAAAAAATTTTTTTTTGTTTAAACAGAAAAAAAAAATTTTTTTTTTTGTTTATATGAAAATTAGGATTTTCTGTTTAAACAGAAAAAAATTTTTTTTTTGTTTATATTAAAATTAGGATTTAATATTAACTATTCTACGTTTCTTATTATATTCTTATTTTATATGGTTTTAGTAAATTATTGTGAAACTTTTTTAACGTTTCATTTATTTTGATGGTGGAATTTACACCATTTCTAGCGATTATTTGGTATGGACCAATATATGGTTTGTCATTTTTTCGTCTAGTCATGTTCTTCAATAATACGTAGTCTCCTACTTTCAAGTTTAAAGGTTTGCTTTCTTTAACGTCATTGTTTAGTGTTCTTTTACTTTTTTCATTTTCTAAAAATTCTTTTGCTTTTTGTGTAGAAAATTTTATTTTGGCTTTTAATTCACTATAATAATCCTCTAAATTTTTATTTGTCTCATTTATATCAATGTTATCATTTGGCCTATAGGCTATTCTTCCAAATACTAACTCATAGGGTGTGTACCCAGTTGTTACGTGTGGGGTAGTGTTATATGCAAAACAGTAATATGGTACCCATTTATCCCAATTGTCATTTTCTGCAAATGACAACATATATTCATTCATGACACGATGATTTCTTTCAACAGAGCCTAAAGTTTGATGATGGTAAGGGGTTGAAAATATTTGTTGAACTTTGAGTAGTTCACATACGTTTCTCAGTAATTCATTTGTAAATTCAGTTCCTCTGTCTGATTTTAGTATCTTGAAATGACCATATTTTAGCAATCCTTGTTCAACAATTGTTTTAGCTATTGTTTTAGCATCCTTACTCTGTATCGGACATGCTATTATATATTTTGTCAGTTCACATTGCATGGTGAGTATATACCTAAATCCATTGGCTATTCTTAATGGTCCTACTGTGTCAATTTCTACAACTTCAAAGCTTGTAGTGGGTGTGCTCGTTATAATTTGAGGTTCTTTTACATGTTTTATTTGTTTATTTATCATACATTCTTTACAATTATTCACGAAATTCTTAATCATTTTATTCATATTTTTCCATAGATACCTTTGTTTAAGTTTTAGGAGCGTTTTTCTAACTGCTAAATATCCGCCGTGTGGACTATTATGATATTCATTTATTAGTTTAAATTGTATTAATGTATCATTAATCGTTTGAGGGTCTTTAAACAATATAATAATCAATTTTTGGGCATTATTATTTATCTTATTTAATTTTTCATTAACTTTTCTTTTAAAATCATTTTCATCTATGATTTTAAATATATCATCATTTTTATTTAATGCTATAGCAAATATTTTCTTTTTAATCAATCTTGATGTCAGTTTATCCATAATAGAATCGAAATTCGGTGGATTTTCACTGCATCGTAATAGTATATCTTTTTCATTTATATCTATACTAACTTTCTTCTTTGTTTTGTTTTTGCCCTTGATAAATTCAATTTTTAATTTCTTTAATTTATTTACATCAGACATTGAAGTACATTCCCAAATATGAAGTTGATCAGGCTTCGGTTGGTTAGTACAATCTGCATGGTTAATATCATTATTCTTGTTATTATTATTATCTTTAGCGTTATCTGCTATCCTTTCATTATTCATCATTTTTGATTTTTGCCCTCTTGTTATTACATTTATCTTCTTAGGTATCATGTCTTTTAACATATCAGTATCTATTTTAATCCGTGATAAAGCGTCAGCATTTGTATTATTACTTCCTTTTTTATATATTACTGTAAAATTATAATCACATAATTCCATTCTAATGCGCGTCATTTTGGATGATGGGTTATTGTGAGTGAATAGTGACACTAGTGGTCCATGGTCTGTAATAACCACGAATTTACGACCGTATAGGTATAGTCTGAAAAATTTAATACCCCAATGAATAGCGAGTAATTCTTTCTCTATTATGGGTTTGTTTATGTCATGCTTTGAAAGGGTAGTGCTTGCATATGAAATTGGTAAATCGTGTCCAATTTCTCCTTGTGATAATATGGCTCCTAATGCGTAATCTGAGGCATCTGTTGTCAGTATGAATAGTTTGTCAAAGTCAGGGTATTGTAGTATAGGGGGATTCATTAATTTTTGTTTTAAAGTTTCGAATGCTTTTTGGCATTCGTTTGACCATATAAATGGTTGATGCTTTTTTAATAAGGAGTTTAGACATTTTGCAATTTGTGCAAAATCTTTTATAAATCTTCTGTAGTAATTACAAAGTGCGACGAATCGTCTTACTTCGTCTGCATTTTTGGGTGTGGGATAGTTTTTTATAACATTAAATTTTGATGGGTCAGTTTGTATACCGTTTTTGGTTATTAGGTGACCAAGGTATATAACTTCAGGTCTCAAAAAATTGCATTTGCTAGCATTGAGTTTCAAGTTATATTTTTGTAATCTTGTAAAAACTCTTATTAGATTGTCGTTGTGATGTTTAAGTGTGCAGCCAAACACGATGACGTCGTCTACATAGAGAAATGCGCTAGGTCTAGTCCGCTTAAAGCTATTGTGAGCATCCTTTGAAAGCTGTTTGATGAAATTTTGAGATCGAAAGGTAGTCGTTTGAATTGGTAATGCCCTTTGTTCGTTGAAAAGGCTATTAGAGGTCTGGAGTTTTTGTCTAAATTGATTTGATGAAATGAACTCGTCACATCTAGAGTAGAAAAGTATTTAGCTCTTCCCAATTTGTCAAGAACGTCTTCAAGTCTAGTTAGTGGAAATTTGTCGTTCACCAATTTGTCGTTCAATATTCGAAAATCTACTGCAAGACACCATTTTTGTGTGTTGTCATTTTTGTGTGTTGTCTTTTTAGGTACAATTAGTAAGGGTGAGTTATACGGACTTACTGAAGGTTATACTATGTCATCGTCAATTAATTTCTGCACTTGTTTATTAATTTCTTCAGTTTGTGTTTGTGGTAGTCGATACTTTTTGATGTATACAGGAGTGTCATCTTTTGTCTGAAGTTTCTGTGTATAGAAGATATTTGTCGTGAGTTTTTCTCCGTCTAAGTGAAATATATCTTGAAAATCTTTGAATATCTCTATTAATGAGTTCTTAGCAATTTTGTCCTCTTGATTTATATTTATGGTGTTTAGTAGTCTGTTTAATCGTTCTTTAGTAGCCTTGTTTTGTGGCCTCGCATTAAGTATATGGTAATTATGAAGAGGCTCTAATTGTACATTAATATTTTTAAGATTTATAGTTTGTGCTGTTGTATTTAAAATTCTAACGTGTTTTATCCCATTACGTGGAATTATACAATTTGCTAAAAACACTCCTTTTTGAAATTCCTTATTTAAGATAAGTGAATCCTCTTTTAATTTTATTTTTATTGGATCTATTATCTCTGATCTGGGTGGTATTGAGATAATTTTGGGTTTGTTAGTTTCCATTGGTAGTACGATGTCTTCATTATTTGTATGGATTTCTATAGTCATTGTTTCGAAGTCCAGTTTGCGCAGGTAATCTCTTAAGAAATCAATTCCTAATATTCCATCTGTGGATATTGGAAAATTGTCCTCCACCACATGGAATTCATGTGTTAGTTCTGTTTGTCCTACTTGTAGTTGTATAAATGTTGTTGCAATAGTATGTATAGTTTCTGTAGTTATTCCAACAGCAGCGGTATTCCGTTTCCCTGGTTCTGTACAACGTTTAAGTGTCTTCTTCTATTATTTTGATTGATGTTAGGTATTTGGGGGTATCTGGGATTGTTTTGCATGTTCGCATACTGCCGAACTTTATTACTGCTTTGTATATTTCTGAAATTATTGTGTTGCATGTTAGAATTCTGTCTGAAATTGTTGTTGTTGTTAGAGTTGTGTCTGAAATTGTTGTATGTGTTCATTGTTGGTATTCTGTTGTTGAATGTGGTGTTTCTGTTTCTTTGTGTGAAGTTTCTTTGAGTGTTGAAATTTCTTTGGTTGTTGTCCCAGTACGAATGTTGGGGTGTGTGTTGATATTTGTTTCGTGGTTTGTTTATTTTTAATATTTGGGATTTGTTTTGGAAACTTTGGTCTTTTTCTAATTCTAATGTTAAGTTGACTGCTTGAGTTAATGATTGTGGTTGTGCAGCGAATAGAGTTTGTTTGTATCGTTCGTCAATGCCCTTTTTGAATACTGTGAGAGCATAACTATCATTCATTTTCCTTATGCCCTTTCGTTCAGCTGTTGTTGCTGTGTCTTCTAATTCTTGTATTTGCAAGTCATTTAATTGGTTTATCAGGTTTATTATTTTGTCTCTGTAATTTTCAACACTGCCACGTTGTTGTAAGATGTTGAGTGTGTTTTATAGTGTAGGTATTGTGTGTGGGTTTTTAAATGTATTTTTAATGGAGGTGTATAATTCTTTTAATGTGTTTGGTATTTGTGTTAGGCCTACAGCAGATTTCACTTTTTGTGATAATTTGATATGATAAACAAATTCCAGTAAGTCTGCTTTACCATTTTCGGATAGATTTTTAGGCAGTATTTCTACAAATTTGCAAAAGTTTTCAACTTCTTCAAATTTGCCAGCAAAGGTGGGCAATGTTTTAATTGCCAATTCCATATTGAAAGCCATTTTTCTTAACCGTTCTTCAAAATATTGTTTTAGACTAGAGTAGATATTTTTAAATTGTACCTTTAGTTCTAGAGGTATTTTCTCTTGATCTAGTTTTTAGAATTTGTCTTTAATAGTCTCAAGTTCTACTAATTTTCCTTCAATGGTTTTCTGTTTGTACGGACGACCAGAGGATTTTTTTAAATTAATTTTAATTTTTAAAATATTTTGTAATAATTCGGATGCTTGGTCCATACGGGAATTCTTTTGCTATCTTTTTTTGTTTTTTTTTGCGAAATATATGTGGTGTTATTTCTATTTATTCATTTTTTTATTTAACTCATATATATTTTGTGTTATTACTAAACACTTATAGCCCTACTCAATTTTCTATTTATGTAATTTTTGTAATACTTATTTACTCTATATAAACTATACCCTAATATTACTACTATTACTAACACTACCAATGTCTCCGACGTTACTTTTATTGTAGTCACACTTCTATTATTGTCGCCACTGTTGTTGTTATTGTTGACCACGTTCACTTGTTCTTGTTGCTTACTCTTCGAAGAGCCCATTCCTGTCTTTCGTTTTTAATGAGATTAATTATTTTTTCTTTTGTCTCCCCTGTTGCAATGTTCTTTATTCGGTGTAGATCCCGAATTTTATTGGCGTGCTTGATGCGTTTGCCACCACGTTTTCTCTGTGGTCTAGGCGGCACAGATTGCTTGACCCGTTTGGCGTAACTCTGTTTTTGCCTATATTCCTCAATGGTCAGGCGTTTGGGACTGGGGATGGGCGTTGGTATATACGGTGGTATCTGGTGGTTAGATGATTGGGAAGTACCAGTTGAATATCGACATCTGATTCATCGTCAGCTGTATCATATACTTCGTCAATTTCTTTTACACAATTACCATTGATGTCTTCGTTTTCATTTTTTCTCATTATATCGATTAGAATACAATCATCAGGCTTATTTTCAAAACTATCTGTACATATATTTTCGAATTTACCTTCGTCAAATATGACGTCACATCTCTCAATCACCTTACGTGAACTTTTGTCATAAAGCCTTGGATACAAGATCCAACCATTATAAATTCCTCTCCTCGAGGTTCAAATTTGCTTTTATGCTGTTTATTCAAAGGTACTGCGTATGATCCAAATATTTTTTAAATGATTTACAATGCGTTTCTCGCGGGGGTTTCCGGTTTTTCCCCTAACGGACGCGTCCCCAAGTGGCGGATAGGGGAAGGCTTCGCAGATATGCGGGTAGGTGGGATAAAGTACTACTCGCGGACCTAGAAACCGGACTTAAAATGTAATGCAGAGGAAAGAAAACGGCCCTCAGTACTCGGCAAATGAGGGTGCTAAAATCTCCGGGGACCGCAATGTATTGGTGGTGGCTCCAAGCTCGGGCGGGTGCTATGCGATTGGTGCCTCAACTGTGGACCCGAGGGGTGCTCCAGGAGCGGTGGTGGGGGATGAAGTTGTTGTAAGGGAACCGTCGGAGAAGACAGACGAGGGGCGTAGTAATATGGACAGGGCGCGGCTATGGAGGAGTCGTAAATCCTCCATTAAGTTTCTCAGGAAACTTGGGGTTCGGGATCCCAGCGTGTCAAGCCCGAGAGGGAGGAAATTGATGAGAAAACACTTCTATAATGTGCGCAGGCTTGACGCAATACTTGGAGTGTCTGACTCATGTGACTCCGGGAGACCTGTCCCTCTGCAACGGAAGCGGAAAGGACCTGCCTTGCGCCACGTCCGGATCAAATTAAAGAAACGGATAGGGGGAAGGTGGATCCCAGGTTCTATCTGAGCGGACTCGTCCTCCATTAGTAGTGGGACGGACGAAGGGAGGATCGGAGATCCTCTCACCTATGGTGGTAGATTCAGGCTTGGAGAAACCGGCCGCTGACGGGCCGACACCTGACAGAAAAGTGAAAAAGAAAAGGGAGAGAAATAAGAATAAGGGAGCGTCGGGAGTGGATGCCACGAAAGAACCTATGAGATCCTGCAGTGGTGATCTGTCCGGAGTGGTAGGTGGAGAAGCAGTGCCGGAGGTTGCAGAACTGACCACAAAAATTTTGAAGGGTACGGTGGCCACTGCGAGCACGGCTGTCAAGCGACAACGCTCCAACGACTGTCAGCCTGCTAGCAACACCAAGTGGGCCAAGATTACCCTTGCCTCCGATATCCAAGTGGCTGTAATCGATCGAGGTCATCCAGAAGGGAAGATGATGACTGAGAAATGGCTACTCTGCAAAATGGAGACTACTTCAGTTGGCAGCTTCGATGGAGCGAAGTGCAACGGAGGCGTCAAGGTTGTGGGCTGCGGTACGGAAGAGGCTCGCGCCTTTCTCCACAACTGCATCCAGAACAAAGGCGAGCTCTGGCAGGGCGCAAGGCTAGAGGTTGTTCCGCTGACGGAGATTCCTCTGAAGACGACGGTGAGGGTGTGGATTCCACCTCCAATCCTGGCGGACGAGTCTATGCTCACGCTGATCAAGTGTCAGAATGAGAGTCTCCTATGCAGCGACTGGAGTATCACAAGAGGGCTTGCGAGGAACAAAGATCTCTGGATTAGCGTCAGCTCTGAGAGTCTGCGGCTCCTTCGTTCATGACAAGGCCAGATTAAGTTTGGGTTGAATCGTCTTAGGATGATTCTCCCCACCGGCATAACAACGGATGGCCGTCCACAGACGAATAAGGGTGGTACAGATAAACCTGCATCACTCTAAGGCGGCAACGGACGACCTTCATGGAACAGGAGAGGATGGACGTAGCCTTGGTCCAAGAATCCTGGCTACATAATGGTCAGGTTGCCGGACTTAAGTCTCGCAGCTGCGTTCTCCATGTTCCACGGCAAGAAAGTAAGTGTAGAACATGTGTACTAGTGAAGAAAGACTTAAACGTATTCTTTCTCTCCCAACACAGCTCCACGGATGTCACGGCGGTAATAGTTGAAAGGGCAGGACAACCGAATGCCCTGCTTACGTCAGCCTATCTACCATACGATGAAGACGATGCTCCTCCATTGGCCCTCAGATCTCTGGTTGCCTGGGCAGAGAAAAGAGGTCTGAATCTGGTTTTGGGGTGCGATGCCAATGCATATCACCAGGTATGGGGTAGTTCGGATACCAACAAAAGAGATGAGTCCATTTTTGACTACATTGTTTCCACGAATCTTATTCTATAAAATTGGGGTAATCATCCCACCTTCATGAATATGGTAAGAGAACAGGTTACTAATATAACTCTTGTGTCAAACTCGGACTCCTTAAAGGTTAGCAACTGGCATGTGTCCAAGAAATGTTCGTTTTCGGATCATTTTAGGATACTGTTTGAGATTCATCTTGACAGACCGCGTATAGTTTATTTTAGGAATCCTCGGAACACTGACTGGACAACACTCTCATATCAGGTCTCCCTCAGTAGAGGAACAGATCGACCAATTGAGAGTGGTGAAGACGGTTAATCTAGTCTCCAAGGAATGCCTTCCATTAGTCATGCCCTGAGAGTAAATCGGCAGGTGGTCACAGAAGCTGAGGGCTCTCAGAAGCGATTGAAGAAGGCACTTCAACAGAGCAAAAAAGACTCGAAGCGAAAAGCACTGGGATTGTTACAAGCTCCACCTTAGAGAGTTCAAGAAAGAAACCAGGAGAGCAAAAAGGGAATCGGGGGCAGCTTTCTGTGGGGAAATTGAGAGCACGACAGAAGCGACTAGACTTCGGAAACTTCATTCAAAAACTCCTGATGCGCCGAGCTCTCTGAAACAAAAGATGGCGAATACACGGAAAGCAACATAGAAACCCTGGAGCTACTTATAAAGACACACTTCCCCGGATGCAATCAGGCGGAAGAGGAGCCGCTGTATCATGTGGCATTATTTCCTGCTAGCATTATGAGGTAGGCCCTCTTGTGGGAGCATCGTGGCGGCTGGGATTTCCCCCTAACGGGGAGAAAGTAGGTTTTAACCTCCACACCGAGGAGTGGAGCTCATAACCTTACAATATGACTCCTAGACCGGTACCTAACGGGGCGTTGAGAAGCGCATATTTTTCCCCTGCATCTTAGTTTCGGCTTGAGATGCCGTGTGATTAAGCCTCCACGGCAGGAGCACACGTTAAACACTTGACTTCATGTATCATGTGGCACCTCCCAAATGCAACACCTAGGCAGTGGGTATCATAAACGCGATACTAGCGAATGCAAAAATTGCATGGGCGGTTAAGTCATTTACCGTATAAATCTGCCGGACCGGATGGCATTTTCCCGTCCATGCTACAACATTCCTTGGAAAAAATCGTGCCCTGGTTAAGATACATATTCCGTGGATGCCTGATACTGGACTACATTCCGAGAATATGCAAGGAAGTGCGAGTGGTATTCATCCCAAAGGCGGGAAAGATAAACCACAGCACAGCAAAGGACTACAGGCCAATCATCCTCTCATAATTTTTACTAAAAACGCTTGAGAGACTACTAGGCGTGTATATCGAGACAAATCTGAGGACAGGCAACTTCACCGGGGCCCAACACGCCTACCGTAAAGGTAAATCGGTGGATACGGCTCTACACGAGGTTGTCAGAACTATCAAATACTCCCTGGATGAAAAAGTGTTTGTTTTATTAACCTTCGTTGACATCGACATCTTGGCATAAATGCTGCTAAGACGGAGGTCGTTTTGTTCACACGAAAATATAAATTCAATCCTCCTCGTCTGGAGGGAAGGACGTTGAATCTTAAAGGGAAGGTCAAATATTTGGGCACAGCAAAGCGACAATCTTGGCTCTTGAATCTGTGAAGGTCAGATCCAAATGTGTAGCGCGGTGTCTGCGCTCGCTTGCAGAGATTCGACAACACGACGTTGTGATCTTTTGGGTTCCTGGGTACTCAGGTATACCCGGAAATGAGATTGCTGACGAGTGTGCTAGAATTGGGGCGAGTAGACAAGACATCAACGAGAGAGTGGTGGTGAGGACCCCCCTCTCTGAACTGAACAGCCGACTGGACAGGGAGGCGGTGATATGGACAAACAGTAGATGAAGTACTCTATCAAACTGTAACATATCTCGCACTCTCTGGCCTCGCCTAAACCATAAACGAACGAAAGACCTATTGAGTCTACCCAGGAAATGGGTCTCTGCTGTCGTAGGAGTCCTAACGGGGCACTGCCTCATAGGCCATAGGATTAACAGATACGGTGTCCCTTATAATGACTTCTGTAGAAGCTGCAAAACAAATGGAGTCAGATTCCTTGAGAGTCTAGGATCACTAGCGGATGTCAACATCTTAGACCATAATCGATTTATAGCTGCCTCTGGGTGAAAACTCTGCGTTAAACATTTAAAATTTCTCTAGTACTTCTGATTTTTCTTTCAAAAAATACACAAACATAAATCTCGATCTATCATCAATAAAAGTCAAGAAGTAAACAGAACCACCAATGGATTGTTTATCGGGCCGCAGAGATCGCTATGGATCAGCTGCAACAAAGTCTTAGTCTCCGACACGGACTCACGTGGAAATGGCCACATATGTATCTTGCTTAACATACGTGTTCTACAATTTTTACTAGAACCCATCTCACCATTCAGACCACGAACCATTTGTTTATATTCCAACTTAGCCAAAGCACTGTCACTTGTCAAATGACCAAGCCTTGCGTGCCAATTATTATTTATAGTGCACAACTTGTTAACATGCTGTGTAACTTGTTCAAATGTAAACAAATTGTTTCTTTGCATAGCTTTTAGGATTATAGTACCGGATTGTGCGCATAAAGTAGCCGTGCCCTTCTTAAATTTTATAGCCATACCATTGTAAACAATTTTTCCGACTGGCAAAAAATTTGCTTGCAAAGCTGGAGAATATAACACATTGCACAGTAAAATTTAACAATCGTTTAGTACAATTTTTACATCACCTTTTCCTATGGCCTTAATAGAATGTTCTCCCGCCAAAGAAATTTTCTCATCGTACTCTTCAAACGTAATAAACCTCTGCCGCAACACATATGTGCAGTTGCGCCGCTGTCTATATACCAATGTGTTTTTTCTAACGAATTCGCCGTAGCCAAAACAGTGAACTGATACTGTTTCTTTTTGTTCTTTTCACACTTATTTGAATAGTGCCCAAATTTACTACATGTAAAACATTTTCCTTTAAAAGTTCTTTGCTGACTATTCCTGCTACGATCACTATACCTTTTTATATCTGTAATGTTGTTTTGCTTGGACATGAAAACTTGTGCACCGTCGTCATTGTTGGTCTTGTCACTACAGCTCTGCCGTCTATCACCTTCTTCAGTTAACTTAATTTTCAAGGCGCTTAAGCTAGGTAACTCATTCCTATATTCCAAAGCCACAACTAGATTTTCAAAAGACTTGGGAAGACTGGTGTAAAGAATCTGAAGGGTGCTGGGGTAGACCCAGGGCCAGCCAGAGTTCAATCCAAAGAAATTTATATTAAAAAAAGAATAAAAGGAGGTAATAGTTTCCTTGTCTTACCAATTTTCTTTGTAATTTAAAAAAATTAAAGAATTTCGACGTTTTGCCTATATGTTTGTGTTGATTTATTTACTGACTAGTGTTTTAGCTCTTATTTAGTTACAATGATTAGCTAAAGTTTTTATTAATTGATTAATTTCCTATGTCTTAGACAAGTTTTTAATCTTGGTGTAACTAGTGCAAGGGTTTTTTTTTACTTAGTGCTTAGCATAAATTATTATTGGCACAGGACGGATTAGTTTTCCCTATCAAAATATATATTTGGAATAGGAAGGATGTTTTTAATTCTTTGAACTTAGTTTATTTTTCTTTATAGTAGCCTGAGTGTTCTTGAGAGGATAAATCAACTCTCGTACTTTAGAAGAAGTTTGTTTTGATTGGAAGATTAGTTTTTTTTTTATAGGAAATTTCAATTTTCTTGCACCTAGTGCTTATGTTATTAGTTTATTGCTAAGGTAGAGGAGGATAAATCGACTCTCTCATACCCTCTATACTTTTCCTATCGTGAAATTAATTTAGGCGGAGAGGATAAATCGACTCTCATACCTAAATTACTTATGCCTTGCCTATCGCTCAGGCAGAGGAGGATAAATCGACTCTCTCGTACCCCTATACTTTTCCTATCGTGGATTTAATTTAGGCAGGGAGGATAAATCGACTCTCGTACCTAAATTACCTATGCTTTGCCTATCGCTCAGGTAGAGGAGGATAAATCGACTCTCTCGTACCCCTATATTTTCCCTATCGTGAAATTAATTTAGGTAGAGAGGATAAATCGACTCTCGTACCTAAATTACCTATGCTTTGCCTATCGCTCAGGTAGAGGTGGATAAATCGACTCTCTCGTACCCCTATATTTTCCCTATCGTGAAATTAATTTAGGTAGAGAGAATAAATCGACTCTCGTACCTAAATTATCTATGCTTTGCCTATCGCTCAGGTAGAGGAGGATAAATTGACTCTCTCGTACCCCTATATTTTCTTTAACGTGAAATTAATTTAGGTAGAGAGGATAAATCGACTCTCGTACCTAAATTACCTATGCTTTGCCTAAGTATAATATTTATTTCCCTGATAAATCCTATTCTTGCCTATGAAAACTAGCTTGCCAAAATTTATGTGAAGGATTCCCGATGGATTCAACTTCTTGCCCTAATTCCCTAATAGACCTACCTGACAGTAGCTAATGAAAGACTAGCTGATCTTCTGCATGTTGATCGCCTTTTTATAGGCCGCTGGCTGAGCTTTCGTATACATGTTAAAGCTTTGGTGAGAGCTTGCACTAGTTACAGCTGGTCTTTTGTTACATATGTTTTATATACTAATTCAGGGATGCTTATACTTATGGCTAAGCTTATTACGCATGATTTATAATTATTACAGGATGGCTTAAGGTTACTTATTTACTTCAAATTAAACTAGAAATTTCAAAATTCATAACTTCATTTTTTTTTTTAATTAATGAAATAAAGAGAAAAGGTAAAAAGATGTTTTAGTATAGTAACAAAATAACTGACTTCATTGTTAAAGTACAAGGTTTGGTTGCAAATATGTGTAAATGATCAATGGAAGAGTAAATACGTATAAGTAATAAATGAGAATATAATTCATAAATGAATAGAGATGTGCGCAAAGAAAGCAAATGTTGTGTGGATGCCAAATATTATCATACACATGTCGGACGTGTGATGGTAATTTTTTAAACGAAATTGCCTCATCACACTACCTCCCTCCTCCGGCAGATCTTCACTTCGAACTAACTGCTTATGGTGTTTACCCCGCGTGTTTGATGTTAGAGGGTTTGCTGGTTGTCTCCTGGAGCATCCTGGGGGTGTCCAAGATTTAGCTTTGGTTGCCTGATAAAGCCGGTGCGGACTGAGATTCCTTGTTGGTTGTTGATTGCTACGTGCTGGTGCAGGTCTTTTGCGACAGTCAAGTATACCTGTAGAACTGATGACAGGTTCGCTTTGGATAAGCCTCGGAGCTTTAGGGGAATTGGTGCTTGCTGAACTAGCACTCCACGGACTTGGAAGGATTCCTTGGATAGGCAACTCAATGTTTTGTAAAAATGGACTAAAAACGACCTGTGAACGGAGTGACGGCGGAGTAATATTAGTCTTTTGCTGGACATTAGGTTGACTTCCCTTCATGGTGACATCGCATGGTAGTGTTTGGACCCCCATATCTCGTGTTTTGGGGCGTGTGAATGGGTACTCTTCTGTTGGAGCCACTAATTCGTCGATTCGATAGAGCAGGCGTGACACATCTTCTGGACTGGATAGTGTGTGGGAGGTCTGAGTTGACCCTTCCTGGGTTGTTTTTTGGTTCGTTGCTCCGACTAAAATAAAATTTTTATAAATAACACTGGCCGCACTGCTGCGGCCAGTGTTATTATTTGAACGACAAAGTGCTATTCGCGGTGCTGTCGTTAATGTTCAGGTTTCCGAAAATAATATTATAACATCTCTTCCAAGAGAATTACATAAAGCGCAGGTTATTCAGTTGCTTCTTAAGCGCAGGATGGAGAATAGGCACGATTACATGACTGAAACGATTAGACCTGCAAAAATTGTTGAAGAGTTTGAAATAGAACGACTTAATCCAGGAGGTCAAGAAACTCTACTGGACAACATACCAGCCAAAAATATACCACTTCATCGAATCATAATGGCACCTGGTGAAAATCAACGCCCACTGGACATGATTAACGATGAAGATTCTGAAGAATTATCATTTGCTACAATTTACTGCGGGGAAAAAGAAAATGCAAGGAAACATATAGCAAAATAATACGATCGGTATTACGAAGATACGATCGATAAATTATTATATAGCTACAAAAAATTCGAGTTGTTAACAATAAAAAAAACAACATCTATTGCTTTGCGGAAACACGTACGATCCAGAAACATTTCTGTTGACAATGCTTTAAATAATAATTTTATAAAAAACTTAATTCAACACGATGATGGATATCGTATTTTAAAAGGCGTACGGTCATCACCTGCACACTGGGAAGCTGAGAAAAAAAGTTGTAGCTATGATCCGACAATTTGGTCTACCAACTTTCTTTATTACCCTTTCTGCGGCAGAAACCAAATGGACCGAATTATTAGTTATCTTAAAAAAAACGGTCGATAAAGTAGATATTACGGAAGAGAATGCTAGAGGTCTTTCATTTGGTGAAAAGGCTACACTAATAAGGAGCGATTCTATCCCATGTGCCAGATATTTTGATTTCAGATTCAGGCAATTATTCAGACTTTTTAAAACGGAGTATGGCGTATTCGAAAATAACTACGTGGAAAAGCACTATTAGAGAGTAGAATTTCAACAAAGAGGATCTCCTCATATTCATGGCATGTTTTGGTTGAAGCATTCACCCAAACTCGATTTAAATAATGATTCAAGTTTCCCAAATGTTATAAATTTCATTGACAAGTTTATCACAACCGACGCAAACAATGAAGAAATGAGGAAATATATGCCATATCAAATGCATAGTCATAACCGGTCATGTTTACGTGATTATAAAGGTACGAAAGTCTGCCGTTATGGTATGCTCTATCCTCCTTTTCCACAAACAGAAATTCTTACGCTACTCCCAGAGAATTTTGAGGCTCATTTTAAGGGAAAATTTGAGCAATTTAAATCATTATGAAATGCAAATTTGTGTGAAATGGAAATTAATAACCGAAATAATTTAGAGTCCTTTTTAAGGAACGAAAATGTAAACATAACCTATGAAGAATATAAGCTGTCTATTAGAGCAGGTACAAAGAAACCACAAATTTTCTTGCGTAGAAAATTTCAAGACAGGATGATTAATGCCTTTAATAAGAAGATTTTATCTCTTCATCGAGCCAATATGGATATACAGTTCATTTTAGATGCCTACGCTTGCTGCAGCTATATTGGCAATTATATAAACAAATCCAATCGTGGCATATCACGGATTCTACGAGATACTATGGAAGAAATTCACAAGGGAAATTATACCGTTAAGCTGAAACTGCAACACATTGGGCATAAATTTATTTCGGGTGCTGAAATTTCCGCTCAAGAAGCTGCGTATTGTTGTTTCATTCAGAAATTTATATAAGCACTTGTAAACCTGAGGAGAGAATATTTATGTTGCGTTCGAGAGAACAACTTCAAGTTTTACCATTAGAGTCAACGAATATATACGCAAAAGGTCTTCTTGACCATTACTTACAAAGGCCGGGCGAATTACATGATATGTGCTTAGCCGATTTTGCAGCAAACTATATATCGTAACGTTAGGGCGAACGAAAATTACGAGGAAAGTCACAGTGATGAAATAGATACTTTGTCGGGTAGATTTCTTCCACTAAAGGACAACAGTGGTTTCATTAAAAGAAAAGTTAAACCACATATTATAAGATACAGGAGATACAACATAAATACTCATAGAACAGATTACTTTAGAGAGCTTGTTATGTTGTACTTTCCATAGAGAAATGAAGAAGAAGATTTGGTTCAAAATGACAACGAAGCCACTTACAATATTAATGCAGAAATAATTGATTTGAACAGAAGAAAATATGATACTTTTGAACAACGAGAGATTGAGGATGCACTTGACGAACTTCGTGAAGAAGAAACACGTGAAAACACGTGAAAAAAAATAGAGTTTTAGGAATTGCAGAAGTTAACCCGAACGTACACATACTTAACTTGGATACACGAGATACAAATGAAGGTTCGTGGAAGAAACAATACGACTAATAAAACTTCCACCTGTAATATCTCAATCAGATTTGCTGGGTATGATTAGAACGTTAAACTCTAAACAGAAATTATATTTAACGCATGTTATCCATAACATAAAATGTGGGAGTGTGTTTCATGAATACATAGGTGGATGAGCCGGAGTTGGTAAAAGCAGGCTAATTGCAACACTTTATCAATCAATTAATTATAGATTAAATTATATACCCGGAACTGATCCGAATTTGATTAAAGTTTTGCTTTGCGCGCCAACAGGAAAAGCAGCTTTTGGTATCGGTGGTGCCACCTTACATTCGATGTTTTCACTTCCAGTAAATCAATCAGCATCGGAAATAAGGCCTTTACCGTGATTAATAACTCTTAATTATTAATGAAATATCAATGGTAGGAGCAAAAATGTTTTCTCAACTAGACTCCAGGTTAAAACAAGTCTTCAAGAGTACAGAGCCATTTGGAGATATTTCAGTGTTAGTATTCGGAGATTTGAGGCAACTTCCACCCGTGGGAGATAAATGGATATTTTGTCCCCCTACAAATGATGCTTACAGCACTATATACGGAACCTTCATATGGGATAGATTTAAATATTTCGAATTAGAGGAAATAATGCGTCAAAGAGAAGATGAATCTTTCGCTAGAGCATTAAATAATATGTCTAATAGTCAAATGACACCAGAAGATATACAAATAATAACGTTTAGAGAATGCAATAAATTGGAAGTCCCAACAGATGCTATTCATTTATTTTTAACTAATGAGGAGACAGATAGATTTAATAGACAGAAATTGGGAGAAATTCCTACTGAGCAATTTATTTCCATTGCGGTTGATTCGGTAAAATCAACGAGACTTACACATGATAATAAAATGCGGATATTGGAAGCCGCGAAGAATTTTAAAACATCTGAATGTCAAGGACTTCCCCAAAGTATAATTTTAAAAACAACTGCTAAGTATATGGTAACGGTAAACATAAACACAAGCGATGGATTGGTGAATGGAGCTATAGGACAATTAATGGCAATAGATTTGGATGTCGCTTACTTTGTGGATAAAATTTGCCAATAAAACTGTAGGAGCTTTAACAAGATCACAAAAAAGAGATGTAACAGATCCACTTTGGACACCACTGGAGAAAGTTGTAAGATCATTTCAATATAAAAGTTATAATTGACAGACGACAATTTCCAGTTGTAACTACAGAAGGTATAACAATACATAAAAGCCAAGGTGCCACATATCAATCTGTTGCTGTACATTTGAAACCGCGAATGAATAGGTCATCACTCTATGTCCCTTGCAGTAGAGCTACCCAAGCCACTGGATAGTATTTGACAGGGAAGTTTACAGCTCCTAGACAATTTTTGGACACAGATGCGGTTCAGATAGAATTGAATAATTTTCGAACGGATAAAAAATTATTAACAAACTTTCACTACTTGGATAACAACGTAAATTCGTTAAAATTTTTTTATCAAAATGTACAAAGCTTACATGCCCATATTGATGATGTGCTACAAGATAAATTATTTCTTCAATGTGATATATTATGCTTTGTTGAAAGTTGGACTTTAAGTCACGAAATTTATAACATTCCAGGCTACACATCTTCGTATAATATGAGGTTGGATAGTGACAAAAATGGAGAGAGATCTAAGCGTGGATTTATAATATTTGTCAAAAATAAGGTATTACAGAAGGTTGCTCATAACTTCAAGATATAGATTATTTCAGAGCATGCGACGTTTGAAATGGTAATATTTAAATGTGATGACATTACTATTGTGGTATTGTATAGAAACAGTAGATTTTCTTTGAGAGAATTAAGCACACAATTAGAAAATATTATTGCAGAGAATGCAAATATAAAAACAATCATTTTAGGAGATTTCAACACATGCAGAAGGAATATATCTTTAAATACAAAACGATGGATAGCATCTAATAACTTTAGATCAATAATAAAATGTGGTACTACAAAGAGCAATACGCATATAGATTGGTGCCATTCAAACATTAACATGCGAATACGTATTAACATAAATCAATTAAAACAACAATAAAACACTTAGTTTTCTTTTTTAATGTACATGAATAATAAATACATCATAATGAATAATATAGTGGTGTAGGGTATTTAATGGTCTTGACCGACCATAATATTTTCACTTCTTTTTATTATAATTTTTTTTTAATTATTCCTCTATATTAGTTTGTTCTGTGTAACTAATATATTTTTATGTATTTTATATATATGTTTACATAGTTTTTTTCGTTGTTTTTCTACATAATTATTTTTATTTATATATATATGTATATATTTTTTGTATAATTCTGTCAGTTTGTTTTCGTGTAAAAAAATTAAAAATCTTTAACAAACATACAAATAAAGTTTTTCACTTATTTAGGTTTCTAGGAAAAAATATTATCAAAAAAAAAAAATATTTTACACAAAATACTACAAAAGTACTGTTTAATAATTATTAGTAAAGATTCAAGTATTTCTTTAAATTATAGACTTCAACAAATTTATTTCATATTTTAAAGTTTTAAAATAGAAATTGCAGGCTAAACTAATGCATATAATTATTATTTTATATATTAATATTAAACTGCTAGTTGCAATTTACATGACTTTGCAGGAAAAAAAAAGAAAAAGCAAAAAATGTTTAAGGTATTTTACGCCATATTGTTTTTTTTTTATGTTTTGTCAGTGATGTTGTCAAACACAAGTTATAAATAAAACTTTATAAAACAAACTGGAATGCCTTGCTTTTATCTTGAACATTCCGCCAGCCTTGAAATTCGTTTAACAATCCTTAGGTAAGAGATATAGCTTAGTTATTGGTCTCGTAAAGGTGGAGTCCTGCGTTTGAACAGTAGCTACTCTTATTAGACCATCATTACCAGCATGGGTTTCTAGAACTCGTCCTAGTTTCCAAGTGCCAAGAGGCAAATTATCGTCATGTAGTAACACAACATCACCCACAGTTAGGTTTGGTTTCTCCTTCACCCATTTGTTACGTAATTGTAGGGAGAACAAATACTCACTAGACCAACGTTTCCAAAAGGATTGAGTCAACCGTTGTATTAGTCTCCATCTAGTCAGCGCGGATGTTTTCACATGAGTAATATCAGTTTCAGAAACGGCATTCTGTGGTCGCCCAATTAAAAAATGACATGTGTCAGATATGGAATATCATCAAAGTCAGCTTGGACTAGCGGTCTGGAATTAAGCACAGCTTCAATTCTATCCAAGAGTGTAGTTAATTCTTCAAAGTTTAGTGCAGCTTGGTCAATAGCTCTACGTAAATGAAACTTCATACTTTTAACAGCAGACTCCCATAATCCACCAAAATGTGGAGCTTTAGGTGGTATAACGTGCCACTGAATTTTCTTAGATGACAAAACATTCAAAAAATTAGCATTATCTTTCATAGAATTTATCAATTTATGAAGCTCATTCAGCTTTCCACTTGCGCCACGGAAATCAGTTCCATTATCACTATATATGTGACCACACAAACCTCTTCTTGAGACGAAGCGATCTAAAGCAGCCATGAAAGCATCAGTACTAAGACTAGTTACAGCGTGAGTTTTATACATAATAGGCCCAGCGTAATCACAACCAACTTCATAAAATGGATAAGCAGCATTCACATGATATTTCGGTGGAGATCCCATCAATTGTTCATTAGAATGCACATTATACTTATGATAAACGACACCGTTACGTATTACAGTTTTAATCACCTCACGTGCCTCAATAATCCAATAATTCAGTCGCAGTGTAGCAAATAGTAAAGTCAAACCACAATGTAGATTTTTAAGGTGGTAATCACGTATCAGTTTGATAACAATAGGCATGTCCTTACGCAAACTTATTTGATGTTGACACTCATAGGGTATGGCAGCATTGGCCAATCTGCCTCCTATACGTAATACATCATCAACAAGGATTATAGGATACAGTTTTCTAAACCTCTTATTAGATACACCACGGCCTAGAAGGATATCTCGAATTGATTCAGCAAAATGTAGATTCTGATAATAGGCAAAGATACGTAATTTAGCTTGGTTTAGTTCAAGTGGCTGCAACACAGATATTGCAGATTGTAAAACAGATTGCCGCATGCGTAATGCTTAAATAGATTACAGCATCGCAACCCAACAACACACGCACTAATTCCGCCCAATTGGAAATGCGCTCGTTTAGGCAGCTAATAACATCTATATCAGATGCAATGCTAAGTAGAACCAGTTGTTTAGTTAACCTCATTTCCTCATTAGTAGAGTATAAGGTTTACCCTCAGGCCAAAAGGCTTCATTTTCGCATAGCCATGATGGACCATTAAACCACGCAGTGTCTTCAATTAAGACACTCACTTTTATACCCCTACTAGCAACATCGGCGGGGTTATGTTTGCTAGGAACATATTTTCATTCAGCATTTGGCGTAGTTTCTAAGATGAACGCAGTACGATGATTAATAAAAGTTTTCTACTTAGGTGGATGAGCAGATATCCAAGCCAAGAGAGTTTTACTGTCTGAGCAAGACACAATGCGAGCATGCGGCATACGGATAAATTGAGCAACATAGGCGAATAATTGTGCAAGCAGATGTGCTGCATATAGATCCAGTCTAGGAATTGAAACCTCACCAAGAGGTGGTTTTAGCTAAAACTAGATTAGTAGATATATGTCCACAATCATCTACCTTTCGACAATAGATAACAGCAGCATAGGCAGCATTAGAAGCATCACAAAAGCCATGAAAAGACACATTATCACTAGTGGAACAAAGGTATCTAGGTATTCTTAAACAATGAATCAAGTTAAATTCAGACAGCAAGGAGTAGGCAGTATATCATCCCAATCACGTTGTAGGAGCCACAATTGTTGGATAAGAATTTTAAAACTTATTACAACACGTGAAATCCAACCCATTGGATCAAAAATTTTAGAAATTTCAGATAATAGGTTCCTTTTAGTATTAATATTATATTCAGCTGTGGAGGCTTTATATGAAAAGCAATCTATATTAGGTATCCACACAATACCAAGGCACACAGTAAGACTAGCAGGTACATTAACCATATTCACAATTTTATCACCATTTGGAATATTCAGTGAGATTCAATCATCGTTAGCAGCCCAGTTAGAGAGATGAAAGCCGCCAGCCGTAAGCAAGATGTATAGTTGTGACACTAACTCCTGAGCATGCTTTACATTATTAGCACCAGTCATACAGTCATCGACATAAAAACTTTCTTTCAGTGCAGAACAAACTATTGGATAGTTACGATTTTCATCTTCACTTAGTTGTAGTAAAGTACGCATAGATAGATATGGAGCAGCAGTGGTTCCATATGTAACAGTTGTAAACTATAGTGTTTAATCTCATCCTCGACATTTTCACGCCACAGAATACGTTGAAAATCACGATCACATTCCTGCACATCAATCATGCGGAACTTTTGCTTAATATCAGCAGAAAGGCAAAATTTATAACACCTGAATCTCAAGGGATCCTAGTAAATCTTGATTCAGCTTAGGGCCTTTAAGAAGGTTATCATTTAGCGACAAACATTAGAAGATTTGCAAGATCTATCAAATACTACACGTAGCTTAGTAGTGATACTACTTCCTTTTATTACAGCATGGTGCGGAAGGTAGTACACATTTGGAGCAGTTTTATTCATATCACTCATAGAAACCAATTCCATATGACCTAGTTCAAAGTACTCAAGGTACTCACGCATAAATTATACAAAACAAGTAAGAAAACTAAATTTGGCTTAGTCTAAATCTTAAATACCCTCCACCTCTACACGAAAGGGCGTGGCAAATATATATATATGTATATATTGCGCCCTCTAATAGTGTATGTCTTAGCATGTAAGTCTACTTTTACGTTAAATATGGTTTTTTTTAAATTGTGGGCGTATCTGTCATCCGAGTACGCCCATTTTTGGCATATCGATAGAGATAATATTCATAGATATACATATCAAATTTCAAGTTTGTAGCTCATATTTTGTGGTAGATAAATAGATTTTTATCGATTGTGGGCGTGGCTCTTGACCGATTTTGCCCATTTTAAAAAGCGATTTGCGTGCAAAGACTGAAAGTGCCTGTACAAAATTTCAGCTCAATATCTCAAAATTTACGCCCGTGAGAGTGCCAATAACAGACGGACACACGGACACACGGACATATATGTCTAAATCGACTCAGTTTTTGACGCTGATCAAGAATACATATACTTTGTAGGGTCTTTGACGCCTCCTTCTGGGTGTTGCAAACGGAAGAACAAACTTAGTATACCCTCATCACTGAGGTGGAGGGTATAAAAATGTATACATATATATATAAATAAAAAAAATTATGTAGAAAAACAACGAAAAAAACTATGTAAACATATATATAAAATACATAAAAATATATTAGTTACACAGAACAAACTAATATAGAGGAATAATTAAAAAAAAGTGAAAATATTATGGTCGGTCAAGACCATGAAATACCCTACACCACAGTATTATTCATTATGATGTATTTATTATTCATGTACATTAAAAAAGAAAACTAAGTGTTTTATTGTTTTTTTAATTGATTTATGTTCATACGTATTCGCGTGTTAATGTTTGAATGGCACCAATCTATATGCGTATTGCTCTTTGTAGTACCACATTCTATTATTGATCTAAAGTTATTAGATGCTATCCATCGTTCTGTATTTAAAGATATATTCCTTCTGCATGTGTTGAAATCTCCTAAAATGATTGTTTTTTTCGTTGCTTTTCTACATAATTTTTTTTATTTATATATATATGTATATATTTTTTGTATAATTCTGTCAGTTTGTTTTCGCGTAAAAAAATTAAAAAATCTTTAACAAACATACAAATAAAGTTTTTCACTTATTTAGGTTTCCAGGAAAAAATATTACCAAAAAAAAAAAAATATTTTACACAAAATACTACAAAAGTACTGTTTAATAATTATTAGTAAAGATTCAAGTATTTCTTTAAATTATAGACTTCAGCAAATTTATTTCATATTTTAAAGTTTTAAAATAGAAATTGCAGGCTAAACTAATGCATATAATTATTATTTTATATATTAATATTAAACTGCTAGTTGCAATTTACATGACTTTGCAGGAAAAAAAAAGAAAAAGCAAAAAATGTTTAAGGTATTTTACGCCATATTGTTTTTTTTTTATGTTTTGTCAGTGATGTTGTCAAACACAAGTTATAAATAAAACTTTATAAAACAAACTGGAATGCCTTGCTTTTATCTTGAACATTCCGCCAGCCTTGAAATTCGTTTAACAATCCTTAGGTAAGAGATATAGCTTAGTTATTGGTCTCGTAAAGGTGGAGTCCTGCGTTTGAACAGTAGCTACTCTTATTAGACCATCATTACCAGCATGGGTTTCTAGAACTCGTCCTAGTTTCCAAGTGCCAAGAGGCAAATTATCGTCATGTAGTAACACAACATCACCCACAGTTAGGTTTGGTTTCTCCTTCACCCATTTGTTACGTAATTGTAGGGAGAACAAATACTCACTAGACCAACGTTTCCAAAAGGATTGAGTCAACCGTTGTATTAGTCTCCATCTAGTCAGCGCGGATGTTTTCACATGAGTAATATCAGTTTCAGAAACGGCATTCTGTGGTCGCCCAATTAAAAAATGACATGTGTCAGATATGGAATATCATCAAAGTCAGCTTGGACTAGCGGTCTGGAATTAAGCACAGCTTCAATTCTATCCAAGAGTGTAGTTAATTCTTCAAAGTTTAGTGCAGCTTGGTCAATAGCTCTACGTAAATGAAACTTCATACTTTTAACAGCAGACTCCCATAATCCACCAAAATGTGGAGCTTTAGGTGGTATAACGTGCCACTGAATTTTCTTAGATGACAAAACATTCAAAAAATTAGCATTATCTTTCATAGAATTTATCAATTTATGAAGCTCATTCAGCTTTCCACTTGCGCCACGGAAATCAGTTCCATTATCACTATATATGTGACCACACAAACCTCTTCTTGAGACGAAGCGATCTAAAGCAGCCATGAAAGCATCAGTACTAAGACTAGTTACAGCGTGAGTTTTATACATAATAGGCCCAGCGTAATCACAACCAACTTCATAAAATGGATAAGCAGCATTCACATGATATTTCGGTAGAGATCCCATCAATTGTTCATTAGAATGCACATTATACTTATGATAAACGACACCGTTACGTATTACAGTTTTAATCACCTCACGTGCCTCAATAATCCAATAATTCTGTCGCAGTGTAGCAAATAGTAAAGTCAAACCACAATGTAGATTTTTAAGGTGGTAATCACGTATCAGTTTGATAACAATAGGCATGTCCTTACGCAAACTTATTTGATGTTGACACTCATAGGGTATGGCAGCATTGGCCAATCTGCCTCCTATACGTAATACATCATCAACAAGGATTATAGGATACAGTTTTCTAAACCTCTTATTAGATACACCACGGCCTAGAAGGATATCTCGAATTGATTCAGCAAAATGTAGATTCTGATAATAGGCAAAGATACGTAATTTAGCTTGGTTTAGTTCAAGTGGCTGCAACACAGATATTGCAGATTGTAAAACAGATTGCCGCATGCGTAATGCTTAAATAGATTACAGCATCGCAACCCAACAACACACGCACTAATTCCGCCCAATTGGAAATGCGCTCGTTTAGGCAGCTAATAACATCTATATCAGATGCAATGCTAAGTAGAACCAGTTGTTTAGTTAACCTCATTTCCTCATTAGTAGAGTATAAGGTTTACCCTCAGGCCAAAAGGCTTCATTTTCGCATAGCCATGATGGACCATTAAACCACGCAGTGTCTTCAATTAAGACACTCACTTTTATACCCCTACTAGCAACATCGGCGGGGTTATGTTTGCTAGGAACATATTTTCATTCAGCATTTGGCGTAGTTTCTAAGATGAACGCAGTACGATGATTAATAAAAGTTTTCTACTTAGGTGGATGAGCAGATATCCAAGCCAAGAGAGTTTTACTGTCTGAGCAAGACACAATGCGAGCATGCGGCATACGGATAAATTGAGCAACATAGGCGAATAATTGTGCAAGCAGATGTGCTGCATATAGATCCAGTCTAGGAATTGAAACCTCACCAAGAGGTGGTTTTAGCTAAAACTAGATTAGTAGATATATGTCCACAATCATCTACCTTTCGACAATAGATAACAGCAGCATAGGCAGCATTAGAAGCATCACAAAAGCCCTGAAAAGACACATTATCACTAGTGGAACAAAGGTATCTAGGTATTCTTAAACAATGAATCAAGTTAAATTCAGACAGCAAGGAGTAGGCAGTATATCATCCCAATCACGTTGTAGGAGCCACAATTGTTGGATAAGAATTTTAAGACTTATTACAACACGTGAAATGCAACCCATTGGATCAAAAATTTTAGAAATTTCAGATAATAGGTTCCTTTTAGTATTAATATTATATTCAGCTGTGGAGGCTTTATATGAAAAGCAATCTATATTAGGTATCCACACAATACCAAGGCACACAGTAAGACTAGCAGGTACATTAACCATATTCACAATTTTATCACCATTTGGAATATTCAGTGAGATTCAATCATCGTTAGCAGCCCAGTTAGAGAGATGAAAGCCGCCAGCCGTAAGCAAGATGTATAGTTGTGACACTAACTCCTGAGCATGCTTTACATTATTAGCACCAGTCATACAGTCATCGACATAAAAACTTTCTTTCAGTGCAGAACAAACTATTGGATAGTTACGATTTTCATCTTCACTTAGTTGTAGTAAAGTACGCATAGATAGATATGGAGCAGCAGTGGTTCCATATGTAACAGTTGTAAACTATAGTGTTTAATCTCATCCTCGACATTTTCACGCCACAGAATACGTTGAAAATCACGATCACATTCCTGCACATCAATCATGCGGAACTTTTGCTTAATATCAGCAGAAAGGCAAAATTTATAACACCTGAATCTCAAGGGATCCTAGTAAATCTTGATTCAGCTTAGGGCCTTTAAGAAGGTTATCATTTAGCGACAAACATTAGAAGATTTGCAAGATCTATCAAATACTACACGTAGCTTAGTAGTGATACTACTTCCTTTTATTACAGCATGGTGCGGAAGGTAGTACACATTTGGAGCAGTTTTATTCATATCACTCATAGAAACCAATTCCATATGACCTAGTTCAAAGTACTCAAGGTACTCACGCATAAATTATACCAAACAAGTAAGAAAACTAAATTTGGCTTAGTCTAAATCTTAAATACCCTCCACCTCTACACGAAAGGGCGTGGCAAATATATATATATGTATATATTGCGCCCTCTAATAGTGTATGTCTTAGCATGTAAGTCTACTTTTACGTTAAATATGGTTTTTTTTAAATTGTGCGCGTATCTGTCATCCGAGTACGCCCATTTTTGGCATATCGATAGAGATAATATTCATAGATATACATACCAATTTTCAAGTTTGTAGCTCATATTTTGTGGTAGATAAATAGATTTTTATCGATTGTGGGCGTGGCTCTTGACCGATTTTGCCCATTTTAAAAAGCGATTTGCGTGCAAAGACTGAAAGTGCCTGTACAAAATTTCAGCCCAATATCTCAAAATTTACGCCCGTGAGAGTGCCAATAACAGACGGACACACGGACACACGGACATATATGTCTAAATCGACTCAGTTTTTGACGCTGATCAAGAATATATATACTTTGTAGGGTCTTTGACGCCTCCTTCTGGGTGTTGCAAACGGAAGAACAAACTTAGTATACCCTCATCACTGAGGTGGAGGGTATAAAAATGTATACATATATATATAAATAAAAAAAATTATGTAGAAAAACAACGAAAAAAACTATGTAAACATATATATAAAATACATAAAAATATATTAGTTACACAGAACAAACTAATATAGAGGAATAATTAAAAAAAAGTGAAAATATTATGGTCGGTCAAGACCATGAAATACCCTACACCACAGTATTATTCATTATGATGTATTTATTATTCATGTACATTAAAAAAGAAAACTAAGTGTTTTATTGTTTTTTTAATTGATTTATGTTCATACGTATTCGCGTGTTAATGTTTGAATGGCACCAATCTATATGCGTATTGCTCTTTGTAGTACCACATTCTATTATTGATCTAAAGTTATTAGATGCTATTCATCGTTCTGTATTTAAAGATATATTCCTTCTGCATGTGTTGAAATCTCCTAAAATGATTGTTTTTTTCGTTGCTTTTCTACTTAATTTTTTTTATTTATATATATATGTATATATTTTTTGTATAATTCTGTCAGTTTGTTTTCGCGTAAAAAAATTAAAAAATCTTTAACAAACATACAAATAAAGTTTTTCACTTATTTAGGTTTCCAGGAAAAAATATTACCAAAAAAAAAAAAATATTTTACACAAAATACTACAAAAGTACTGTTTAATAATTATTAGTAAAGATTCAAGTATTTCTTTAAATTATAGACTTCAGCAAATTTATTTCATATTTTAAAGTTTTAAAATAGAAATTGCAGGCTAAACTAATGCATATAATTATTATTTTATATATTAATATTAAACTGCTAGTTGCAATTTACATGACTTTGCAGGAAAAAAAAGAAAAAGCAAAAAATGTGTAAGGTATTTTACGCCATATTGTTTTTTTTTATGTTTTGTCAGTGATGTTGTCAAACACAAGTTATAAATAAAACTTTATAAAACAAACTGGAATGCCTTGCTTTTATCTTGAACATTCCGCCAGCCTTGAAATTCGTTTAACAATCCTTAGGTAAGAGATATAGCTTAGTTATTGGTCTCCTAAAGGTGGAGTCCTGCGTTTGAACAGTAGCTACTCTTATTAGACCATCATTACCAGCATGGGTTTCTAGAACTCGTCCTAGTTTCCAAGTGCCAAGAGGCAAATTATCGTCATGTAGTAACACAACATCACCCACAGTTAGGTTTGGTTTCTCCTTCACCCATTTGTTACGTAATTGTAGGGAGAACAAATACTCACTAGACCAACGTTTCCAAAAGGATTGAGTCAACCGTTGTATTAGTCTCCATCTAGTCAGCGCGGATGTTTTCACATGAGTAATATCAGTTTCAGAAACGGCATTCTGTGGTCGCCCAATTAAAAAATGACATGTGTCAGATATGGAATATCATCAAAGTCAGCTTGGACTAGCGGTCTGGAATTAAGCACAGCTTCAATTCTATCCAAGAGTGTAGTTAATTCTTCAAAGTTTAGTGCAGCTTGGTCAATAGCTCTACGTAAATGAAACTTCATACTTTTAACAGCAGACTCCCATAATCCACCAAAATGTGGAGCTTTAGGTGGTATAACGTGCCACTGAATTTTCTTAGATGACAAAACATTCAAAAAATTAGCATTATCTTTCATAGAATTTATCAATTTATGAAGCTCATTCAGCTTTCCACTTGCGCCACGGAAATCAGTTCCATTATCACTATATATGTGACCACACAAACCTCTTCTTGAGACGAAGCGATCTAAAGCAGCCATGAAAGCATCAGTATTAAGACTAGTTACAGCGTGAGTTTTATACATAATAGGCCCAGCGTAATCACAACCAACTTCATAAAATGGATAAGCAGCATTCACATGATATTTCGGTAGAGATCCCATCAATTGTTCATTAGAATGCACATTATACTTATGATAAACGACACCGTTACGTATTACAGTTTTAATCACCTCACGTGCCTCAATAATCCAATAATTCTGTCGCAGTGTAGCAAATAGTAAAGTCAAACCACAATGTAGATTTTTAAGGTGGTAATCACGTATCAGTTTGATAACAATAGGCATGTCCTTACGCAAACTTATTTGATGTTGACACTCATAGGGTATGGCAGCATTGGCCAATCTGCCTCCTATACGTAATACATCATCAACAAGGATTATAGGATACAGTTTTCTAAACCTCTTATTAGATACACCACGGCCTAGAAGGATATCTCGAATTGATTCAGCAAAATGTAGATTCTGATAATAGGCAAAGATACGTAATTTAGCTTGGTTTAGTTCAAGTGGCTGCAACACAGATATTGCAGATTGTAAAACAGATTGCCGCATGCGTAATGCTTAAATAGATTACAGCATCGCAACCCAACAACACACGCACTAATTCCGCCCAATTGGAAATGCGCTCGTTTAGGCAGCTAATAACATCTATATCAGATGCAATGCTAAGTAGAACCAGTTGTTTAGTTAACCTCATTTCCTCATTAGTAGAGTATAAGGTTTACCCTCAGGCCAAAAGGCTTCATTTTCGCATAGCCATGATGGACCATTAAACCACGCAGTGTCTTCAATTAAGACACTCACTTTTATACCCCTACTAGCAACATCGGCGGGGTTATGTTTGCTAGGAACATATTTTCATTCAGCATTTGGCGTAGTTTCTAAGATGAACGCAGTACGATGATTAATAAAAGTTTTCTACTTAGGTGGATGAGCAGATATCCAAGCCAAGAGAGTTTTACTGTCTGAGCAAGACACAATGCGAGCATGCGGCATACGGATAAATTGAGCAACATAGGCGAATAATTGTGCAAGCAGATGTGCTGCATATAGATCCAGTCTAGGAATTGAAACCTCACCAAGAGGTGGTTTTAGCTAAAACTAGATTAGTAGATATATGTCCACAATCATCTACCTTTCGACAATAGATAACAGCAGCATAGGCAGCATTAGAAGCATCACAAAAGCCCTGAAAAGACACATTATCACTAGTGGAACAAAGGTATCTAGGTATTCTTAAACAATGAATCAAGTTAAATTCAGACAGCAAGGAGTAGGCAGTATATCATCCCAATCACGTTGTAGGAGCCACAATTGTTGGATAAGAATTTTAAGACTTATTACAACACGTGAAATCCAACCCATTGGATCAAAAATTTTAGAAATTTCAGATAATAGGTTCCTTTTAGTATTAATATTATATTCAGCTGTGGAGGCTTTATATGAAAAGCAATCTATATTAGGTATCCACACAATACCAAGGCACACAGTAAGACTAGCAGGTACATTAACCATATTCACAATTTTATCACCATTTGGAATATTCAGTGAGATTCAATCATCGTTAGCAGCCCAGTTAGAGAGATGAAAGCCGCCAGCCGTAAGCAAGATGTATAGTTGTGACACTAACTCCTGAGCATGCTTTACATTATTAGCACCAGTCATACAGTCATCGACATAAAAACTTTCTTTCAGTGCAGAACAAACTATTGGATAGTTACGATTTTCATCTTCACTTAGTTGTAGTAAAGTACGCATAGATAGATATGGAGCAGCAGTGGTTCCATATGTAACAGTTGTAAACTATAGTGTTTAATCTCATCCTCGACATTTTCACGCCACAGAATACGTTGAAAATCACGATCACATTCCTGCACATCAATCATGCGGAACTTTTGCTTAATATCAGCAGAAAGGCAAAATTTATAACACCTGAATCTCAAGGGATCCTAGTAAATCTTGATTCAGCTTAGGGCCTTTAAGAAGGTTATCATTTAGCGACAAACATTAGAAGATTTGCAAGATCTATCAAATACTACACGTAGCTTAGTAGTGATACTACTTCCTTTTATTACAGCATGGTGCGGAAGGTAGTACACATTTGGAGCAGTTTTATTCATATCACTCATAGAAACCAATTCCATATGACCTAGTTCAAAGTACTCAAGGTACTCACGCATAAATTATACCAAACAAGTAAGAAAACTAAATTTGGCTTAGTCTAAATCTTAAATACCCTCCACCTCTACACGAAAGGGCGTGGCAAATATATATATATGTATATATTGCGCCCTCTAATAGTGTATGTCTTAGCATGTAAGTCTACTTTTACGTTAAATATGGTTTTTTTTAAATTGTGCGCGTATCTGTCATCCGAGTACGCCCATTTTTGGCATATCGATAGAGATAATATTCATAGATATACATATCAAATTTCAAGTTTGTAGCTCATATTTTGTGGTAGATAAATAGATTTTTATCGATTGTGGGCGTGGCTCTTGACCGATTTTGCCCATTTTAAAAAGCGATTTGCGTGCAAAGACTGAAAGTGCCTGTACAAAATTTCAGCCCAATATCTCAAAATTTACGCCCGTGAGAGTGCCAATAACAGACGGACACACGGACACACGGACATATATGTCTAAATCGACTCAGTTTTTGACGCTGATCAAGAATACATATACTTTGTAGGGTCTTTGACGCCTCCTTCTGGGTGTTGCAAACGGAAGAACAAACTTAGTATACCCTCATCACTGAGGTGGAGGGTATAAAAATGTATACATATATATATAAATAAACAAAATTATGTAGAAAAACAAAAAAAAAAAAACTATGTAAACATATATATAAAATACATAAAAATATATTAGTTACACAGAACAAACTAATATAGAGGAATAATTAAAAAAAAGTGAAAATATTATGGTCGGTCAAGACCATGAAATACCCTACACCACAGTATTATTCATTATGATGTATTTATTATTCATGTACATTAAAAAAGAAAACTAAGTGTTTTATTGTTTTTTTAATTGATTTATGTTCATACGTATTCGCGTGTTAATGTTTGAATGGCACCAATCTATATGCGTATTGCTCTTTGTAGTACCACATTCTATTATTGATCTAAAGTTATTAGATGCTATCCATCGTTCTGTATTTAAAGATATATTCCTTTTGCATGTGTTGAAATCTCCTAAAATGATTGTTTTTTCGTTGCTTTTCTACATAATTTTTTTTATTTATATATATATGTATATATTTTTTGTATAATTCTGTCAGTTTGTTTTCGCGTAAAAAAATTAAAAAATCTTTAACAAACATACAAATAAAGTTTTTCACTTATTTAGGTTTCCAGGAAAAAATATTACCAAAAAAAAAAAATATTTTACACAAAATACTACAAAAGTACTGTTTAATAATTATTAGTAAAGATTCAAGTATTTCTTTAAATTATAGACTTCAGCAAATTTATTTCATATTTTAAAGTTTTAAAATAGAAATTGCAGGCTAAACTAATGCATATAATTATTATTTTATATATTAATATTAAACTGCTAGTTGCAATTTACATGACTTTGCAGGAAAAAAAAGAAAAAGCAAAAAATGTGTAAGGTATTTTACGCCATATTGTTTTTTTTTATGTTTTGTCAGTGATGTTGTCAAACACAAGTTATAAATAAAACTTTATAAAACAAACTG
Organism: Ornithomya chloropus; assembly: GCA_963971445.1. Lineage (NCBI taxonomy): Eukaryota > Metazoa > Arthropoda > Insecta > Diptera > Hippoboscidae > Ornithomya > Ornithomya chloropus. Next base: position 33,137,498 of record OZ020531.1, read on the forward strand.
GAATGCCTTGCTTTTATCTTGAACATTCCGCCAGCCTTGAAATTCGTTTAACAATCCTTAGGTAAGAGATATAGCTTAGTTATTGGTCTCCTAAAGGTGGAGTCCTGCGTTTGAACAGTAGCTACTCTTATTAGACCATCATTACCAGCATGGGTTTCTAGAACTCGTCCTAGTTTCCAAGTGCCAAGAGGCAAATTATCGTCATGTAGTAACACAACATCACCCACAGTTAGGTTTGGTTTCTCCTTCACCCATTTGGTACGTAATTGTAGGGAGGATAGTTTGGTAACTCTAGAATGTTATTAACGTGTTTCGCTTTGTCTCTGATTATATTGCAAATTTTTATTGTTTCTCTGCAACGTAGTGGACTATTATTGATTAAATTGTTTAATTAAAGTGGTGATTTGATCGTTAGTGAAGTAGACATAATTGGCGAATCGTATTTTCCTCTAATTTGTGGAAATTTTTTTACTTTGGCTGGTCATTTCTTTATGCTTTTCGTTTTTTTCTTTAATTGTGGTGACTATAATTGTCTCTTTCCTTATTTTCATATTTTTATTGTTTTGTTCGTTGCAGAGTGCTTATCTAAATAATTCTGTTAACGAAACTGTTTTTTTTTTTTTTTTTTTTTAACAGGATTCAGTTGCTTTATAGTATACTTTCAGGCTACCCTGGTTAAACTTCTATACATAATTTATTACGGATTGTTGTTATTCCAAGTGTAAGATAACGCAACATGAGAATTTTCTTTTATGTTGGCTATGTGACCGTCAAGCGCACCCAAATTGTGCTGGATTCAGTGGTCGTGATTTTGATCACATCACTAACAGAAATAAGGGTTTGCGTTGGGCCTGCCCTGATTGTAGAAAAGCCGATATAGAATTCTTCAAACTCTTCAAACAAACGCAACGTGCGTTTATTGAGATAGAAAAGGAGTTGAAAAGGTCAATGGACAAGCTGGTAAAATATCAATCGCTATTTAACAATTGTAAGTTGTTGGATGGTGGTGGTATTGTTTCTAATACTTGTCAACTCTACAGGTTTCACCAATTCCTGACTATGTCATGTACTTCAGATGAATTATCTATTTTTACATCGAGTAAGGTTCCTGTCGTAACGGTTAATCCACCATCCGATTCTCCGTCTGTTTCTCCCTCTGTGCCTCAGGCTACAATTTCAGCTGTTCTTACATCTAGTCCCAGAGCCGATGCTCCATCTCATCCAGCAACCGATGCCCTTCCTGATCCAGTGGCTGACATTCCGTTGGAACTGCCGGTTTCCCAAAATGTGGTCACGCTGGTTTCACTAAACTCTAAATCTAATGGAACTACCACCATTTCTAATACCTGTGCTGATGTTCCTCTGGTGTCATCTGCTGGGTTGGCGGCACCGGCGGCATTACCACAGGATAGTGAATTGGTAGGATTCCTACGCGCAAATCTATTTTCGTTTCGAGATTTGCATCAAATACCTCAATTGATATGATCAAGAACCATATTGTCCATAGTAAATTAATTTCTGACATTTCTAAAATATCTTTAATCAAATTCATTCCTCCTTATAATAGTGAAATCTGTTCCTTTAAAATCTTAGTTCCGTCGTCAGCATTTGATATTTTCCTCGATAAGAAGTCCTGGCCTAATGGTGAACTGGTTAAGGAGTTTATTCCTCGCAGAAAGTTAAATCGTCCGGTTACGCTAAATCAATCAGTCGCTGTGTCAAAAAACTAAGTAATAAGCCATCTATTCTTTATCAAAATGTCCGTGGGCTTAATACCAAGCTTCGTGATACATTTTTGGCCTCTATTAGTTGTGTATATCATATTGTGGTATTTACAGAAACTTGGCTGAAGCCAAAGGTTAACGATTTTGAAATTTTTTCTACTGAGTATTCGGTTTTTAGAGCTGATAGAATGCTTAAGAAGGGTGGTGGTGTGCTAGTAGCCGTTCACAGTTCTTTACCTGCAAGGTTAGTTGCGTCCTCTGATACAGAGTTTATTTGTGTAAGTGTGTCTTATGGTGAGCTTAAGTTATATATAGCGTGTTCATATATTCCACCTTTGTCTGATGTGTCAATCTATTTAGAACATCTTAGAATGGTACAAGTCATACTCCACAGTCTGAGGAATATTGACAAATTAATTGTTCTAGGAGATTTTAACCTACCCAATGTCATGTGGTATTTTAACGAAGACCTTGGATATTTTACACCTACCTCGTATCCGTCTATTTTTAATGATTATTTTGATTTGATTTGTGAACTTTCTCTGTTTCAACTTAATTCAATTTATAATAGTAATGATAAATTATTGGATTTGATTTTTTCAAGTGACACTAATATAAAGGTTTCGCGTTCGTTACCTTTTGTGGAGCCTGAGGATCATTACCGCTACATTGTTATTAATCTTAGGTGAGTTCGGTAGTGGTTTTATCAATAGACCACGAGATACCTTACATTACCTTCAATATTGCAAAACGGACTATATTAAACTTTGTAATGTTTTATCTACCTATGCGTGGGACCTTGACTACAATAATATCGACGAGTTCTTAAATTATGTTTACAATGCTTTATCTTGCGCTATTTCCTTGTCCGTTCCGATCAGACGTTTCAATTTCAATTATAACCCCCTTTGTCCAGTTTGGTTTAATGCTAATCTTAAATATGTCCGTAATAAAAAGAGTAGATTGTTTAAAAAGTTTAAGCGTAGTGGTTCACTTGTGGATTATACTAGATACTCTTCTATGAGAAGGTATTTTAATGCTTTGAAAAATAAATGCTACTCGGAGTATATTAATTTAATAAAGTATAAACTGTATTCTGATCCCAAGACATTTTTTCGCTTTGTTGATTCTAAAAGAAAAGTTAGGAACTTTCCGTCCGTAATGTGCTACGAAAATTGTGAATCATCAGACGCATCTGTGATTGCTAATTTATTTGCTGACTTTTTTGAAAAGAATTATTCTCGTTCTTATATTTCATCTGATAATTACCCATTTCCAATAAGTTCGTTTGATATTTTTCCGCAAATCACATTATCTGGGGATGATGTACTTTCCTCCCTTTCTGCCCTTGTCTGAGTCAAGGATATTTTCCCTCCATCTGGAAAACCAGCCATATTTTACCATTGTATAAAAATGGCTCGAGGGAGAATGTCGAGAACTACAGAGGCATTGCTAAACTAAGCGTGATGCCAAAATTATTTAAATCATTAATAGCTAAGAGTCTTAAGTCAGCGATTAGATCAGTACCCTCACCTTGCCAACATGGTTTTACCCAGGGTAAATCAACCTCAACAAATTTGTTGGAATTTACACATTATATATGTCAAGCGTTCTCTGATTTTAAACAAACGGACGTAATTTTTACAATCTTCACGATCACAATCTTTTAACGTTTAAACTTCGACGTTTGGGCTTTCCGGACAACTTTGTTCGCTGGTTCTATTCTTACCTTACCAACAGATCTCAATGTGTGTCATTTAATCGTTGCCTGTCGAGGGAAATCGTAATTACGTCAGGAGTACCACAAGGTAATCACTTGGGGCCACTTTTATTTGCGCTATTTGTTAATGACCTTCCCACGTCCGTTCGTAGCTCTAAAGTCTTGATGTTTGCTGACGATGTTAAGCTTTATTATCGGATTGATTCTCCGGGTTCTATTATTACTCTTCAGTCTGACCTTTCGAGCTTGGCTAAATGATGCGTTGTTAACGGAATGCTTTTGAATTTAAATAAGTGTAAAAAGATGTCATTTAACTGGGTTACTGCCATTCCGTCTGATTAGTATATCTATAATAACTTGCTTGCTAGTGTTGATTCTTTTAAAGATTTAGGTGTTTTACTTGATTCAAGACTGAAGTTTAATTTACACATTGAAGCCTCGGTGAATAAGGCTAAGTCGTTATTAGGGTTCGTTAAAAGGTGGTCTAAGGAATTTACCGATCCTTATATTTGTAAAAGGCTTTACACTGCTCTAGTGAGACCAGTTTTGGAATATGCATGTGTTGTCTGGACTCCAAGTTATAGATGTCAGATTGATTTGTTGGAGTCAGTCCAAAGAAATTTTCTCATTTTTGCACTTCGTGGACTAGGCTGGGACACTCGTCGCTCTCTCCCTCCTTATGAAAGTAGGCTGTTACTTATTAATTTGCCATCGCTTGAAAAAAGGCGTACCATGTTGAGCGTTATATTCATGGTTAAGTTAATTCGTGGCACTATATCGTCTCCTTTCTTGTTAGAGAATATTCCGTTTAATGTACCAAGTAGGTCAACTCGCCATTATATTCCTATAAAACTAACGCATTGTCGTACAAACTATCAGCTGTTTGGTCCGTTCCGAGTCCTGTGTAAATCATTTAATGAAAATTATTTTTTATTTGATCCGTCCGTTGACTCAGTTGACGTTATAAGGAATTACTTACTTAATCTACCAAACTATTAGAATCATTGGTCCTTAACCAATAGTTTTTTCTTTTTTATATGTACTTATAGCACTTTTTTTACTTTGTTGTTATTTTTATATATTAATTGATTTTATAATATCCTTTTGCCTCATTAATTGTAACCTTTAGTTGTAAGCTTAATATTAAGTTTAGCATATATTATTTTTAATTTTATTCTAAGTTGTTCCAGAGGTTGTTGTTGTTGTTGTTATTGCTGATGCTTTTATTTTTATATTCTTATTTATAAAACTATATAAATATATATTAGTTGATAATTGGTTTTTGTACCTAAGAGAATAGAATAAATCATACATCTAAATAATAATAAGAACAAATACTCACTAGACCAACGTTTCCAAAAGGATTGAGTCAACCGTTGTATTAGTCTCCATCTAGTCAGCGCGGACGTTTTCACATGAGTAATATCAGTTTCAGAAACGGCATTCAGTGGTCGCCCAATTAAAAAATGACATGTGTCAGATATGGAATATCATCAAAGTCAGCTTGGACTAGTGGTCTGGAAATAAGCACAGCTTCAATTCTAGCCAAGAGTGTAGTTAATTCTTCAAAGTTTAGTGCAGCTTGGTCAATAGCTCTACGTAAATGAAACTTCATACTTTTAACAGCAGACTCCCATAATCCACCAAAATGTGGAGCTTTAGGTGGTATAACGTGCCACTGAATTTTCTTAGATGACAAAACATTCAAAAAATTAGCATTATCTTTCATAGAATTTATCAATTTATGAAGCTCATTCAGCTTTCCACTTGCGCCACGGAAATCAGTTCCATTATCACTATATATGTGACCACACAAACCTCTTCTTGAGACGAAGCGATCTAAAGCAGCCATGAAAGCATCAGTACTAAGACTAGTTACAGCGTGAGTTTTATACATAATAGGCCCAGCGCAATCACAACCAACTTCATAAAATGGATAAGCAGCATTCACATGATATTTCGGTGGAGATCCCATCAATTGTTCATTAGAATGCACATTATACTTATGATAAACGACACCGTTACGTATTACAGTTTTAATCACCTCACGTGCCTCAATAATCCAATAATTCAGTCGCAGTGTAGCAAATAGTAAAGTCAAACCACAATGTAGATTTTTAAGGTGGTAATCACGTATCAGTTTGATAACAATAGGCATGTCCTTACGCAAACTTATTTGATGTTGACACTCATAGGGTATGGCAGCATTGGCCAATCTGCCTCCTATACGTAATACATCATCAACAAGGATTATAGGATACAGTTTTCTAAACCTCTTATTAGATACACCACGGCCTAGAAGGATATCTCGAATTGATTCAGCAAAATGTAGATTCTGATAATAGGCAAAGATACGTAATTTAGCTTGGTTTAGTTCAAGTGGCTGCAACACAGATATTGCAGATTGTAAAACAGATTGCCGCATGCGTAATGCTTAAATAGATTACAGCATCGCAACCCAACAACACACGCACTAATTCCGCCCAATTGGAAATGCGCTCGTTTAGGCAGCTAATAACATCTATATCAGATGCAATGCTAAGTAGAACCAGTTGTTTAGTTAACCTCATTTCCTCATTAGTAGAGTATAAGGTTTACCCTCAGGCCAAAAGGCTTCATTTTCGCATAGCCATGATGGACCATTAAACCACGCAGTGTCTTCAATTAAGACACTCACTTTTATACCCCTACTAGCAACATCGGCGGGGTTATGTTTGCTAGGAACATATTTTCATTCAGCATTTGGCGTAGTTTCTAAGATGAACGCAGTACGATGATTAATAAAAGTTTTCTACTTAGGTGGATGAGCAGATATCCAAGCCAAGAGAGTTTTACTGTCTGAGCAAGACACAATGCGAGCATGCGGCATACGGATAAATTGAGCAACATAGGCGAATAATTGTGCAAGCAGATGTGCTGCATATAGATCCAGTCTAGGAATTGAAACCTCACCAAGAGGTGGTTTTAGCTAAAACTAGATTAGTAGATATATGTCCACAATCATCTACCTTTCGACAATAGATAACAGCAGCATAGGCAGCATTAGAAGCATCACAAAAGCCCTGAAAAGACACATTATCACTAGTGGAACAAAGGTATCTAGGTATTCTTAAACAATGAATCAAGTTAAATTCAGACAGCAAGGAGTAGGCAGTATATCATCCCAATCACGTTGTAGGAGCCACAATTGTTGGATAAGAATTTTAAGACTTATTACAACACGTGAAATGCAACCCATTGGATCAAAAATTTTAGAAATTTCAGATAATAGGTTCCTTTTAGTATTAATATTATATTCAGCTGTGGAGGCTTTATATGAAAAGCAATCTATATTAGGTATCCACACAATACCAAGGCACACAGTAAGACTAGCAGGTACATTAACCATATTCACAATTTTATCACCATTTGGAATATTCAGTGAGATTCAATCATCGTTAGCAGCCCAGTTAGAGAGATGAAAGCCGCCAGCCGTAAGCAAGATGTATAGTTGTGACACTAACTCCTGAGCATGCTTTACATTATTAGCACCAGTCATACAGTCATCGACATAAAAACTTTCTTTCAGTGCAGAACAAACTATTGGATAGTTACGATTTTCATCTTCACTTAGTTGTAGTAAAGTACGCATAGATAGATATGGAGCAGCAGTGGTTCCATATGTAACAGTTGTAAACTATAGTGTTTAATCTCATCCTCGACATTTTCACGCCACAGAATACGTTGAAAATCACGATCACATTCCTGCACATCAATCATGCGGAACTTTTGCTTAATATCAGCAGAAAGGCAAAATTTATAACACCTGAATCTCAAGGGATCCTAGTAAATCTTGATTCAGCTTAGGGCCTTTAAGAAGGTTATCATTTAGCGACAAACATTAGAAGATTTGCAAGATCTATCAAATACTACACGTAGCTTAGTAGTGATACTACTTCCTTTTATTACAGCATGGTGCGGAAGGTAGTACACATTTGGAGCAGTTTTATTCATATCACTCATAGAAACCAATTCCATATGACCTAGTTCAAAGTACTCAAGGTACTCACGCATAAATTATACCAAACAAGTAAGAAAACTAAATTTGGCTTAGTCTAAATCTTAAATACCCTCCACCTCTACACGAAAGGGCGTGGCAAATATATATATATGTATATATTGCGCCCTCTAATAGTGTATGTCTTAGCATGTAAGTCTACTTTTACGTTAAATATGGTTTTTTTTAAATTGTGCGCGTATCTGTCATCCGAGTACGCCCATTTTTGGCATATCGATAGAGATAATATTCATAGATATACATATCAAATTTCAAGTTTGTAGCTCATATTTTGTGGTAGATAAATAGATTTTTATCGATTGTGGGCGTGGCTCTTGACCGATTTTGCCCATTTTAAAAAGCGATTTGCGTGCAAAGACTGAAAGTGCCTGTACAAAATTTCAGCCCAATATCTCAAAATTTACGCCCGTGAGAGTGCCAATAACAGACGGACACACGGACACACGGACATATATGTCTAAATCGACTCAGTTTTTGACGCTGATCAAGAATATATATACTTTGTAGGGTCTTTGACGCCTCCTTCTGGGTGTTGCAAACGGAAGAACAAACTTAGTATACCCTCATCACTGAGGTGGAGGGTATAAAAATGTATACATATATATATAAATAAACAAAATTATGTAGAAAAACAACGAAAAAAAACTATGTAAACATATATATAAAATACATAAAAATATATTAGTTACACAGAACAAACTAATATAGAGGAATAATTAAAAAGAAGTGAAAATATTATGGTCGGTCAAGACCATGAAATACCCTACACCACAGTATTATTCATTATGATGTATTTATTATTCATGTACATTAAAAAAGAAAACTAAGTGTTTTATTGTTTTTTTAATTGATTTATGTTCATACGTATTCGCGTGTTAATGTTTGAATGGCACCAATCTATATGCGTATTGCTCTTTGTAGTACCACATTCTATTATTGATCTAAAGTTATTAGATGCTATCCATCGTTCTGTATTTAAAGATATATTCCTTCTGCATGTGTTGAAATCTCCTAAAATGATTGTTTTTTTCGTTGCTTTTCTACATAATTTTTTTTATTTATATATATATGTATATATTTTTTGTATAATTCTGTCAGTTTGTTTTCGCGTAAAAAAATTAAAAAATCTTTAACAAACATACAAATAAAGTTTTTCACTTATTTAGGTTTCCAGGAAAAAATATTACCAAAAAAAAAAAAATATTTTACACAAAATACTACAAAAGTACTGTTTAATAATTATTAGTAAAGATTCAAGTATTTCTTTAAATTATAGACTTCAGCAAATTTATTTCATATTTTAAAGTTTTAAAATAGAAATTGCAGGCTAAACTAATGCATATAATTATTATTTTATATATTAATATTAAACTGCTAGTTGCAATTTACATGACTTTGCAGGAAAAAAAAGAAAAAGCAAAAAATGTTTAAGGTATTTTACGCCATATTGTTTTTTTTTTATGTTTTGTCAGTGATGTTGTCAAACACAAGTTATAAATAAAACTTTATAAAACAAACTGGAATGCCTTGCTTTTATCTTGAACATTCCGCCAGCCTTGAAATTCGTTTAACAATCCTTAGGTAAGAGATATAGCTTAGTTATTGGTCTCCTAAAGGTGGAGTCCTGCGTTTGAACAGTAGCTACTCTTATTAGACCATCATTACCAGCATGGGTTTCTAGAACTCGTCCTAGTTTCCAAGTGCCAAGAGGCAAATTATCGTCATGTAGTAACACAACATCACCCACAGTTAGGTTTGGTTTCTCCTTCACCCATTTGGTACGTAATTGTAGGGAGGATAGTTTGGTAACTCTAGAGTGTTATTAATGTGTTTCGCTTTGTCTCTGATTATATTGCAAATTTTTATTGTTTCTCTGCAACGTAGTGGACTATTATTGATTAAATTGTTTAATTAAAGTGGTGATTTGATCGTTAGTGAAGTAGACATAATTGGCGAATCGTATTTTCCTCTAATTTGTGGAAATTTTTTTACTTTGGCTGGTCATTTCTTTATGCTTTTCGTTTTTTTCTTTAATTGTGGTGACTATAATTGTCTCTTTCCTTATTTTCATATTTTTATTGTTTTGTTCGTTGCAGAGTGCTTATCTAAATAATTCTGTTAACGAAACTGTTTTTTTTTTTTTTTTTTTTAACAGGATTCAGTTGCTTTATAGTATACTTTCAGGCTACCCTGGTTAAACTTCTATACATAATTTATTACGGATTGTTGTTATTCCAAGTGTAAGATAACGCAACATGAGAATTTTCTTTTATGTTGGCTATGTGACCGTCAAGCGCACCCAAATTGTGCTGGATTCAGTGGTCGTGATTTTGATCACATCACTAACAGAAATAAGGGTTTGCGTTGGGCCTGCCCTGATTGTAGAAAAGCCGATATAGAATTCTTCAAACTCTTCAAACAAACGCAACGTGCGTTTATTGAGATAGAAAAGGAGTTGAAAAGGTCAATGGACAAGCTGGTAAAATATCAATCGCTATTTAACAATTGTAAGTTGTTGGATGGTGGTGGTATTGTTTCTAATACTTGTCAACTCTACAGGTTTCACCAATTCCTGACTATGTCATGTACTTCAGATGAATTATCTATTTTTACATCGAGTAAGGTTCCTGTCGTAACGGTTAATCCACCATCCGATTCTCCGTCTGTTTCTCCCTCTGTGCCTCAGGCTACAATTTCAGCTGTTCTTACATCTAGTCCCAGAGCCGATGCTCCATCTCATCCAGCAACCGATGCCCTTCCTGATCCAGTGGCTGACATTCCGTTGGAACTGCCGGTTTCCCAAAATGTGGTCACGCTGGTTTCACTAAACTCTAAATCTAATGGAACTACCACCATTTCTAATACCTGTGCTGATGTTCCTCTGGTGTCATCTGCTGGGTTGGCGGCACTGGCGGCATTACCACAGGATAGTGAATTGGTAGTGATTCCTACGCGCAAATCTATTTTCGTTTCGAGATTTGCATCAAATACCTCAATTGATATGATCAAGAACCATATTGTCCATAGTAAATTAATTTCTGACATTTCTAAAATATCTTTAATCAAATTCATTCCTCCTTATAATAGTGAAATCTGTTCCTTTAAAATCTTAGTTCCGTCGTCAGCATTTGATATTTTCCTCGATAAGAAGTCCTGGCCTAATGGTGAACTGGTTAAGGAGTTTATTCCTCGCAGAAAGTTAAATCGTCCGGTTACGCTAAATCAATCAGTCGCTGTGTCAAAAAACTAAGTAATAAGCCATCTATTCTTTATCAAAATGTCCGTGGGCTTAATACCAAGCTTCGTGATACATTTTTGGCCTCTATTAGTTGTGTATATCATATTGTGGTATTTACAGAAACTTGGCTGAAGCCAAAGGTTAACGATTTTGAAATTTTTTCTACTGAGTATTCGGTTTTTAGAGCTGATAGAATGCTTAAGAAGGGTGGTGGTGTGCTAGTAGCCGTTCACAGTTCTTTACCTGCAAGGTTAGTTGCGTCCTCTGATACAGAGTTTATTTGTGTAAGTGTGTCTTATGGTGAGCTTAAGTTATATATAGCGTGTTCATATATTCCACCTTTGTCTGATGTGTCAATCTATTTAGAACATCTTAGAATGGTACAAGTCATACTCCACAGTCTGAGGAATATTGACAAATTAATTGTTCTAGGAGATTTTAACCTACCCAATGTCATGTGGTATTTTAACGAAGACCTTGGATATTTTACACCTACCTCGTATCCGTCTATTTTTAATGATTATTTTGATTTGATTTGTGAACTTTCTCTGTTTCAACTTAATTCAATTTATAATAGTAATGATAAATTATTGGATTTGATTTTTTCAAGTGACACTAATATAAAGGTTTCGCGTTCGTTACCTTTTGTGGAGCCTGAGGATCATTACCGCTACATTGTTATTAATCTTAGGTGAGTTCGGTAGTGGTTTTATCAATAGACCACGAGATACCTTACATTACCTTCAATATTGCAAAACGGACTATATTAAACTTTGTAATGTTTTATCTACCTATGCGTGGGACCTTGACTACAATAATATCGACGAGTTCTTAAATTATGTTTACAATGCTTTATCTTGCGCTATTTCCTTGTCCGTTCCGATCAGACGTTTCAATTTCAATTATAACCCCCTTTGTCCAGTTTGGTTTAATGCTAATCTTAAATATGTCCGTAATAAAAAGAGTAGATTGTTTAAAAAGTTTAAGCGTAGTGGTTCACTTGTGGATTATACTAGATACTCTTCTATGAGAAGGTATTTTAATGCTTTGAAAAATAAATGCTACTCGGAGTATATTAATTTAATAAAGTATAAACTGTATTCTGATCCCAAGACATTTTTTCGCTTTGTTGATTCTAAAAGAAAAGTTAGGAACTTTCCGTCCGTAATGTGCTACGAAAATTGTGAATCATCAGACGCATCTGTGATTGCTAATTTATTTGCTGACTTTTTTGAAAAGAATTATTCTCGTTCTTATATTTCATCTGATAATTACCCATTTCCAATAAGTTCGTTTGATATTTTTCCGCAAATCACATTATCTGGGGATGATGTACTTTCCTCCCTTTCTGCCCTTGTCTGAGTCAAGGATATTTTCCCTCCATCTGGAAAACCAGCCATATTTTACCATTGTATAAAAATGGCTCGAGGGAGAATGTCGAGAACTACAGAGGCATTGCTAAACTAAGCGTGATGCCAAAATTATTTGAATCATTAATAGCTAAGAGTCTTAAGTCAGCGATTAGATCAGTACCCTCACCTTGCCAACATGGTTTTACCCAGGGTAAATCAACCTCAACAAATTTGTTGGAATTTACACATTATATATGTCAAGCGTTCTCTGATTTTAAACAAACGGACGTAATTTTTACAATCTTCACGATCACAATCTTTTAACGTTTAAACTTCGACGTTTGGGCTTTCCGGACAACTTTGTTCGCTGGTTCTATTCTTACCTTACCAACAGATCTCAATGTGTGTCATTTAATCGTTGCCTGTCGAGGGAAATCGTAATTACGTCAGGAGTACCACAAGGTAATCACTTGGGGCCACTTTTATTTGCGCTATTTGTTAATGACCTTCCCACGTCCGTTCGTAGCTCTAAAGTCTTGATGTTTGCTGACGATGTTAAGCTTTATTATCGGATTGATTCTCCGGGTTCTATTATTACTCTTCAGTCTGACCTTTCGAGCTTGGCTAAATGATGCGTTGTTAACGGAATGCTTTTGAATTTAAATAAGTGTAAAAAGATGTCATTTAACTGGGTTACTGCCATTCCGTCTGATTAGTATATCTATAATAACTTGCTTGCTAGTGTTGATTCTTTTAAAGATTTAGGTGTTTTACTTGATTCAAGACTGAAGTTTAATTTACACATTGAAGCCTCGGTGAAGTTATTAGGGTTCGTTAAAAGGTGGTCTAAGGAATTTACCGATCCTTATATTTGTAAAAGGCTTTACACTGCTCTAGTGAGACCAGTTTTGGAATATGCATGTGTTGTCTGGACTCCAAGTTATAGATGTCAGATTGATTTGTTGGAGTCAGTCCAAAGAAATTTTCTCATTTTTGCACTTCGTGGACTAGGCTGGGACACTCGTCGCTCTCTCCCTCCTTATGAAAGTAGGCTGTTACTTATTAATTTGCCATCGCTTGAAAAAAGGCGTACCATGTTGAGCGTTATATTCATGGTTAAGTTAATTCGTGGCACTATATCGTCTCCTTTCTTGTTAGAGAATATTCCGTTTAATGTACCAAGTAGGTCAACTCGCCATTATATTCCTATAAAACTAACGCATTGTCGTACAAACTATCAGCTGTTTGGTCCGTTCCGAGTCCTGTGTAAATCATTTAATAAAAATTATTTTTTATTTGATCCGTCCGTTGACTCAGTTGACGTTATAAGGAATTACTTACTTAATCTACCAAACTATTAGAATCATTGGTCCTTAACCAATAGTTTTTTCTTTTTTATATGTACTTATAGCACTTTTTTTACTTTGTTGTTATTTTTATATATTAATTGATTTTATAATATCCTTTTGCCTCATTAATTGTAACCTTTAGTTGTAAGCTTAATATTAAGTTTAGCATATATTATTTTTAATTTTATTCTAAGTTGTTCCAGAGGTTGTTGTTGTTGTTGTTATTGCTGATGCTTTTATTTTTATATTCTTATTTATAAAACTATATAAATATATATTAGTTGATAATTGGTTTTTGTACCTAAGAGAATAGAATAAATCATACATCTAAATAATAATAAGAACAAATACTCACTAGACCAACGTTTCCAAAAGGATTGAGTCAACCGTTGTATTAGTCTCCATCTAGTCAGCGCGGACGTTTTCACATGAGTAATATCAGTTTCAGAAACGGCATTCAGTGGTCGCCCAATTAAAAAATGACATGTGTCAGATATGGAATATCATCAAAGTCAGCTTGGACTAGTGGTCTGGAAATAAGCACAGCTTCAATTCTAGCCAAGAGTGTAGTTAATTCTTCAAAGTTTAGTGCAGCTTGGTCAATAGCTCTACGTAAATGAAACTTCATACTTTTAACAGCAGACTCCCATAATCCACCAAAATGTGGAGCTTTAGGTGGTATAACGTGCCACTGAATTTTCTTAGATGACAAAACATTCAAAAAATTAGCATTATCTTTCATAGAATTTATCAATTTATGAAGCTCATTCAGCTTTCCACTTGCGCCACGGAAATCAGTTCCATTATCACTATATATGTGACCACACAAACCTCTTCTTGAGACGAAGCGATCTAAAGCAGCCATGAAAGCATCAGTACTAAGACTAGTTACAGCGTGAGTTTTATACATAATAGGCCCAGCGTAATCACAACCAACTTCATAAAATGGATAAGCAGCATTCACATGATATTTCGGTGGAGATCCCATCAATTGTTCATTAGAATGCACATTATACTTATGATAAACGACACCGTTACGTATTACAGTTTTAATCACCTCACGTGCCTCAATAATCCAATAATTCAGTCGCAGTGTAGCAAATAGTAAAGTCAAACCACAATGTAGATTTTTAAGGTGGTAATCACGTATCAGTTTGATAACAATAGGCATGTCCTTACGCAAACTTATTTGATGTTGACACTCATCATCATACAGGATTATAGGATACAGTTTTCTAAACCTCTTATTAGATACACCACGGCCTAGAAGGATATCTCGAATTGATTCAGCAAAATGTAGATTCTGATAATAGGCAAAGATACGTAATTTAGCTTGGTTTAGTTCAAGTGGCTGCAACACAGATATTGCAGATTGTAAAACAGATTGCCGCATGCGTAATGCTTAAATAGGTTACAGCATCGCAACCCAACAACACACGCACTAATTCCGCCCAATTGGAAATGCGCTCGTTTAGGCAGCTAATAACATCTATATCAGATACAATGCTAAGTAGAACCAGTTGTTTAGTTAACCTCATTTCCTCATTAGTAGAGTATAAGGTTTACCCTCAGGCCAAAAGGCTTCATTTTCGCATAGCCATGATGGACCATTAAACCACGCAGTGTCTTCAATTAAGACACTCACTTTTATACCCCTACTAGCAACATCGGCGGGGTTATGTTTGCTAAGAACATATTTTCATTCAGCATTTGGCGTAGTTTCTAAGATGAACGCAGTACGATGATTAATAAAAGTTTTCTACTTAGGTGGATGAGCAGATATCCAAGCCAAGAGAGTTTTACTGTCTGAGCAAGACACAATGCGAGCATGCGGCATACGGATAAATTGAGCAACATAGGCGAATAATTGTGCAAGCAGATGTGCTGCATATAGATCCAGTCTAGGAATTGAAACCTCACCAAGAGGTGGTTTTAGCTAAAACTAGATTAGTAGATATATGTCCACAATCATCTACCTTTCGACAATAGATAACAGCAGCATAGGCAGCATTAGAAGCATCACAAAAGCCCTGAAAAGACACATTATCACTAGTGGAACAAAGGTATCTAGGTATTCTTAAACAATGAATCAAGTTAAATTCAGAGAGCAAGGAGTAGGCAGTGTTTTGCACATCAGTAGGCAGTATATCATCCCAATCACGTTGTAGGAGCCACAATTGTTGGATAAGAATTTTAAAACTTATTACAACACGTGAAATCCAACCCATTGGATCAAAAATTTTAGAAATTTCAGATAATAGGTTCCTTTTAGTATTAATATTATATTCAGCTGTGGAGGCTTTATATGAAAAGCAATCTATATTAGGTATCCACACAATACCAAGGCACACAGTAAGACTAGCAGGTACATTAACCATATTCACAATTTTATCACCATTTGGTATATTCAGTGAGATTCAATCATCGTTAGCAGCCCAGTTAGAGAGATGAAAGCCGCCAGCCGTAAGCAAGATGTATAGTTGTGACACTAACTCCTGAGCATGCTTTACATTATTAGCACCAGTCATACAGTCATCGACATAAAAACTTTCTTTCAGTGCAGAACAAACTATTGGATAGTTACGATTTTCATCTTCACTTAGTTGTAGTAAAGTACGCATAGATAGATATGGAGCAGCAGTGGTTCCATATGTAACAGTTGTAAACTATAGTGTTTAATCTCATCCTCGACATTTTCACGCCACAGAATACATTGAAAATCACGATCACATTCCTGCACATCAATCATGCGGAACTTTTGCTTAATATCAGCAGAAAGGCAAAATTTATAACACCTGAATCTCAAGGGATCCTAGTAAATCTTGATTCAGCTTAGGGCCTTTAAGAAGGTTATCATTTAGCGACAAACATTAGAAGATTTGCAAGATCTATCAAATACTACACGTAGCTTAGTAGTGATACTACTTCCTTTTATTACAGCATGGTGCGGAAGGTAGTACACATTTGGAGCAGTTTTATTCATATCACTCATAGAAACCAATTCCATATGACCTAGTTCAAAGTACTCAAGGTACTCACGCATAAATTATACAAAACAAGTAAGAAAACTAAATTTGGCTTAGTCTAAATCTTAAATACCCTCCACCTCTACACGAAAGGGCGTGGCAAATATATATATATGTATATATTGCGCCCTCTAATAGTGTATGTCTTAGCATGTAAGTCTACTTTTACGTTAAATATGGTTTTTTTTAAATTGTGCGCGTATCTGTCATCCGAGTACGCCCATTTTTGGCATATCGATAGAGATAATATTCATAGATATACATATCAAATTTCAAGTTTGTAGCTCATATTTTGTGGTAGATAAATAGATTTTTATCGATTGTGGGCGTGGCTCTTGACCGATTTTGCCCATTTTAAAAAGCGATTTGCGTGCAAAGACTGAAAGTGCCTGTACAAAATTTCAGCTCAATATCTCAAAATTTACGCCCGTGAGAGTGCCAATAACAGACGGACACACGGACACACGGACATATATGTATAAATCGACTCAGTTTTTGACGCTGATCAAGAATACATATACTTTGTAGGGTCTTTGACGCCTCCTTCTGGGTGTTGCAAACGGAAGAACAAACTTAGTATACCCTCATCACTGAGGTGGAGGGTATAAAAATGTATACATATATATATAAATAAAAAAAATTATGTAGAAAAACAACGAAAAAAACTATGTAAACATATATATAAAATACATAAAAATATATTAGTTACACAGAACAAACTAATATAGAGGAATAATTAAAAAGAAGTGAAAATATTATGGTCGGTCAAGACCATGAAATACCCTACACCACAGTATTATTCATTATGATGTATTTATTATTCATGTACATTAAAAAAGAAAACTAAGTGTTTTATTGTTTTTTTAATTGATTTATGTTCATACGTATTCGCGTGTTAATGTTTGAATGGCACCAATCTATATGCGTATTGCTCTTTGTAGTACCACATTCTATTATTGATCTAAAGTTATTAGATGCTATCCATCGTTCTGTATTTAAAGATATATTCCTTCTGCATGTGTTGAAATCTCCTAAAATGATTGTTTTTTTCGTTGCTTTTCTACATAATTTTTTTTATTTATATATATATGTATATATTTTTTGTATAATTCTGTCAGTTTGTTTTCGCGTAAAAAAATTAAAAAATCTTTAACAAACATACAAATAAAGTTTTTCACTTATTTAGGTTTCCAGGAAAAAATATTACCAAAAAAAAAAATATTTTACACAAAATACTACAAAAGTACTGTTTAATAATTATTAGTAAAGATTCAAGTATTTCTTTAAATTATAGACTTCAGCAAATTTATTTCATATTTTAAAGTTTTAAAATAGAAATTGCAGGCTAAACTAATGCATATAATTATTATTTTATATATTAATATTAAACTGCTAGTTGCAATTTACATGACTTTGCAGGAAAAAAAAAGAAAAAGCAAAAAATGTTTAAGGTATTTTACGCCATATTGTTTTTTTTTTTATGTTTTGTCAGTGATGTTGTCAAACACAAGTTATAAATAAAACTTTATAAAACAAACTGGAATGCCTTGCTTTTATCTTGAACATTCCGCCAGCCTTGAAATTCGTTTAACAATCCTTAGGTAAGAGATATAGCTTAGTTATTGGTCTCGTAAAGGTGGAGTCCTGCGTTTGAACAGTAGCTACTCTTATTAGACCATCATTACCAGCATGGGTTTCTAGAACTCGTCCTAGTTTCCAAGTGCCAAGAGGCAAATTATCGTCATGTAGTAACACAACATCACCCACAGTTAGGTTTGGTTTCTCCTTCACCCATTTGTTACGTAATTGTAGGGAGAACAAATACTCACTAGACCAACGTTTCCAAAAGGATTGAGTCAACCGTTGTATTAGTCTCCATCTAGTCAGCGCGGATGTTTTCACATGAGTAATATCAGTTTCAGAAACGGCATTCTGTGGTCGCCCAATTAAAAAATGACATGTGTCAGATATGGAATATCATCAAAGTCAGCTTGGACTAGCGGTCTGGAATTAAGCACAGCTTCAATTCTATCCAAGAGTGTAGTTAATTCTTCAAAGTTTAGTGCAGCTTGGTCAATAGCTCTACGTAAATGAAACTTCATACTTTTAACAGCAGACTCCCATAATCCACCAAAATGTGGAGCTTTAGGTGGTATAACGTGCCACTGAATTTTCTTAGATGACAAAACATTCAAAAAATTAGCATTATCTTTCATAGAATTTATCAATTTATGAAGCTCATTCAGCTTTCCACTTGCGCCACGGAAATCAGTTCCATTATCACTATATATGTGACCACACAAACCTCTTCTTGAGACGAAGCGATCTAAAGCAGCCATGAAAGCATCAGTACTAAGACTAGTTACAGCGTGAGTTTTATACATAATAGGCCCAGCGTAATCACAACCAACTTCATAAAATGGATAAGCAGCATTCACATGATATTTCGGTAGAGATCCCATCAATTGTTCATTAGAATGCACATTATACTTATGATAAACGACACCGTTACGTATTACAGTTTTAATCACCTCACGTGCCTCAATAATCCAATAATTCTGTCGCAGTGTAGCAAATAGTAAAGTCAAACCACAATGTAGATTTTTAAGGTGGTAATCACGTATCAGTTTGATAACAATAGGCATGTCCTTACGCAAACTTATTTGATGTTGACACTCATAGGGTATGGCAGCATTGGCCAATCTGCCTCCTATACGTAATACATCATCAACAAGGATTATAGGATACAGTTTTCTAAACCTCTTATTAGATACACCACGGCCTAGAAGGATATCTCGAATTGATTCAGCAAAATGTAGATTCTGATAATAGGCAAAGATACGTAATTTAGCTTGGTTTAGTTCAAGTGGCTGCAACACAGATATTGCAGATTGTAAAACAGATTGCCGCATGCGTAATGCTTAAATAGATTACAGCATCGCAACCCAACAACACACGCACTAATTCCGCCCAATTGGAAATGCGCTCGTTTAGGCAGCTAATAACATCTATATCAGATGCAATGCTAAGTAGAACCAGTTGTTTAGTTAACCTCATTTCCTCATTAGTAGAGTATAAGGTTTACCCTCAGGCCAAAAGGCTTCATTTTCGCATAGCCATGATGGACCATTAAACCACGCAGTGTCTTCAATTAAGACACTCACTTTTATACCCCTACTAGCAACATCGGCGGGGTTATGTTTGCTAAGAACATATTTTCATTCAGCATTTCGCGTAGTTTCTAAGATGAACGCAGTACGATGATTAATAAAAGTTTTCTACTTAGGTGGATGAGCAGATATCCAAGCCAAGAGAGTTTTACTGTCTGAGCAAGACACAATGCGAGCATGCGGCATACGGATAAATTGAGCAACATAGGCGAATAATTGTGCAAGCAGATGTGCTGCATATAGATCCAGTCTAGGAATTGAAACCTCACCAAGAGGTGGTTTTAGCTAAAACTAGATTAGTAGATATATGTCCACAATCATCTACCTTTCGACAATAGATAACAGCAGCATAGGCAGCATTAGAAGCATCACAAAAGCCATGAAAAGACACATTATCACTAGTGGAACAAAGGTATCTAGGTATTCTTAAACAATGAATCAAGTTAAATTCAGACAGCAAGGAGTAGGCAGTGTTTTGCACATCAGTAGGCAGTATATCATCCCAATCACGTTGTAGGAGCCACAATTGTTGGATAAGAATTTTAAAACTTATTACAACACGTGAAATCCAACCCATTGGATCAAAAATTTTAGAAATTTCAGATAATAGGTTCCTTTTAGTATTAATATTATATTCAGCTGTGGAGGCTTTATATGAAAAGCAATCTATATTAGGTATCCACACAATACCAAGGCACACAGTAAGACTAGCAGGTACATTAACCATATTCACAATTTTATCACCATTTGGAATATTCAGTGAGATTCAATCATCGTTAGCAGCCCAGTTAGAGAGATGAAAGCCGCCAGCCGTAAGCAAGATGTATAGTTGTGACACTAACTCCTGAGCATGCTTTACATTATTAGCACCAGTCATACAGTCATCGACATAAAAACTTTCTTTCAGTGCAGAACAAACTATTGGATAGTTACGATTTTCATCTTCACTTAGTTGTAGTAAAGTACGCATAGATAGATATGGAGCAGCAGTGGTTCCATATGTAACAGTTGTAAACTATAGTGTTTAATCTCATCCTCGACATTTTCACGCCACAGAATACGTTGAAAATCACGATCACATTCCTGCACATCAATCATGCGGAACTTTTGCTTAATATCAGCAGAAAGGCAAAATTTATAACACCTGAATCTCAAGGGATCCTAGTAAATCTTGATTCAGCTTAGGGCCTTTAAGAAGGTTATCATTTAGCGACAAACATTAGAAGATTTGCAAGATCTATCAAATACTACACGTAGCTTAGTAGTGATACTACTTCCTTTTATTACAGCATGGTGCGGAAGGTAGTACACATTTGGAGCAGTTTTATTCATATCACTCATAGAAACCAATTCCATATGACCTAGTTCAAAGTACTCAAGGTACTCACGCATAAATTATACAAAACAAGTAAGAAAACTAAATTTGGCTTAGTCTAAATCTTAAATACCCTCCACCTCTACACGAAAGGGCGTGGCAAATATATATATATGTATATATTGCGCCCTTTAATAGTGTATGTCTTAGCATGTAAGTCTACTTTTACGTTAAATATGGTTTTTTTTAAATTGTGCGCGTATCTGTCATCCGAGTACGCCCATTTTTGGCATATCGATAGAGATAATATTCATAGATATACATACCAATTTTCAAGTTTGTAGCTCATATTTTGTGGTAGATAAATAGATTTTTATCGATTGTGGGCGTGGCTCTTGACCAATTTTGCCCATTTTAAAAAGCGATTTGCGTGCAAAGACTGAAAGTGCCTGTACAAAATTTCAGCTCAATATCTCAAAATTTACGCCCGTGAGAGTGCCAATAACAGACGGACACACGGACACACGGACATATATGTCTAAATCGACTCAGTTTTTGACGCTGATCAAGAATATATATACTTTGTAGGGTCTTTGACGCCTCCTTCTGGGTGTTGCAAACGGAAGAACAAACTTAGTATACCCTCATCACTGAGGTGGAGGGTATAAAAATGTATACATATATATATAAATAAAAAAAATTATGTAGAAAAACAACGAAAAAAACTATGTAAACATATATATAAAATACATAAAAATATATTAGTTACACAGAACAAACTAATATAGAGGAATAATTAAAAAGAAGTGAAAATATTATGGTCGGTCAAGACCATGAAATACCCTACACCACAGTATTATTCATTTTGATGTATTTATTATTCATGTACATTAAAAAAGAAAACTAAGTGTTTTATTGTTTTTTTAATTGATTTATGTTCATACGTATTCGCGTGTTAATGTTTGAATGGCACCAATCTATATGCGTATTGCTCTTTGTAGTACCACATTCTATTATTGATCTAAAGTTATTAGATGCTATCCATCGTTCTGTATTTAAAGATATATTCCTTCTGCATGTGTTGAAATCTCCTAAAATGATTGTTTTTTTCGTTGCTTTTCTACATAATTTTTTTTATTTATATATATATGTATATATTTTTTGTATAATTCTGTCAGTTTGTTTTCGCGTAAAAAAATTAAAAAATCTTTAACAAACATACAAATAAAGTTTTTCACTTATTTAGGTTTCCAGGAAAAAATATTACCAAAAAAAAAAAAATATTTTACACAAAATACTACAAAAGTACTGTTTAATAATTATTAGTAAAGATTCAAGTATTTCTTTAAATTATAGACTTCAGCAAATTTATTTCATATTTTAAAGTTTTAAAATAGAAATTGCAGGCTAAACTAATGCATATAATTATTATTTTATATATTAATATTAAACTGCTAGTTGCAATTTACATGACTGCAGGAAAAAAAAGAAAAAGCAAAAAATGTGTAAGGTATTTTACGCCATATTGTTTTTTTTTATGTTTTGTCAGTGATGTTATCAAACACAAGTTATAAATAAAACTTTATAAAACAAACTGGAATGCCTTGCTTTTATCTTGAACATTCCGCCAGCCTTGAAATTCGTTCAACAATCCTTAGGTAAAAGATATAGCTTAGTTATTGGTCTCCTAAAGGTGGAGTCCTGCGCTTGAACAGTAGCTACTCTTATTAGACCAACATTACCAGCATGGGTTTCTAGAACTCGTCCTAGTTTCCAAGTGCCAAGAGGCAAATTATCGTCATGTAGTAACACAACATCACCCACAGTTAGGTTTGGTTTCTCCTTCACCCATTTGTTACGTAATTGTAGGGAGAACAAATACTCACTAGACCAACGTTTCCAAAAGGATTGAGTCAACCGTTGTATTAGTCTCCATCTAGTCAGCGCGGATGTTTTCACATGAGTAATATCAGTTTCAGAAACGGCATTCAGTGGTCGCCCAATTAAAAAATGACATGTGTCAGATATGGAATATCATCAAAGTCAGCTTGGACTAGCGGTTTGGAAATAAGCACAGCTTCAATTCTAGCCAAGAGTGTAGTTAATTCTTCAAAGTTTAGTGCAGCTTGGTCAATAGCTCTACGTAAATGAAACTTCATACTTTTAACAGCAGACTCCCATAATCCACCAAAAATGTGGAGCTTTAGGTGGTATAAAGTGCCACTGAATTTTCTTAGATGACAAAACATTCAAAAAATTAGCATTATCTTTCATAGAATTTATCAATTCATGAAGCTCATTCAGCTTTCCACTTGCGCCACGGAAATTAGTTCCATTATCACTATATATGTGACCACACAAACCTCTCCTTGAGACGAAGCGATCTAAAGCAGCCATGAAAGCATCAGTACTAAGACTAGTTACAGCGTGAGTTTTATACATAATAGGCCCAGCGTAATCACAACCAACCTCATAAAATGGATAAGCAGCATTCACATGATATTTCGGTAGAGATCCCATCAATTGTTCATTAGAATGCACATTATACTTATGATAAACGACACCGTTACGTATTACAGTTTTAATCACCTCACGTGCCTCAATAATCCAATAATTCAGTCGCAGTGTAGCAAATAGTAAAGTCAAACCACAATGTAGATTTTTAAGGTGGTAATCACGTATCAGTTTGATAACAATAGGCATGTCCTTACGCAAACTTATTTGATGTTGACACTCATAGGGTATGGCAGCATTGGCCAATCTGCCTCCTATACGTAATACATCATCAACAAGGATTATAGGATACAGTTTTCTAAACCTCTTATTAGATACACCACGGCCTAGAAGGATATCTCGAATTGATTCAGCAAAATGTAGATTCTGATAATAGGCAAAGATACGTAATTTAGCTTGGTTTAGTTCAAGTGGCTGCAACACAGATATTGCAGATTGTAAAACAGATTGCCGCATGCGTAATGCTTAAATAGATTACAGCATCGCAACCCAACAACACACGCACTAATTCCGCCCAATTGGAAATGCGCTCGTTTAGGCAGCTAATAACATCTATATCAGATGCAATGCTAAGTAGAACCAGTTGTTTAGTTAACCTCATTTCCTCATTAGTAGAGTATAAGGTTTACCCTCAGGCCAAAAGGCTTCATTTTCGCATAGCCATGATGGACCATTAAACCACGCAGTGTCTTCAATTAAGACACTCACTTTTATACCCCTACTAGCAACATCGGCGGGGTTATGTTTGCTAGGAACATATTTTCATTCAGCATTTGGCGTAGTTTCTAAGATGAACGCAGTACGATGATTAATAAAAGTTTTCTACTTAGGTGGATGAGCAGATATCCAAGCCAAGAGAGTTTTACTGTCTGAGCAAGACACAATGCGAGCATGCGGCATACGGATAAATTGAGCAACATAGGCGAATAATTGTGCAAGCAGATGTGCTGCATATAGATCCAGTCTAGGAATTGAAACCTCACCAAGAGGTGGTTTTAGCTAAAACTAGATTAGTAGATATATGTCCACAATCATCTACCTTTCGACAATAGATAACAGCAGCATAGGCAGCATAAGAAACATCACAAAAGCCATGAAAAGACACATTATCACTAGTGAAACAAAGGTATTTAGGTATTCTTAAACAATGAATCAAGTTAAATTCAGACAGCAAGGAGTAGGCAGTGTTTTGCACATCAGTAGGCAGTATATCATCCCAATCACGTTGTAGGAGCCACAATTGTTGGATAAGAATTTTAAGACTTATTACAACACGTGAAATCCAACCCATTGGATCAAAAATTTTAGAAATTTCAGATAATAGGTTCCTTTTAGTATTAATATTATATTCAGCTGTGGAGGCTTTATATGAAAAGCAATCTATATTAGGTATCCACACAATACCAAGGTACACAGTAAGACTAGCAGGTACATTAACCATATTCACAATTTTATCACCATTTGGAATATTCAGTAAGATTCAATCATCGTTAGCAGCCCAGTTAGAGAGATGAAAGCCGCCAGCCGTAAGCAAGATGTATAGTTGTGACACTAACTCCTGAGCATGCTTTACATTATTAGCACCAGTCATACAGTCATCGACATAAAAACTTTCTTTCAGTGCAGAACAAACTATTGGATAGTTACGATTTTCATCTTCACTTAGTTGTAGTAAAGTACGCATAGATAGATATGGAGCAGCAGTGGTTCCATATGTAACAGTTGTAAACTATAGTGTTTAATCTCATCCTCGACATTTTCACGCCACAGAATACATTGAAAATCACGATCACATTCCTGCACATCAATCATGCGGAACTTTTGCTTAATATCAGCAGAAAGGCAAAATTTATAACACCTGAATCTCAAGGGATCCTAGTAAATCTTGATTCAGCTTAGGGCCTTTAAGAAGGTTATCATTTAGCGACAAACATTAGAAGATTTGCAAGATCTATCAAATACTACACGTAGCTTAGTAGTGATACTACTTCCTTTTATTACAGCATGGTGCGGAAGGTAGTACACATTTGGAGCAGTTTTATTCATATCACTCATAGAAACCAATTCCATATGACCTAGTTCAAAGTACTCAAGGTACTCACGCATAAATTATACAAAACAAGTAAGAAAACTAAATTTGGCTTAGTCTAAATCTTAAATACCCTCCACCTCTACACGAAAGGGCGTGGCAAATATATATATATGTATATATTGCGCCCTCTAATAGTGTATGTCTTAGCATGTAAGTCTACTTTTACGTTAAATATGGTTTTTTTTAAATTGTGGGCGTATCTGTCATCCGAGTACGCCCATTTTTGGCATATCGATAGAGATAATATTCATAGATATACATATCAAATTTCAAGTTTGTAGCTCATATTTTGTGGTAGATAAATAGATTTTTATCGATTGTGGGCGTGGCTCTTGACCGATTTTGCCCATTTTAAAAAGCGATTTGCGTGCAAAGACTGAAAGTGCCTGTACAAAATTTCAGCTCAATATCTCAAAATTTACGCCCGTGAGAGTGCCAATAACAGACGGACACACGGACACACGGACATATATGTCTAAATCGACTCAGTTTTTGACGCTGATCAAGAATACATATACTTTGTAGGGTCTTTGACGCCTCCTTCTGGGTGTTGCAAACGGAAGAACAAACTTAGTATACCCTCATCACTGAGGTGGAGGGTATAAAAATGTATACATATATATATAAATAAAAAAAATTATGTAGAAAAACAACGAAAAAAACTATGTAAACATATATATAAAATACATAAAAATATATTAGTTACACAGAACAAACTAATATAGAGGAATAATTAAAAAGAAGTGAAAATATTATGGTCGGTCAAGACCATGAAATACCCTACACCACAGTATTATTCATTATGATGTATTTATTATTCATGTACATTAAAAAAGAAAACTAAGTGTTTTATTGTTTTTTTAATTGATTTATGTTCATACGTATTCGCGTGTTAATGTTTGAATGGCACCAATCTATATGCGTATTGCTCTTTGTAGTACCACATTCTATTATTGATCTAAAGTTATTAGATGCTATTCATCGTTCTGTATTTAAAGATATATTCCTTCTGCATGTGTTGAAATCTCCTAAAATGATTGTTTTTTTCGTTGCTTTTCTACTTAATTTTTTTTATTTATATATATATGTATATATTTTTTGTATAATTCTGTCAGTTTGTTTTCGCGTAAAAAAATTAAAAAATCTTTAACAAACATACAAATAAAGTTTTTCACTTATTTAGGTTTCCAGGAAAAAATATTACCAAAAAAAAAAATATTTTACACAAAATACTACAAAAGTACTGTTTAATAATTATTAGTAAAGATTCAAGTATTTCTTTAAATTATAGACTTCAGCAAATTTATTTCATATTTTAAAGTTTTAAAATAGAAATTGCAGGCTAAACTAATGCATATAATTATTATTTTATATATTAATATTAAACTGCTAGTTGCAATTTACATGACTTTGCAGGAAAAAAAAGAAAAAGCAAAAAATGTGTAAGGTATTTTACGCCATATTGTTTTTTTTTATGTTTTGTCAGTGATGTTGTCAAACACAAGTTATAAATAAAACTTTATAAAACAAACTGGAATGCCTTGCTTTTATCTTGAACATTCCGCCAGCCTTGAAATTCGTTCAACAATCCTTAGGTAAAAGATATAGCTTAGTTATTGGTCTCCTAAAGGTGGAGTCCTGCGCTTGAACAGTAGCTACTCTTATTAGACCAACATTACCAGCATGGGTTTCTAGAACTCGTCCTAGTTTCCAAGTGCCAAGAGGCAAATTATCGTCATGTAGTAACACAACATCACCCACAGTTAGGTTTGGTTTCTCCTTCACCCATTTGTTACGTAATTGTAGGGAGAACAAATACTCACTAGACCAACGTTTCCAAAAGGATTGAGTCAACCGTTGTATTAGTCTCCATCTAGTCAGCGCGGATGTTTTCACATGAGTAATATCAGTTTCAGAAACGGCATTCAGTGGTCGCCCAATTAAAAAATGACATGTGTCAGATATGGAATATCATCAAAGTCAGCTTGGACTAGCGGTTTGGAAATAAGCACAGCTTCAATTCTAGCCAAGAGTGTAGTTAATTCTTCAAAGTTTAGGGCAGCTTGGTCAATAGCTCTACGTAAATGAAACTTCATACTTTTAACAGCAGACTCCCATAATCCACCAAAAATGTGGAGCTTTAGGTGGTATAAAGTGCCACTGAATTTTCTTAGATGACAAAACATTCAAAAAATTAGCATTATCTTTCATAGAATTTATCAATTCATGAAGCTCATTCAGCTTTCCACTTGCGCCACGGAAATTAGTTCCATTATCACTATATATGTGACCACACAAACCTCTCCTTGAGACGAAGCGATCTAAAGCAGCCATGAAAGCATCAGTACTAAGACTAGTTACAGCGTGAGTTTTATACATAATAGGCCCAGCGTAATCACAACCAACCTCATAAAATGGATAAGCAGCATTCACATGATATTTCGGTAGAGATCCCATCAATTGTTCATTAGAATGCACATTATACTTATGATAAACGACACCGTTACGTATTACAGTTTTAATCACCTCACGTGCCTCAATAATCCAATAATTCAGTCGCAGTGTAGCAAATAGTAAAGTCAAACCACAATGTAGATTTTTAAGGTGGTAATCACGTATCAGTTTGATAACAATAGGCATGTCCTTACGCAAACTTATTTGATGTTGACACTCATAGGGTATGGCAGCATTGGCCAATCTGCCTCCTATACGTAATACATCATCAACAAGGATTATAGGATACAGTTTTCTAAACCTCTTATTAGATACACCACGGCCTAGAAGGATATCTCGAATTGATTCAGCAAAATGTAGATTCTGATAATAGGCAAAGATTCGTAATTTAGCTTGGTTTAGTTCAAGTGGCTGCAACACAGATATTGCAGATTGTAAAACAGATTGCCGCATGCGTAATGCTTAAATAGATTACAGCATCGCAACCCAACAACACACGCACTAATTCCGCCCAATTGGAAATGCGCTCGTTTAGGCAGCTAATAACATCTATATCAGATGCAATGCTAAGTAGAACCAGTTGTTTAGTTAACCTCATTTCCTCATTAGTAGAGTATAAGGTTTACCCTCAGGCCAAAAGGCTTCATTTTCGCATAGCCATGATGGACCATTAAACCACGCAGTGTCTTCAATTAAGACACTCACTTTTATACCCCTACTAGCAACATCGGCGGGGTTATGTTTGCTAGGAACATATTTTCATTCAGCATTTGGCGTAGTTTCTAAGATGAACGCAGTACGATGATTAATAAAAGTTTTCTACTTAGGTGGATGAGCAGATATCCAAGCCAAGAGAGTTTTACTGTCTGAGCAAGACACAATGCGAGCATGCGGCA
The DNA here is from genome assembly GCA_963971445.1 of Ornithomya chloropus. Classification (NCBI taxonomy): domain Eukaryota; kingdom Metazoa; phylum Arthropoda; class Insecta; order Diptera; family Hippoboscidae; genus Ornithomya; species Ornithomya chloropus. The sequence continues at coordinate 33,166,405 of OZ020531.1, forward strand.
TACGGATAAATTGAGCAACATAGGCGAATAATTGTGCAAGCAGATGTGCTGCATATAGATCCAGTCTAGGAATTGAAACCTCACCAAGAGGTGGTTTTAGCTAAAACTAGATTAGTAGATATATGTCCACAATCATCTACCTTTCGACAATAGATAACAGCAGCATAGGCAGCATAAGAAGCATCACAAAAGCCCTGAAAAGACACATTATCACTAGTGGAACAAAGGTATCTAGGTATTCTTAAACAATGAATCAAGTTAAATTCAGACAGCAAGGAGTAGGCAGTGTTTTGCACATCAGTAGGCAGTATATCATCCCAATCACGTTGTAGGAGCCACAATTGTTGGATAAGAATTTTAAGACTTATTACAACACGTGAAATCCAACCCATTGGATCAAAAATTTTAGAAATTTCAGATAATAGGTTCCTTTTAGTATTAATATTATATTCAGCTGTGGAGGCTTTATATGAAAAGCAATCTATATTAGGTATCCACACAATACCAAGGCACACAGTAAGACTAGCAGGTACATTAACCATATTCACAATTTTATCACCATTTGGAATATTCAGTAAGATTCAATCATCGTTAGCAGCCCAGTTAGAGAGATGAAAGCCGCCAGCCGTAAGCAAGATGTATAGTTGTGACACTAACTCCTGAGCATGCTTTACATTATTAGCACCAGTCATACAGTCATCGACATAAAAACTTTCTTTCAGTGCAGAACAAACTATTGGATAGTTACGATTTTCATCTTCACTTAGTTGTAGTAAAGTACGCATAGATAGATATGGAGCAGCAGTGGTTCCATATGTAACAGTTGTAAACTATAGTGTTTAATCTCATCCTCGACATTTTCACGCCACAGAATACATTGAAAATCACGATCACATTCCTGCACATCAATCATGCGGAACTTTTGCTTAATATCAGCAGAAAGGCAAAATTTATAACACCTGAATCTCAAGGGATCCTAGTAAATCTTGATTCAGCTTAGGGCCTTTAAGAAGGTTATCATTTAGCGACAAACATTAGAAGATTTGCAAGATCTATCAAATACTACACGTAGCTTAGTAGTGATACTACTTCCTTTTATTACAGCATGGTGCGGAAGGTAGTACACATTTGGAGCAGTTTTATTCATATCACTCATAGAAACCAATTCCATATGACCTAGTTCAAAGTACTCAAGGTACTCACGCATAAATTATACAAAACAAGTAAGAAAACTAAATTTGGCTTAGTCTAAATCTTAAATACCCTCCACCTCTACACGAAAGGGCGTGGCAAATATATATATATGTATATATTGCGCCCTCTAATAGTGTATGTCTTAGCATGTAAGTCTACTTTTACGTTAAATATGGTTTTTTTTAAATTGTGGGCGTATCTGTCATCCGAGTACGCCCATTTTTGGCATATCGATAGAGATAATATTCATAGATATACATATCAAATTTCAAGTTTGTAGCTCATATTTTGTGGTAGATAAATAGATTTTTATCGATTGTGGGCGTGGCTCTTGACCGATTTTGCCCATTTTAAAAAGCGATTTGCGTGCAAAGACTGAAAGTGCCTGTACAAAATTTCAGCTCAATATCTCAAAATTTACGCCCGTGAGAGTGCCAATAACAGACGGACACACGGACACACGGACATATATGTCTAAATCGACTCAGTTTTTGACGCTGATCAAGAATACATATACTTTGTAGGGTCTTTGACGCCTCCTTCTGGGTGTTGCAAACGGAAGAACAAACTTAGTATACCCTCATCACTGAGGTGGAGGGTATAAAAATGTATACATATATATATAAATAAAAAAAATTATGTAGAAAAACAACGAAAAAAACTATGTAAACATATATATAAAATACATAAAAATATATTAGTTACACAGAACAAACTAATATAGAGGAATAATTAAAAAGAAGTGAAAATATTATGGTCGGTCAAGACCATGAAATACCCTACACCACAGTATTATTCATTATGATGTATTTATTATTCATGTACATTAAAAAAGAAAACTAAGTGTTTTATTGTTTTTTTAATTGATTTATGTTCATACGTATTCGCGTGTTAATGTTTGAATGGCACCAATCTATATGCGTATTGCTCTTTGTAGTACCACATTCTATTATTGATCTAAAGTTATTAGATGCTATCCATCGTTCTGTATTTAAAGATATATTCCTTCTGCATGTGTTGAAATCTCCTAAAATGATTGTTTTTTTCGTTGCTTTTCTACATAATTTTTTTTATTTATATATATATGTATATATTTTTTGTATAATTCTGTCAGTTTGTTTTCGCGTAAAAAAATTAAAAAATCTTTAACAAACATACAAATAAAGTTTTTCACTTATTTAGGTTTCCAGGAAAAAATATTACCAAAAAAAAAATATTTTACACAAAATACTACAAAAGTACTGTTTAATAATTATTAGTAAAGATTCAAGTATTTCTTTAAATTATAGACTTCAGCAAATTTATTTCATATTTTAAAGTTTTAAAATAGAAATTGCAGGCTAAACTAATGCATATAATTATTATTTTATATATTAATATTAAACTGCTAGTTGCAATTTACATGACTTTGCAGGAAAAAAAAGAAAAAGCAAAAAATGTGTAAGGTATTTTACGCCATATTGTTTTTTTTTATGTTTTGTCAGTGATGTTGTCAAACACAAGTTATAAATAAAACTTTATAAAACAAACTGGAATGCCTTGCTTTTATCTTGAACATTCCGCCAGCCTTGAAATTCGTTCAACAATCCTTAGGTAAAAGATATAGCTTAGTTATTGGTCTCCTAAAGGTGGAGTCCTGCGTTTGAACAGTAGCTACTCTTATTAGACCAACATTACCAGCATGGGTTTCTAGAACTCGTCCTAGTTTCCAAGTGCCAAGAGGCAAATTATCGTCATGTAGTAACACAACATCACCCACAGTTAGGTTTGGTTTCTCCTTCACCCATTTGTTACGTAATTGTAGGGAGAACAAATACTCACTAGACCAACGTTTCCAAAAGGATTGAGTCAACCGTTGTATTAGTCTCCATCTAGTCAGCGCGGATGTTTTCACATGAGTAATATCAGTTTCAGAAACGGCATTCAGTGGTCGCCCAATTAAAAAATGACATGTGTCAGATATGGAATATCATTAAAGTCAGCTTGGACTAGCGGTTTGGAAATAAGCACAGCTTCAATTCTAGCCAAGAGTGTAGTTAATTCTTCAAAGTTTAGTGCAGCTTGGTCAATAGCTCTACGTAAATGAAACTTCATACTTTTAACAGCAGACTCCCATAATCCACCAAAATGTGGAGCTTTAGGTGGTATAACGTGCCACTGAATTTTCTTAGATGACAAAACATTCAAAAAATTAGCATTATCTTTCATAGAATTTATCAATTTATGAAGCTCATTCAGCTTTCCACTTGCGCCACGGAAATTAGTTCCATTATCACTATATATGTGACCACACAAACCTCTCCTTGAGACGAAGCGATCTAAAGCAGCCATGAAAGCATCAGTACTAAGACTAGTTACAGCGTGAGTTTTATACATAATAGGCCCAGCGTAATCACAACCAACCTCATAAAATGGATAAGCAGCATTCACATGATATTTCGGTAGAGATCCCATCAATTGTTCATTAGAATGCACATTATACTTATGATAAACGACACCGTTACGTATTACAGTTTTAATCACCTCACGTGCCTCAATAATCCAATAATTCAGTCGCAGTGTAGCAAATAGTAAAGTCAAACCACAATGTAGATATTTAAGGTGGTAATCACGTATCAGTTTGATAACAATAGGCATGTCCTTACGCAAACTTATTTGATGTTGACACTCATAGGGTATGGCAGCATTGGCCAATCTGCCTCCTATACGTAATACATCATCAACAAGGATTATAGGATACAGTTTTCTAAACCTCTTATTAGATACACCACGGCCTAGAAGGATATCTCGAATTGATTCAGCAAAATGTAGATTCTGATAATAGGCAAAGATACGTAATTTAGCTTGGTTTAGTTCAAGTGGCTGCAACACAGATATTGCAGATTGTAAAACAGATTGCCGCATGCGTAATGCTTAAATAGATTACAGCATCGCAACCCAACAACACACGCACTAATTCCGCCCAATTGGAAATGCGCTCGTTTAGGCAGCTAATAACATCTATATCAGATGCAATGCTAAGTAGAACCAGTTGTTTAGTTAACCTCATTTCCTCATTAGTAGAGTATAAGGTTTACCCTCAGGCCAAAAGGCTTCATTTTCGCATAGCCATGATGGACCATTAAACCACGCAGTGTCTTCAATTAAGACACTCACTTTTATACCCCTACTAGCAACATCGGCGGGGTTATGTTTGCTACGAACATATTTTCATTCAGCATTTGGCGTAGTTTCTAAGATGAACGCAGTACGATGATTAATAAAAGTTTTCTACTTAGGTGGATGAGCAGATATCCAAGCCAAGAGAGTTTTACTGTCTGAGCAAGACACAATGCGAGCATGCGGCATACGGATAAATTGAGCAACATAGGCGAATAATTGTGCAAGCAGATGTGCTGCATATAGATCCAGTCTAGGAATTGAAACCTCACCAAGAGGTGGTTTTAGCTAAAACTAGATTAGTAGATATATGTCCACAATCATCTACCTTTCGACAATAGATAACAGCAGCATAGGCAGCATAAGAAGCATCACAAAAGCCCTGAAAAGACACATTATCACTAGTGGAACAAAGGTATCTAGGTATTCTTAAACAATGAATCAAGTTAAATTCAGACAGCAAGGAGTAGGCAGTGTTTTGCACATCAGTAGGCAGTATATCATCCCAATCACGTTGTAGGAGCCACAATTGTTGGATAAGAATTTTAAGACTTATTACAACACGTGAAATCCAACCCATTGGATCAAAAATTTTAGAAATTTCAGATAATAGGTTCCTTTTAGTATTAATATTATATTCAGCTGTGGAGGCTTTATATGAAAAGCAATCTATATTAGGTATCCACACAATACCAAGGCACACAGTAAGACTAGCAGGTACATTAACCATATTCACAATTTTATCACCATTTGGAATATTCAGTGAGATTCAATCATCGTTAGCAGCCCAGTTAGAGAGATGAAAGCCGCCAGCCGTAAGCAAGATGTATAGTTGTGACACTAACTCCTGAGCATGCTTTACATTATTAGCACCAGTCATACAGTCATCGACATAAAAACTTTCTTTCAGTGCAGAACAAACTATTGGATAGTTACGATTTTCATCTTCACTTAGTTGTAGTAAAGTACGCATAGATAGATATGGAGCAGCAGTGGTTCCATATGTAACAGTTGTAAACTATAGTGTTTAATCTCATCCTCGACATTTTCACGCCACAGAATACGTTGAAAATCACGATCACATTCCTGCACATCAATCATGCGGAACTTTTGCTTAATATCAGCAGAAAGGCAAAATTTATAACACCTGAATCTCAAGGGATCCTAGTAAATCTTGATTCAGCTTAGGGCCTTTAAGAAGGTTATCATTTAGCGACAAACATTAGAAGATTTGCAAGATCTATCAAATACTACACGTAGCTTAGTAGTGATACTACTTCCTTTTATTACAGCATGGTGCGGAAGGTAGTACATATTTGGAGCAGTTTTATTCATATCACTCATAGAAACCAATTCCATATGACCTAGTTCAAAGTACTCAAGGTACTCACGCATAAATCATACAAAACAAGTAAGAAAACTAAATTTGGCTTAGTCTAAATCTTAAATACCCTCCACCTCTACACGAAAGGGCGTGGCAAATATATATATATGTATATATTGCGCCCTCTAATAGTGTATGTCTTAGCATGTAAGTCTACTTTTACGTTAAATATGGTTTTTTTTAAATTGTGCGCGTATCTGTCATCCGAGTACGCCCATTTTTGGCATATCGATAGAGATAATATTCATAGATATACATACCAAATTTCAAGTTTGTAGCTCATATTTTGTGGTAGATAAATAGATTTTTATCGATTGTGGGCGTGGCTCTTGACCGATTTTGCCCATTTTAAAAAGCGGTTTGCGTGCAAAGACTGAAAGTGCCTGTACAAAATTTCAGCTCAATATCTCAAAATTTACGCCCGTGAGAGTGCCAATAACAGACGGACACACGGACACACGGACATATATGTCTAAATCGACTCAGTTTTTGACGCTGATCAAGAATACATATACTTTGTAGGGTCTTTGACGCCTCCTTCTGGGTGTTGCAAACGAAAGAACAAACTTAGTATACCCTCATCACTGAGGTGGAGGGTATAAAAATGTATACATATATATATAAATAAAAAAAATTATGTAGAAAAACAACGAAAAAAACTATGTAAACATATATATAAAATACATAAAAATATATTAGTTACACAGAACAAACTAATATAGAGGAATAATTAAAAAGAAGTGAAAATATTATGGTCGGTCAAGACCATGAAATACCCTACACCACAGTATTATTCATTATGATGTATTTATTATTCATGTACATTAAAAAAGAAAACTAAGTGTTTTATTATTTTTTTAATTGATTTATGTTCATACGTATTCGCGTGTTAATGTTTGAATGGCACCAATCTATATGCGTATTGCTCTTTGTAGTACCACATTCTATTATTGATCTAAAGTTATTAGATGCTATCCATCGTTCTGTATTTAAAGATATATTCCTTCTGCATGTGTTGAAATCTCCTAAAATGATTGTTTTTTTCGTTGCTTTTCTACATAATTTTTTTTATTTATATATATATGTATATATTTTTTGTATAATTCTGTCAGTTTCTTTCTTTAACAAACATACAAATAAAGTTTTTCACTTATTTAGGTTTCCAGGAAAAAATATTACCAAAAAAAAAATATTTTACACAAAATACTACAAAAGTACTGTTTAATAATTATTAGTAAAGATTCAAGTATTTCTTTAAATTATAGACTTCAGCAAATTTATTTCATATTTTAAAGTTTTAAAATAGAAATTGCAGGCTAAACTAATGCATATAATTATTATTTTATATATTAATATTAAACTGCTAGTTGCAATTTACATGACTTTGCAGGAAAAAAAAGAAAAAGCAAAAAATGTGTAAGGTATTTTACGCCATATTGTTTTTTTTTATGTTTTGTCAGTGATGTTGTCAAACACAAGTTATAAATAAAACTTTATAAAACAAACTGGAATGCCTTGCTTTTATCTTGAACATTCCGCCAGCCTTGAAATTCGTTCAACAATCCTTAGGTAAAAGATATAGCTTAGTTATTGGTCTCCTAAAGGTGGAGTCCTGCGCTTGAACAGTAGCTACTCTTATTAGACCAACATTACCAGCATGGGTTTCTAGAACTCGTCCTAGTTTCCAAGTGCCAAGAGGCAAATTATCGTCATGTAGTAACACAACATCACCCACAGTTAGGTTTGGTTTCTCCTTCACCCATTTGTTACGTAATTGTAGGGAGAACAAATACTCACTAGACCAACGTTTCCAAAAGGATTGAGTCAACCGTTGTATTAGTCTCCATCTAGTCAGCGCGGATGTTTTCACATGAGTAATATCAGTTTCAGAAACGGCATTCAGTGGTCGCCCAATTAAAAAATGACATGTGTCAGATATGGAATATTATCAAAGTCAGCTTGGACTAGCGGTTTGGAATTAAGCACAGCTTCAATTCTATCCAAGAGTGTAGTTAATTCTTCAAAGTTTAGTGCAGCTTGGTCAATAGCTCTACGTAAATGAAACTTCATACTTTTAACAGCAGACTCCCATAATCCACCAAAATGTGGAGCTTTAGGTGGTATAACGTGCCACTGAATTTTCTTAGATGACAAAACATTCAAAAAATTAGCATTATCTTTCATAGAATTTATCAATTTATGAAGCTCATTCAGCTTTCCACTTGCGCCACGGAAATCAGTTCCATTATCACTATATATGTGACCACACAAACCTCTTCTTGAGACGAAGCGATCTAAAGCAGCCATGAAAGCATCAGTACTAAGACTAGTTACAGCGTGAGTTTTATACATAATAGGCCCAGCGTAATCACAACCAACTTCATAAAATGGATAAGCAGCATTCACATGATATTTCGGTAGAGATCCCATCAATTGTTCATTAGAATGCACATTATACTTATGATAAACGACACCGTTACGTATTACAGTTTTAATCACCTCACGTGCCTCCATAATCCAATAATTCAGTCGCAGTGTAGCAAATAGTAAAGTCAAACCACAATGTAGATTTTTAAGGTGGTAATCACGTATCAGTTTGATAACAATAGGCATGTCCTTACGCAAACTTATTTGATGTTGACACTCATAGGGTATGGCAGCATTGGCCAATCTGCCTCCTATACGTAATACATCATCAACAAGGATTATAGGATACAGTTTTCTAAACCTCTTATTAGATACACCACGGCCTAGAAGGATATCTCGAATTGATTCAGCAAAATGTAGATTCTGATAATAGGCAAAGATACGTAATTTAGCTTGGTTTAGTTCAAGTGGCTGCAACACAGATATTGCAGATTGTAAAACAGATTGCCGCATGCGTAATGCTTAAATAGATTACAGCATCGCAACCCAACAACACACGCACTAATTCCGCCCAATTGGAAATGCGCTCGTTTAGACAGCTAATAACATCTATATCAGATGCAATGCTAAGTAGAACCAGTTGTTTAGTTAACCTCATTTCCTCATTAGTAGAGTATAAGGTTTACCCTCAGGCCAAAAGGCTTCATTTTCGCATAGCCATGATGGACCATTAAACCACGCAGTGTCTTCAATTAAGACACTCACTTTTATACCCCTACTAGCAACATCGGCGGGGTTATGTTTGCTAAGAACATATTTTCATTCAGCATTTGGCGTAGTTTCTAAGATGAACGCAGTACGATGATTAATAAAAGTTTTCTACTTAGGTGGATGAGCAGATATCCAAGCCAAGAGAGTTTTACTGTCTGAGCAAGACACAATGCGAGCATGCGGCATACGGATAAATTGAGCAACATAGGCGAATAATTGTGCAAGCAGATGTGCTGCATATAGATCCAGTCTAGGAATTGAAACCTCACCAAGAGGTGGTTTTAGCTAAAACTAGATTAGTAGATATATGTCCACAATCATCTACCTTTCGACAATAGATAACAGCAGCATAGGCAGCATAAGAAGCATCACAAAAGCCCTGAAAAGACACATTATCACTAGTGGAACAAAGGTATCTAGGTATTCTTAAACAATGAATCAAGTTAAATTCAGACAGCAAGGAGTAGGCAGTGTTTTGCACATCAGTAGGCAGTATATCATCCCAATCACGTTGTAGGAGCCACAATTGTTGGATAAGAATTTTAAGACTTATTACAACACGTGAAATCCAACCCATTGGATCAAAAATTTTAGAAATTTCAGATAATAGGTTCCTTTTAGTATTAATATTATATTCAGCTGTGGAGGCTTTATATGAAAAGCAATCTATATTAGGTATCCACACAATACCAAGGCACACAGTAAGACTAGCAGGTACATTAACCATATTCACAATTTTATCACCATTTGGAATATTCAGTAAGATTCAATCATCGTTAGCAGCCCAGTTAGAGAGATGAAAGCCGCCAGCCGTAAGCAAGATGTATAGTTGTGACACTAACTCCTGAGCATGCTTTACATTATTAGCACCAGTCATACAGTCATCGACATAAAAACTTTCTTTCAGTGCAGAACAAACTATTGGATAGTTACGATTTTCATCTTCACTTAGTTGTAGTAAAGTACGCATAGATAGATATGGAGCAGCAGTGGTTCCATATGTAACAGTTGTAAACTATAGTGTTTAATCTCATCCTCGACATTTTCACGCCACAGAATACATTGAAAATCACGATCACATTCCTGCACATCAATCATGCGGAACTTTTGCTTAATATCAGCAGAAAGGCAAAATTTATAACACCTGAATCTCAAGGGATCCTAGTAAATCTTGATTCAGCTTAGGGCCTTTAAGAAGGTTATCATTTAGCGACAAACATTAGAAGATTTGCAAGATCTATCAAATACTACACGTAGCTTAGTAGTGATACTACTTCCTTTTATTACAGCATGGTGCGGAAGGTAGTACACATTTGGAGCAGTTTTATTCATATCACTCATAGAAACCAATTCCATATGACCTAGTTCAAAGTACTCAAGGTACTCACGCATAAATTATACAAAACAAGTAAGAAAACTAAATTTGGCTTAGTCTAAATCTTAAATACCCTCCACCTCTACACGAAAGGGCGTGGCAAATATATATATATATGTATATATTGCGCCCTCTAATAGTGTATGTCTTAGCATGTAAGTCTACTTTTACGTTAAATATGGTTTTTTTTAAATTGTGGGCGTATCTGTCATCCGAGTACGCCCATTTTTGGCACATCGATAGAGATAATATTCATAGATATACATACCAATTTTCAAGTTTGTAGCTCATATTTTGTGGTAGATAAATAGATTTTTATCGATTGTGGGCGTGGCTCTTGACCGATTTTGCCCATTTTAAAAAGCGATTTGCGTGCAAAGACTGAAAGTGCCTGTACAAAATTTCAGCTCAATATCTCAAAATTTACGCCCGTGAGAGTGCCAATAACAGACGGACACACGGACACACGGACATATATGTCTAAATCGACTCAGTTTTTGACGCTGATCAAGAATACATATACTTTGTAGGGTCTTTGACGCCTCCTTCTGGGTGTTGCAAACGGAAGAACAAACTTAGTATACCCTCATAACTGAGGTGGAGGGTATAAAAATGTATACATATATATATAAATAAAAAAAATTATGTAGAAAAACAACGAAAAAAACTATGTAAACATATATATAAAATACATAAAAATATATTAGTTACACAGAACAAACTAATATAGAGGAATAATTAAAAAGAAGTGAAAATATTATGGTCGGTCAAGACCATGAAATACCCTACACCACAGTATTATTCATTATGATGTATTTATTATTCATGTACATTAAAAAAGAAAACTAAGTGTTTTATTGTTTTTTTAATTGATTTATGTTCATACGTATTCGCGTGTTAATGTTTGAATGGCACCAATCTATATGCGTATTGCTCTTTGTAGTACCACATTCTATTATTGATCTAAAGTTATTAGATGCTATCCATCGTTCTGTATTTAAAGATATATTCCTTCTGCATGTGTTGAAATCTCCTAAAATGATTGTTTTTTTCGTTGCTTTTCTACATAATTTTTTTTATTTATATATATATGTATATATTTTTTGTATAATTCTGTCAGTTTGTTTTCGCGTAAAAAAATTAAAAAATCTTTAACAAACATACAAATAAAGTTTTTCACTTATTTAGGTTTCCAGGAAAAAATATTACCAAAAAAAAAATATTTTACACAAAATACTACAAAAGTACTGTTTAATAATTATTAGTAAAGATTCAAGTATTTCTTTAAATTATAGACTTCAGCAAATTTATTTCATATTTTAAAGTTTTAAAATAGAAATTGCAGGCTAAACTAATGCATATAATTATTATTTTATATATTAATATTAAACTGCTAGTTGCAATTTACATGACTTTGCAGGAAAAAAAAGAAAAAGCAAAAAATGTGTAAGGTATTTTACGCCATATTGTTTTTTTTTATGTTTTGTCAGTGATGTTGTCAAACACAAGTTATAAATAAAACTTTATAAAACAAACTGGAATGCCTTGCTTTTATCTTGAACATTCCGCCAGCCTTGAAATTCGTTCAACAATCCTTAGGTAAAAGATATAGCTTAGTTATTGGTCTCCTAAAGGTGGAGTCCTGCGTTTGAACAGTAGCTACTCTTATTAGACCAACATTACCAGCATGGGTTTCTAGAACTCGTCCTAGTTTCCAAGTGCCAAGAGGCAAATTATCGTCATGTAGTAACACAACATCACCCACAGTTAGGTTTGGTTTCTCCTTCACCCATTTGTTACGTAATTGTAGGGAGAACAAATACTCACTAGACCAACGTTTCCAAAAGGATTGAGTCAACCGTTGTATTAGTCTCCATCTAGTCAGCGCGGATGTTTTCACATGAGTAATATCAGTTTCAGAAACGGCATTCAGTGGTCGCCCAATTAAAAAATGACATGTGTCAGATATGGAATATCATTAAAGTCAGCTTGGACTAGCGGTTTGGAAATAAGCACAGCTTCAATTCTAGCCAAGAGTGTAGTTAATTCTTCAAAGTTTAGTGCAGCTTGGTCAATAGCTCTACGTAAATGAAACTTCATACTTTTAACAGCAGACTCCCATAATCCACCAAAATGTGGAGCTTTAGGTGGTATAACGTGCCACTGAATTTTCTTAGATGACAAAACATTCAAAAAATTAGCATTATCTTTCATAGAATTTATCAATTTATGAAGCTCATTCAGCTTTCCACTTGCGCCACGGAAATTAGTTCCATTATCACTATATATGTGACCACACAAACCTCTCCTTGAGACGAAGCGATCTAAAGCAGCCATGAAAGCATCAGTACTAAGACTAGTTACAGCGTGAGTTTTATACATAATAGGCCCAGCGTAATCACAACCAACCTCATAAAATGGATAAGCAGCATTCACATGATATTTCGGTAGAGATCCCATCAATTGTTCATTAGAATGCACATTATACTTATGATAAACGACACCGTTACGTATTACAGTTTTAATCACCTCACGTGCCTCAATAATCCAATAATTCAGTCGCAGTGTAGCAAATAGTAAAGTCAAACCACAATGTAGATATTTAAGGTGGTAATCACGTATCAGTTTGATAACAATAGGCATGTCCTTACGCAAACTTATTTGATGTTGACACTCATAGGGTATGGCAGCATTGGCCAATCTGCCTCCTATACGTAATACATCATCAACAAGGATTATAGGATACAGTTTTCTAAACCTCTTATTAGATACACCACGGCCTAGAAGGATATCTCGAATTGATTCAGCAAAATGTAGATTCTGATAATAGGCAAAGATACGTAATTTAGCTTGGTTTAGTTCAAGTGGCTGCAACACAGATATTGCAGATTGTAAAACAGATTGCCGCATGCGGTAATGCTTAAATAGATTACAGCATCGCAACCCAACAACACACGCACTAATTCCGCCCAATTGGAAATGCGCTCGTTTAGACAGCTAATAACATCTATATCAGATGCAATGCTAAGTAGAACCAGTTGTTTAGTTAACCTCATTTCCTCATTAGTAGAGTATAAGGTTTACCCTCAGGCCAAAAGGCTTCATTTTCGCATAGCCATGATGGACCATTAAACCACGCAGTGTCTTCAATTAAGACACTCACTTTTATACCCCTACTAGCAACATCGGCGGGGTTATGTTTGCTACGAACATATTTTCATTCAGCATTTGGCGTAGTTTCTAAGATGAACGCAGTACGATGATTAATAAAAGTTTTCTACTTAGGTGGATGAGCAGATATCCAAGCCAAGAGAGTTTTACTGTCTGAGCAAGACACAATGCGAGCATGCGGCATACGGATAAATTGAGCAACATAGGCGAATAATTGTGCAAGCAGATGTGCTGCATATAGATCCAGTCTAGGAATTGAAACCTCACCAAGAGGTGGTTTTAGCTAAAACTAGATTAGTAGATATATGTCCACAATCATCTACCTTTCGACAATAGATAACAGCAGCATAGGCAGCATAAGAAGCATCACAAAAGCCCTGAAAAGACACATTATCACTAGTGGAACAAAGGTATCTAGGTATTCTTAAACAATGAATCAAGTTAAATTCAGACAGCAAGGAGTAGGCAGTGTTTTGCACATCAGTAGGCAGTATATCATCCCAATCACGTTGTAGGAGCCACAATTGTTGGATAAGAATTTTAAGACTTATTACAACACGTGAAATCCAACCCATTGGATCAAAAATTTTAGAAATTTCAGATAATAGGTTCCTTTTAGTATTAATATTATATTCAGCTGTGGAGGCTTTATATGAAAAGCAATCTATATTAGGTATCCACACAATACCAAGGCACACAGTAAGACTAGCAGGTACATTAACCATATTCACAATTTTATCACCATTTGGAATATTCAGTGAGATTCAATCATCGTTAGCAGCCCAGTTAGAGAGATGAAAGCCGCCAGCCGTAAGCAAGATGTATAGTTGTGACACTAACTCCTGAGCATGCTTTACATTATTAGCACCAGTCATACAGTCATCGACATAAAAACTTTCTTTCAGTGCAGAACAAACTATTGGATAGTTACGATTTTCATCTTCACTTAGTTGTAGTAAAGTACGCATAGATAGATATGGAGCAGCAGTGGTTCCATATGTAACAGTTGTAAACTATAGTGTTTAATCTCATCCTCGACATTTTCACGCCACAGAATACGTTGAAAATCACGATCACATTCCTGCACATCAATCATGCGGAACTTTTGCTTAATATCAGCAGAAAGGCAAAATTTATAACACCTGAATCTCAAGGGATCCTAGTAAATCTTGATTCAGCTTAGGGCCTTTAAGAAGGTTATCATTTAGCGACAAACATTAGAAGATTTGCAAGATCTATCAAATACTACACGTAGCTTAGTAGTGATACTACTTCCTTTTATTACAGCATGGTGCGGAAGGTAGTACATATTTGGAGCAGTTTTATTCATATCACTCATAGAAACCAATTCCATATGACCTAGTTCAAAGTACTCAAGGTACTCACGCATAAATCATACAAAACAAGTAAGAAAACTAAATTTGGCTTAGTCTAAATCTTAAATACCCTCCACCTCTACACGAAAGGGCGTGGCAAATATATATATATGTATATATTGCGCCCTCTAATAGTGTATGTCTTAGCATGTAAGTCTACTTTTACGTTAAATATGGTTTTTTTTAAATTGTGCGCGTATCTGTCATCCGAGTACGCCCATTTTTGGCATATCGATAGAGATAATATTCATAGATATACATACCAAATTTCAAGTTTGTAGCTCATATTTTGTGGTAGATAAATAGATTTTTATCGATTGTGGGCGTGGCTCTTGACCGATTTTGCCCATTTTAAAAAGCGGTTTGCGTGCAAAGACTGAAAGTGCCTGTACAAAATTTCAGCTCAATATCTCAAAATTTACGCCCGTGAGAGTGCCAATAACAGACGGACACACGGACACACGGACATATATGTCTAAATCGACTCAGTTTTTGACGCTGATCAAGAATACATATACTTTGTAGGGTCTTTGACGCCTCCTTCTGGGTGTTGCAAACGAAAGAACAAACTTAGTATACCCTCATCACTGAGGTGGAGGGTATAAAAATGTATACATATATATATAAATAAAAAAAATTATGTAGAAAAACAACGAAAAAAACTATGTAAACATATATATAAAATACATAAAAATATATTAGTTACACAGAACAAACTAATATAGAGGAATAATTAAAAAGAAGTGAAAATATTATGGTCGGTCAAGACCATGAAATACCCTACACCACAGTATTATTCATTATGATGTATTTATTATTCATGTACATTAAAAAAGAAAACTAAGTGTTTTATTATTTTTTTAATTGATTTATGTTCATACGTATTCGCGTGTTAATGTTTGAATGGCACCAATCTATATGCGTATTGCTCTTTGTAGTACCACATTCTATTATTGATCTAAAGTTATTAGATGCTATCCATCGTTCTGTATTTAAAGATATATTCCTTCTGCATGTGTTGAAATCTCCTAAAATGATTGTTTTTTTCGTTGCTTTTCTACATAATTTTTTTTATTTATATATATATGTATATATTTTTTGTATAATTCTGTCAGTTTCTTTCTTTAACAAACATACAAATAAAGTTTTTCACTTATTTAGGTTTCCAGGAAAAAATATTACCAAAAAAAAAATATTTTACACAAAATACTACAAAAGTACTGTTTAATAATTATTAGTAAAGATTCAAGTATTTCTTTAAATTATAGACTTCAGCAAATTTATTTCATATTTTAAAGTTTTAAAATAGAAATTGCAGGCTAAACTAATGCATATAATTATTATTTTATATATTAATATTAAACTGCTAGTTGCAATTTACATGACTTTGCAGGAAAAAAAAGAAAAAGCAAAAAATGTGTAAGGTATTTTACGCCATATTGTTTTTTTTTATGTTTTGTCAGTGATGTTGTCAAACACAAGTTATAAATAAAACTTTATAAAACAAACTGGAATGCCTTGCTTTTATCTTGAACATTCCGCCAGCCTTGAAATTCGTTCAACAATCCTTAGGTAAAAGATATAGCTTAGTTATTGGTCTCCTAAAGGTGGAGTCCTGCGCTTGAACAGTAGCTACTCTTATTAGACCAACATTACCAGCATGGGTTTCTAGAACTCGTCCTAGTTTCCAAGTGCCAAGAGGCAAATTATCGTCATGTAGTAACACAACATCACCCACAGTTAGGTTTGGTTTCTCCTTCACCCATTTGTTACGTAATTGTAGGGAGAACAAATACTCTCTAGACCAACGTTTCCAAAAGGATTGAGTCAACCGTTGTATTAGTCTCCATCTAGTCAGCGCGGATGTTTTCACATGAGTAATATCAGTTTCAGAAACGGCATTCAGTGGTCGCCCAATTAAAAAATGACATGTGTCAGATATGGAATATTATCAAAGTCAGCTTGGACTAGCGGTTTGGAAATAAGCACAGCTTCAATTCTAGCCAAGAGTGTAGTTAATTCTTCAAAGTTTAGTGCAGCTTGGTCAATAGCTCTACGTAAATGAAACTTCATTCTTTTAACAGCAGACTCCCATAATCCACCAAAAATGTGGAGCTTTAGGTGGTATAACGTGCCACCGAATTTTCTTAGATGACAAAACATTCAAAAAATTAGCATTATCTTTCATAGAATTTATCAATTTATGAAGCTCATTCAGCTTTCCACTTGCGCCACGGAAATTAGTTCCATTATCACTATATATGTGACCACACAAACCTCTCCTTGAGACGAAGCGATCTAAAGCAGCCATGAAAGCATCAGTACTAAGACTAGTTACAGCGTGAGTTTTATACATAATAGGCCCAGCGTAATCACAACCAACCTCATAAAATGGATAAGCAGCATTCACATGATATTTCGGTAGAGATCCCATCAATTGTTCATTAGAATGCACATTATACTTATGATAAACGACACCGTTACGTATTACAGTTTTAATCACCTCACGTGCCTCCATAATCCAATAATTCAGTCGCAGTGTAGCAAATAGTAAAGTCAAACCACAATGTAGATTTTTAAGGTGGTAATCACGTATCAGTTTGATAACAATAGGCATGTCCTTACGCAAACTTATTTGATGTTGACACTCATAGGGTATGGCAGCATTGGCCAATCTGCCTCCTATACGTAATACATCATCAACAAGGATTATAGGATACAGTTTTCTAAACCTCTTATTAGATACACCACGGCCTAGAAGGATATCTCGAATTGATTCAGCAAAATGTAGATTCTGATAATAGGCAAAGATACGTAATTTAGCTTGGTTTAGTTCAAGTGGCTGCAACACAGATATTGCAGATTGTAAAACAGATTGCCGCATGCGGTAATGCTTAAATAGATTACAGCATCGCAACCCAACAACACACGCACTAATTCCGCCCAATTGGAAATGCGCTCGTTTAGACAGCTAATAACATCTATATCAGATGCAATGCTAAGTAGAACCAGTTGTTTAGTTAACCTCATTTCCTCATTAGTAGAGTATAAGGTTTACCCTCAGGCCAAAAGGCTTCATTTTCGCATAGCCATGATGGACCATTAAACCACGCAGTGTCTTCAATTAAGACACTCACTTTTATACCCCTACTAGCAACATCGGCGGGGTTATGTTTGCTAAGAACATATTTTCATTCAGCATTTGGCGTAGTTTCTAAGATGAACGCAGTACGATGATTAATAAAAGTTTTCTACTTAGGTGGATGAGCAGATATCCAAGCCAAGAGAGTTTTACTGTCTGAGCAAGACACAATGCGAGCATGCGGCATACGGATAAATTGAGCAACATAGGCGAATAATTGTGCAAGCAGATGTGCTGCATATAGATCCAGTATAGGAATTGAAACCTCACCAAGAGGTGGTTTTAGCTAAAACTAGATTAGTAGATATATGTCCAGAATCATCTACCTTTCGACAATAGATAACAGCAGCATAGGCAGCATTAGAAGCATCACAAAAGCCCTGAAAAGACACATTATCACTAGTGGAACAAAGGTATCTAGGTATTCTTAAACAATGAATCAAGTTAAATTCAGACAGCAAGGAGTAGGCAGTGTTTTGCACATCAGTAGGCAGTATATCATCCCAATCACGTTGTAGGAGCCACAATTGTTGGATAAGAATTTTAAGACTTATTACAACACGTGAAATCCAACCCATTGGATCAAAAATTTTAGAAATTTCAGATAATAGGTTCCTTTTAGTATTAATATTATATTCAGCTGTGGAGGCTTTATATAAAAAGCAATCTATATTAGGTATCCACACAATACCAAGGCACACAGTAAGACTAGCAGGTACATTAACCATATTCACAATTTTATCACCATTTGGAATATTCAGTGAGATTCAATCATCGTTAGCAGCCCAGTTAGAGAGATGAAAGCCGCCAGCCGTAAGCAAGATGTATAGTTGTGACACTAACTCCTGAGCATGCTTTACATTATTAGCACCAGTCATACAGTCATCGACATAAAAACTTTCTTTCAGTGCAGAACAAACTATTGGATAGTTACGATTTTCATCTTCACTTAGTTGTAGTAAAGTACGCATAGATAGATATGGAGCAGCAGTGGTTCCATATGTAACAGTTGTAAACTATAGTGTTTAATCTCATCCTCGACATTTTCACGCCACAGAATACGTTGAAAATCACGATCACATTCCTGCACATCAATCATGCGGAACTTTTGCTTAATATCAGCAGAAAGGCAAAATTTATAACACCTGAATCTCAAGGGATCCTAGTAAATCTTGATTCAGCTTAGGGCCTTTAAGAAGGTTATCATTTAGCGACAAACATTAGAAGATTTGCAAGATCTATCAAATACTACACGTAGCTTAGTAGTGATACTACTTCCTTTTATTACAGCATGGTGCGGAAGGTAGTACATATTTGGAGCAGTTTTATTCATATCACTCATAGAAACCAATTCCATATGACCTAGTTCAAAGTACTCAAGGTACTCACGCATAAATCATACAAAACAAGTAAGAAAACTAAATTTGGCTTAGTCTAAATCTTAAATACCCTCCACCTCTACACGAAAGGGCGTGGCAAATATATATATATGTATATATTGCGCCCTCTAATAGTGTATGTCTTAGCATGTAAGTCTACTTTTACGTTAAATATGGTTTTTTTTAAATTGTGCGCGTATCTGTCATCCGAGTACGCCCATTTTTGGCATATCGATAGAGATAATATTCATAGATATACATACCAAATTTCAAGTTTGTAGCTCATATTTTGTGGTAGATAAATAGATTTTTATCGATTGTGGGCGTGGCTCTTGACCGATTTTGCCCATTTTAAAAAGCGGTTTGCGTGCAAAGACTGAAAGTGCCTGTACAAAATTTCAGCTCAATATCTCAAAATTTACGCCCGTGAGAGTGCCAATAACAGACGGACACACGGACACACGGACATATATGTCTAAATCGACTCAGTTTTTGACGCTGATCAAGAATACATATACTTTGTAGGGTCTTTGACGCCTCCTTCTGGGTGTTGCAAACGAAAGAACAAACTTAGTATACCCTCATCACTGAGGTGGAGGGTATAAAAATGTATACATATATATATAAATAAAAAAAATTATGTAGAAAAACAACGAAAAAAACTATGTAAACATATATATAAAATACATAAAAATATATTAGTTACACAGAACAAACTAATATAGAGGAATAATTAAAAAGAAGTGAAAATATTATGGTCGGTCAAGACCATGAAATACCCTACACCACAGTATTATTCATTATGATGTATTTATTATTCATGTACATTAAAAAAGAAAACTAAGTGTTTTATTATTTTTTTAATTGATTTATGTTCATACGTATTCGCGTGTTAATGTTTGAATGGCACCAATCTATATGCGTATTGCTCTTTGTAGTACCACATTCTATTATTGATCTAAAGTTATTAGATGCTATCCATCGTTCTGTATTTAAAGATATATTCCTTCTGCATGTGTTGAAATCTCCTAAAATGATTGTTTTTTTCGTTGCTTTTCTACATAATTTTTTTTATTTATATATATATGTATATATTTTTTGTATAATTCTGTCAGTTTGTTTTCGCGTAAAAAAATTAAAAAATCTTTAACAAACATACAAATAAAGTTTTTCACTTATTTAGGTTTCCAGGAAAAAATATTACCAAAAAAAAAATATTTTACACAAAATACTACAAAAGTACTGTTTAATAATTATTAGTAAAGATTCAAGTATTTCTTTAAATTATAGACTTCAGCAAATTTATTTCATATTTTAAAGTTTTAAAATAGAAATTGCAGGCTAAACTAATGCATATAATTATTATTTTATATATTAATATTAAACTGCTAGTTGCAATTTACATGACTTTGCAGGAAAAAAAAGAAAAAGCAAAAAATGTGTAAGGTATTTTACGCCATATTGTTTTTTTTTATGTTTTGTCAGTGATGTTGTCAAACACAAGTTATAAATAAAACTTTATAAAACAAACTGGAATGCCTTGCTTTTATCTTGAACATTCCGCCAGCCTTGAAATTCGTTCAACAATCCTTAGGTAAAAGATATAGCTTAGTTATTGGTCTCCTAAAGGTGGAGTCCTGCGTTTGAACAGTAGCTACTCTTATTAGACCAACATTACCAGCATGGGTTTCTAGAACTCGTCCTAGTTTCCAAGTGCCAAGAGGCAAATTATCGTCATGTAGTAACACAACATCACCCACAGTTAGGTTTGGTTTCTCCTTCACCCATTTGTTACGTAATTGTAGGGAGAACAAATACTCACTAGACCAACGTTTCCAAAAGGATTGAGTCAACCGTTGTATTAGTCTCCATCTAGTCAGCGCGGATGTTTTCACATGAGTAATATCAGTTTCAGAAACGGCATTCAGTGGTCGCCCAATTAAAAAATGACATGTGTCAGATATGGAATATCATTAAAGTCAGCTTGGACTAGCGGTTTGGAAATAAGCACAGCTTCAATTCTAGCCAAGAGTGTAGTTAATTCTTCAAAGTTTAGTGCAGCTTGGTCAATAGCTCTACGTAAATGAAACTTCATACTTTTAACAGCAGACTCCCATAATCCACCAAAATGTGGAGCTTTAGGTGGTATAACGTGCCACTGAATTTTCTTAGATGACAAAACATTCAAAAAATTAGCATTATCTTTCATAGAATTTATCAATTTATGAAGCTCATTCAGCTTTCCACTTGCGCCACGGAAATTAGTTCCATTATCACTATATATGTGACCACACAAACCTCTCCTTGAGACGAAGCGATCTAAAGCAGCCATGAAAGCATCAGTACTAAGACTAGTTACAGCGTGAGTTTTATACATAATAGGCCCAGCGTAATCACAACCAACCTCATAAAATGGATAAGCAGCATTCACATGATATTTCGGTAGAGATCCCATCAATTGTTCATTAGAATGCACATTATACTTATGATAAACGACACCGTTACGTATTACAGTTTTAATCACCTCACGTGCCTCAATAATCCAATAATTCAGTCGCAGTGTAGCAAATAGTAAAGTCAAACCACAATGTAGATATTTAAGGTGGTAATCACGTATCAGTTTGATAACAATAGGCATGTCCTTACGCAAACTTATTTGATGTTGACACTCATAGGGTATGGCAGCATTGGCCAATCTGCCTCCTATACGTAATACATCATCAACAAGGATTATAGGATACAGTTTTCTAAACCTCTTATTAGATACACCACGGCCTAGAAGGATATCTCGAATTGATTCAGCAAAATGTAGATTCTGATAATAGGCAAAGATACGTAATTTAGCTTGGTTTAGTTCAAGTGGCTGCAACACAGATATTGCAGATTGTAAAACAGATTGCCGCATGCGGTAATGCTTAAATAGATTACAGCATCGCAACCCAACAACACACGCACTAATTCCGCCCAATTGGAAATGCGCTCGTTTAGACAGCTAATAACATCTATATCAGATGCAATGCTAAGTAGAACCAGTTGTTTAGTTAACCTCATTTCCTCATTAGTAGAGTATAAGGTTTACCCTCAGGCCAAAAGGCTTCATTTTCGCATAGCCATGATGGACCATTAAACCACGCAGTGTCTTCAATTAAGACACTCACTTTTATACCCCTACTAGCAACATCGGCGGGGTTATGTTTGCTACGAACATATTTTCATTCAGCATTTGGCGTAGTTTCTAAGATGAACGCAGTACGATGATTAATAAAAGTTTTCTACTTAGGTGGATGAGCAGATATCCAAGCCAAGAGAGTTTTACTGTCTGAGCAAGACACAATGCGAGCATGCGGCATACGGATAAATTGAGCAACATAGGCGAATAATTGTGCAAGCAGATGTGCTGCATATAGATCCAGTATAGGAATTGAAACCTCACCAAGAGGTGGTTTTAGCTAAAACTAGATTAGTAGATATATGTCCAGAATCATCTACCTTTCGACAATAGATAACAGCAGCATAGGCAGCATTAGAAGCATCACAAAAGCCCTGAAAAGACACATTATCACTAGTGGAACAAAGGTATCTAGGTATTCTTAAACAATGAATCAAGTTAAATTCAGACAGCAAGGAGTAGGCAGTGTTTTGCACATCAGTAGGCAGTATATCATCCCAATCACGTTGTAGGAGCCACAATTGTTGGATAAGAATTTTAAGACTTATTACAACACGTGAAATCCAACCCATTGGATCAAAAATTTTAGAAATTTCAGATAATAGGTTCCTTTTAGTATTAATATTATATTCAGCTGTGGAGGCTTTATATAAAAAGCAATCTATATTAGGTATCCACACAATACCAAGGCACACAGTAAGACTAGCAGGTACATTAACCATATTCACAATTTTATCACCATTTGGAATATTCAGTGAGATTCAATCATCGTTAGCAGCCCAGTTAGAGAGATGAAAGCCGCCAGCCGTAAGCAAGATGTATAGTTGTGACACTAACTCCTGAGCATGCTTTACATTATTAGCACCAGTCATACAGTCATCGACATAAAAACTTTCTTTCAGTGCAGAACAAACTATTGGATAGTTACGATTTTCATCTTCACTTAGTTGTAGTAAAGTACGCATAGATAGATATGGAGCAGCAGTGGTTCCATATGTAACAGTTGTAAACTATAGTGTTTAATCTCATCCTCGACATTTTCACGCCACAGAATACGTTGAAAATCACGATCACATTCCTGCACATCAATCATGCGGAACTTTTGCTTAATATCAGCAGAAAGGCAAAATTTATAACACCTGAATCTCAAGGGATCCTAGTAAATCTTGATTCAGCTTAGGGCCTTTAAGAAGGTTATCATTTAGCGACAAACATTAGAAGATTTGCAAGATCTATCAAATACTACACGTAGCTTAGTAGTGATACTACTTCCTTTTATTACAGCATGGTGCGGAAGGTAGTACATATTTGGAGCAGTTTTATTCATATCACTCATAGAAACCAATTCCATATGACCTAGTTCAAAGTACTCAAGGTACTCACGCATAAATCATACAAAACAAGTAAGAAAACTAAATTTGGCTTAGTCTAAATCTTAAATACCCTCCACCTCTACACGAAAGGGCGTGGCAAATATATATATATGTATATATTGCGCCCTCTAATAGTGTATGTCTTAGCATGTAAGTCTACTTTTACGTTAAATATGGTTTTTTTTAAATTGTGGGCGTATCTGTCATCCGAGTACGCCCATTTTTGGCATATCGATAGAGATAATATTCATAGATATACATATCAAATTTCAAGTTTGTAGCTCATATTTTGTGGTAGATAAATAGATTTTTATCGATTGTGGGCGTGGCTCTTGACCGATTTTGCCCATTTTAAAAAGCGATTTGCGTGCAAAGACTGAAAGTGCCTGTACAAAATTTCAGCTCAATATCTCAAAATTTACGCCCGTGAGAGTGCCAATAACAGACGGACACACGGACACACGGACATATATGTCTAAATCGACTCAGTTTTTGACGCTGATCAAGAATACATATACTTTGTAGGGTCTTTGACGCCTCCTTCTGGGTGTTGCAAACGAAAGAACAAACTTAGTATACCCTCATCACTGAGGTGGAGGGTATAAAAATGTATACATATATATATAAATAAAAAAAATTATGTAGAAAAACAACGAAAAAAACTATGTAAACATATATATAAAATACATAAAAATATATTAGTTACACAGAACAAACTAATATAGAGGAATAATTAAAAAGAAGTGAAAATATTATGGTCGGTCAAGACCATGAAATACCCTACACCACAGTATTATTCATTATGATGTATTTATTATTCATGTACATTAAAAAAGAAAACTAAGTGTTTTATTATTTTTTTAATTGATTTATGTTCATACGTATTCGCGTGTTAATGTTTGAATGGCACCAATCTATATGCGTATTGCTCTTTGTAGTACCACATTCTATTATTGATCTAAAGTTATTAGATGCTATCCATCGTTCTGTATTTAAAGATATATTCCTTCTGCATGTGTTGAAATCTCCTAAAATGATTGTTTTTTTCGTTGCTTTTCTACATAATTTTTTTTATTTATATATATATGTATATATTTTTTGTATAATTCTGTCAGTTTGTTTTCGCGTAAAAAAATTAAAAAATCTTTAACAAACATACAAATAAAGTTTTTCACTTATTTAGGTTTCCAGGAAAAAATATTACCAAAAAAAAAATATTTTACACAAAATACTACAAAAGTACTGTTTAATAATTATTAGTAAAGATTCAAGTATTTCTTTAAATTATAGACTTCAGCAAATTTATTTCATATTTTAAAGTTTTAAAATAGAAATTGCAGGCTAAACTAATGCATATAATTATTATTTTATATATTAATATTAAACTGCTAGTTGCAATTTACATGACTTTGCAGGAAAAAAAAGAAAAAGCAAAAAATGTGTAAGGTATTTTACGCCATATTGTTTTTTTTTATGTTTTGTCAGTGATGTTGTCAAACACAAGTTATAAATAAAACTTTATAAAACAAACTGGAATGCCTTGCTTTTATCTTGAACATTCCGCCAGCCTTGAAATTCGTTCAACAATCCTTAGGTAAAAGATATAGCTTAGTTATTGGTCTCCTAAAGGTGGAGTCCTGCGTTTGAACAGTAGCTACTCTTATTAGACCAACATTACCAGCATGGGTTTCTAGAACTCGTCCTAGTTTCCAAGTGCCAAGAGGCAAATTATCGTCATGTAGTAACACAACATCACCCACAGTTAGGTTTGGTTTCTCCTTCACCCATTTGTTACGTAATTGTAGGGAGAACAAATACTCACTAGACCAACGTTTCCAAAAGGATTGAGTCAACCGTTGTATTAGTCTCCATCTAGTCAGCGCGGATGTTTTCACATGAGTAATATCAGTTTCAGAAACGGCATTCAGTGGTCGCCCAATTAAAAAATGACATGTGTCAGATATGGAATATCATTAAAGTCAGCTTGGACTAGCGGTTTGGAAATAAGCACAGCTTCAATTCTAGCCAAGAGTGTAGTTAATTCTTCAAAGTTTAGTGCAGCTTGGTCAATAGCTCTACGTAAATGAAACTTCATACTTTTAACAGCAGACTCCCATAATCCACCAAAATGTGGAGCTTTAGGTGGTATAACGTGCCACTGAATTTTCTTAGATGACAAAACATTCAAAAAATTAGCATTATCTTTCATAGAATTTATCAATTTATGAAGCTCATTCAGCTTTCCACTTGCGCCACGGAAATTAGTTCCATTATCACTATATATGTGACCACACAAACCTCTCCTTGAGACGAAGCGATCTAAAGCAGCCATGAAAGCATCAGTACTAAGACTAGTTACAGCGTGAGTTTTATACATAATAGGCCCAGCGTAATCACAACCAACCTCATAAAATGGATAAGCAGCATTCACATGATATTTCGGTAGAGATCCCATCAATTGTTCATTAGAATGCACATTATACTTATGATAAACGACACCGTTACGTATTACAGTTTTAATCACCTCACGTGCCTCAATAATCCAATAATTCAGTCGCAGTGTAGCAAATAGTAAAGTCAAACCACAATGTAGATATTTAAGGTGGTAATCACGTATCAGTTTGATAACAATAGGCATGTCCTTACGCAAACTTATTTGATGTTGACACTCATAGGGTATGGCAGCATTGGCCAATCTGCCTCCTATACGTAATACATCATCAACAAGGATTATAGGATACAGTTTTCTAAACCTCTTATTAGATACACCACGGCCTAGAAGGATATCTCGAATTGATTCAGCAAAATGTAGATTCTGATAATAGGCAAAGATACGTAATTTAGCTTGGTTTAGTTCAAGTGGCTGCAACACAGATATTGCAGATTGTAAAACAGATTGCCGCATGCGGTAATGCTTAAATAGATTACAGCATCGCAACCCAACAACACACGCACTAATTCCGCCCAATTGGAAATGCGCTCGTTTAGACAGCTAATAACATCTATATCAGATGCAATGCTAAGTAGAACCAGTTGTTTAGTTAACCTCATTTCCTCATTAGTAGAGTATAAGGTTTACCCTCAGGCCAAAAGGCTTCATTTTCGCATAGCCATGATGGACCATTAAACCACGCAGTGTCTTCAATTAAGACACTCACTTTTATACCCCTACTAGCAACATCGGCGGGGTTATGTTTGCTACGAACATATTTTCATTCAGCATTTGGCGTAGTTTCTAAGATGAACGCAGTACGATGATTAATAAAAGTTTTCTACTTAGGTGGATGAGCAGATATCCAAGCCAAGAGAGTTTTACTGTCTGAGCAAGACACAATGCGAGCATGCGGCATACGGATAAATTGAGCAACATAGGCGAATAATTGTGCAAGCAGATGTGCTGCATATAGATCCAGTCTAGGAATTGAAACCTCACCAAGAGGTGGTTTTAGCTAAAACTAGATTAGTAGATATATGTCCACAATCATCTACCTTTCGACAATAGATAACAGCAGCATAGGCAGCATAAGAAGCATCACAAAAGCCCTGAAAAGACACATTATCACTAGTGGAACAAAGGTATCTAGGTATTCTTAAACAATGAATCAAGTTAAATTCAGACAGCAAGGAGTAGGCAGTGTTTTGCACATCAGTAGGCAGTATATCATCCCAATCACGTTGTAGGAGCCACAATTGTTGGATAAGAATTTTAAGACTTATTACAACACGTGAAATCCAACCCATTGGATCAAAAATTTTAGAAATTTCAGATAATAGGTTCCTTTTAGTATTAATATTATATTCAGCTGTGGAGGCTTTATATGAAAAGCAATCTATATTAGGTATCCACACAATACCAAGGCACACAGTAAGACTAGCAGGTACATTAACCATATTCACAATTTTATCACCATTTGGAATATTCAGTGAGATTCAATCATCGTTAGCAGCCCAGTTAGAGAGATGAAAGCCGCCAGCCGTAAGCAAGATGTATAGTTGTGACACTAACTCCTGAGCATGCTTTACATTATTAGCACCAGTCATACAGTCATCGACATAAAAACTTTCTTTCAGTGCAGAACAAACTATTGGATAGTTACGATTTTCATCTTCACTTAGTTGTAGTAAAGTACGCATAGATAGATATGGAGCAGCAGTGGTTCCATATGTAACAGTTGTAAACTATAGTGTTTAATCTCATCCTCGACATTTTCACGCCACAGAATACGTTGAAAATCACGATCACATTCCTGCACATCAATCATGCGGAACTTTTGCTTAATATCAGCAGAAAGGCAAAATTTATAACACCTGAATCTCAAGGGATCCTAGTAAATCTTGATTCAGCTTAGGGCCTTTAAGAAGGTTATCATTTAGCGACAAACATTAGAAGATTTGCAAGATCTATCAAATACTACACGTAGCTTAGTAGTGATACTACTTCCTTTTATTACAGCATGGTGCGGAAGGTAGTACATATTTGGAGCAGTTTTATTCATATCACTCATAGAAACCAATTCCATATGACCTAGTTCAAAGTACTCAAGGTACTCACGCATAAATCATACAAAACAAGTAAGAAAACTAAATTTGGCTTAGTCTAAATCTTAAATACCCTCCACCTCTACACGAAAGGGCGTGGCAAATATATATATATGTATATATTGCGCCCTCTAATAGTGTATGTCTTAGCATGTAAGTCTACTTTTACGTTAAATATGGTTTTTTTTAAATTGTGCGCGTATCTGTCATCCGAGTACGCCCATTTTTGGCATATCGATAGAGATAATATTCATAGATATACATACCAAATTTCAAGTTTGTAGCTCATATTTTGTGGTAGATAAATAGATTTTTATCGATTGTGGGCGTGGCTCTTGACCGATTTTGCCCATTTTAAAAAGCGGTTTGCGTGCAAAGACTGAAAGTGCCTGTACAAAATTTCAGCTCAATATCTCAAAATTTACGCCCGTGAGAGTGCCAATAACAGACGGACACACGGACACACGGACATATATGTCTAAATCGACTCAGTTTTTGACGCTGATCAAGAATACATATACTTTGTAGGGTCTTTGACGCCTCCTTCTGGGTGTTGCAAACGAAAGAACAAACTTAGTATACCCTCATCACTGAGGTGGAGGGTATAAAAATGTATACATATATATATAAATAAAAAAAATTATGTAGAAAAACAACGAAAAAAACTATGTAAACATATATATAAAATACATAAAAATATATTAGTTACACAGAACAAACTAATATAGAGGAATAATTAAAAAGAAGTGAAAATATTATGGTCGGTCAAGACCATGAAATACCCTACACCACAGTATTATTCATTATGATGTATTTATTATTCATGTACATTAAAAAAGAAAACTAAGTGTTTTATTATTTTTTTAATTGATTTATGTTCATACGTATTCGCGTGTTAATGTTTGAATGGCACCAATCTATATGCGTATTGCTCTTTGTAGTACCACATTCTATTATTGATCTAAAGTTATTAGATGCTATCCATCGTTCTGTATTTAAAGATATATTCCTTCTGCATGTGTTGAAATCTCCTAAAATGATTGTTTTTTTCGTTGCTTTTCTACATAATTTTTTTTATTTATATATATATGTATATATTTTTTGTATAATTCTGTCAGTTTCTTTCTTTAACAAACATACAAATAAAGTTTTTCACTTATTTAGGTTTCCAGGAAAAAATATTACCAAAAAAAAAATATTTTACACAAAATACTACAAAAGTACTGTTTAATAATTATTAGTAAAGATTCAAGTATTTCTTTAAATTATAGACTTCAGCAAATTTATTTCATATTTTAAAGTTTTAAAATAGAAATTGCAGGCTAAACTAATGCATATAATTATTATTTTATATATTAATATTAAACTGCTAGTTGCAATTTACATGACTTTGCAGGAAAAAAAAGAAAAAGCAAAAAATGTGTAAGGTATTTTACGCCATATTGTTTTTTTTTATGTTTTGTCAGTGATGTTGTCAAACACAAGTTATAAATAAAACTTTATAAAACAAACTGGAATGCCTTGCTTTTATCTTGAACATTCCGCCAGCCTTGAAATTCGTTCAACAATCCTTAGGTAAAAGATATAGCTTAGTTATTGGTCTCCTAAAGGTGGAGTCCTGCGCTTGAACAGTAGCTACTCTTATTAGACCAACATTACCAGCATGGGTTTCTAGAACTCGTCCTAGTTTCCAAGTGCCAAGAGGCAAATTATCGTCATGTAGTAACACAACATCACCCACAGTTAGGTTTGGTTTCTCCTTCACCCATTTGTTACGTAATTGTAGGGAGAACAAATACTCTCTAGACCAACGTTTCCAAAAGGATTGAGTCAACCGTTGTATTAGTCTCCATCTAGTCAGCGCGGATGTTTTCACATGAGTAATATCAGTTTCAGAAACGGCATTCAGTGGTCGCCCAATTAAAAAATGACATGTGTCAGATATGGAATATTATCAAAGTCAGCTTGGACTAGCGGTTTGGAAATAAGCACAGCTTCAATTCTAGCCAAGAGTGTAGTTAATTCTTCAAAGTTTAGTGCAGCTTGGTCAATAGCTCTACGTAAATGAAACTTCATTCTTTTAACAGCAGACTCCCATAATCCACCAAAAATGTGGAGCTTTAGGTGGTATAACGTGCCACCGAATTTTCTTAGATGACAAAACATTCAAAAAATTAGCATTATCTTTCATAGAATTTATCAATTTATGAAGCTCATTCAGCTTTCCACTTGCGCCACGGAAATTAGTTCCATTATCACTATATATGTGACCACACAAACCTCTCCTTGAGACGAAGCGATCTAAAGCAGCCATGAAAGCATCAGTACTAAGACTAGTTACAGCGTGAGTTTTATACATAATAGGCCCAGCGTAATCACAACCAACCTCATAAAATGGATAAGCAGCATTCACATGATATTTCGGTAGAGATCCCATCAATTGTTCATTAGAATGCACATTATACTTATGATAAACGACACCGTTACGTATTACAGTTTTAATCACCTCACGTGCCTCCATAATCCAATAATTCAGTCGCAGTGTAGCAAATAGTAAAGTCAAACCACAATGTAGATTTTTAAGGTGGTAATCACGTATCAGTTTGATAACAATAGGCATGTCCTTACGCAAACTTATTTGATGTTGACACTCATAGGGTATGGCAGCATTGGCCAATCTGCCTCCTATACGTAATACATCATCAACAAGGATTATAGGATACAGTTTTCTAAACCTCTTATTAGATACACCACGGCCTAGAAGGATATCTCGAATTGATTCAGCAAAATGTAGATTCTGATAATAGGCAAAGATACGTAATTTAGCTTGGTTTAGTTCAAGTGGCTGCAACACAGATATTGCAGATTGTAAAACAGATTGCCGCATGCGGTAATGCTTAAATAGATTACAGCATCGCAACCCAACAACACACGCACTAATTCCGCCCAATTGGAAATGCGCTCGTTTAGACAGCTAATAACATCTATATCAGATGCAATGCTAAGTAGAACCAGTTGTTTAGTTAACCTCATTTCCTCATTAGTAGAGTATAAGGTTTACCCTCAGGCCAAAAGGCTTCATTTTCGCATAGCCATGATGGACCATTAAACCACGCAGTGTCTTCAATTAAGACACTCACTTTTATACCCCTACTAGCAACATCGGCGGGGTTATGTTTGCTACGAACATATTTTCATTCAGCATTTGGCGTAGTTTCTAAGATGAACGCAGTACGATGATTAATAAAAGTTTTCTACTTAGGTGGATGAGCAGATATCCAAGCCAAGAGAGTTTTACTGTCTGAGCAAGACACAATGCGAGCATGCGGCATACGGATAAATTGAGCAACATAGGCGAATAATTGTGCAAGCAGATGTGCTGCATATAGATCCAGTCTAGGAATTGAAACCTCACCAAGAGGTGGTTTTAGCTAAAACTAGATTAGTAGATATATGTCCACAATCATCTACCTTTCGACAATAGATAACAGCAGCATAGGCAGCATAAGAAGCATCACAAAAGCCCTGAAAAGACACATTATCACTAGTGGAACAAAGGTATCTAGGTATTCTTAAACAATGAATCAAGTTAAATTCAGACAGCAAGGAGTAGGCAGTGTTTTGCACATCAGTAGGCAGTATATCATCCCAATCACGTTGTAGGAGCCACAATTGTTGGATAAGAATTTTAAGACTTATTACAACACGTGAAATCCAACCCATTGGATCAAAAATTTTAGAAATTTCAGATAATAGGTTCCTTTTAGTATTAATATTATATTCAGCTGTGGAGGCTTTATATAAAAAGCAATCTATATTAGGTATCCACACAATACCAAGGCACACAGTAAGACTAGCAGGTACATTAACCATATTCACAATTTTATCACCATTTGGAATATTCAGTGAGATTCAATCATCGTTAGCAGCCCAGTTAGAGAGATGAAAGCCGCCAGCCGTAAGCAAGATGTATAGTTGTGACACTAACTCCTGAGCATGCTTTACATTATTAGCACCAGTCATACAGTCATCGACATAAAAACTTTCTTTCAGTGCAGAACAAACTATTGGATAGTTACGATTTTCATCTTCACTTAGTTGTAGTAAAGTACGCATAGATAGATATGGAGCAGCAGTGGTTCCATATGTAACAGTTGTAAACTATAGTGTTTAATCTCATCCTCGACATTTTCACGCCACAGAATACGTTGAAAATCACGATCACATTCCTGCACATCAATCATGCGGAACTTTTGCTTAATATCAGCAGAAAGGCAAAATTTATAACACCTGAATCTCAAGGGATCCTAGTAAATCTTGATTCAGCTTAGGGCCTTTAAGAAGGTTATCATTTAGCGACAAACATTAGAAGATTTGCAAGATCTATCAAATACTACACGTAGCTTAGTAGTGATACTACTTCCTTTTATTACAGCATGGTGCGGAAGGTAGTACATATTTGGAGCAGTTTTATTCATATCACTCATAGAAACCAATTCCATATGACCTAGTTCAAAGTACTCAAGGTACTCACGCATAAATCATACAAAACAAGTAAGAAAACTAAATTTGGCTTAGTCTAAATCTTAAATACCCTCCACCTCTACACGAAAGGGCGTGGCAAATATATATATATGTATATATTGCGCCCTCTAATAGTGTATGTCTTAGCATGTAAGTCTACTTTTACGTTAAATATGGTTTTTTTTAAATTGTGCGCGTATCTGTCATCCGAGTACGCCCATTTTTGGCATATCGATAGAGATAATATTCATAGATATACATACCAAATTTCAAGTTTGTAGCTCATATTTTGTGGTAGATAAATAGATTTTTATCGATTGTGGGCGTGGCTCTTGACCGATTTTGCCCATTTTAAAAAGCGGTTTGCGTGCAAAGACTGAAAGTGCCTGTACAAAATTTCAGCTCAATATCTCAAAATTTACGCCCGTGAGAGTGCCAATAACAGACGGACACACGGACACACGGACATATATGTCTAAATCGACTCAGTTTTTGACGCTGATCAAGAATACATATACTTTGTAGGGTCTTTGACGCCTCCTTCTGGGTGTTGCAAACGAAAGAACAAACTTAGTATACCCTCATCACTGAGGTGGAGGGTATAAAAATGTATACATATATATATAAATAAAAAAAATTATGTAGAAAAACAACGAAAAAAACTATGTAAACATATATATAAAATACATAAAAATATATTAGTTACACAGAACAAACTAATATAGAGGAATAATTAAAAAGAAGTGAAAATATTATGGTCGGTCAAGACCATGAAATACCCTACACCACAGTATTATTCATTATGATGTATTTATTATTCATGTACATTAAAAAAGAAAACTAAGTGTTTTATTATTTTTTTAATTGATTTATGTTCATACGTATTCGCGTGTTAATGTTTGAATGGCACCAATCTATATGCGTATTGCTCTTTGTAGTACCACATTCTATTATTGATCTAAAGTTATTAGATGCTATCCATCGTTCTGTATTTAAAGATATATTCCTTCTGCATGTGTTGAAATCTCCTAAAATGATTGTTTTTTTCGTTGCTTTTCTACATAATTTTTTTTATTTATATATATATGTATATATTTTTTGTATAATTCTGTCAGTTTGTTTTCGCGTAAAAAAATTAAAAAATCTTTAACAAACATACAAATAAAGTTTTTCACTTATTTAGGTTTCCAGGAAAAAATATTACCAAAAAAAAAATATTTTACACAAAATACTACAAAAGTACTGTTTAATAATTATTAGTAAAGATTCAAGTATTTCTTTAAATTATAGACTTCAGCAAATTTATTTCATATTTTAAAGTTTTAAAATAGAAATTGCAGGCTAAACTAATGCATATAATTATTATTTTATATATTAATATTAAACTGCTAGTTGCAATTTACATGACTTTGCAGGAAAAAAAAGAAAAAGCAAAAAATGTGTAAGGTATTTTACGCGATATTGTTTTTTTTTATGTTTTGTCAGTGATGTTGTCAAACACAAGTTATAAATAAAACTTTATAAAACAAACTGGAATGCCTTGCTTTTATCTTGAACATTCCGCCAGCCTTGAAATTCGTTCAACAATCCTTAGGTAAAAGATATAGCTTAGTTATTGGTCTCCTAAAGGTGGAGTCCTGCGTTTGAACAGTAGCTACTCTTATTAGACCAACATTACCAGCATGGGTTTCTAGAACTCGTCCTAGTTTCCAAGTGCCAAGAGGCAAATTATCGTCATGTAGTAACACAACATCACCCACAGTTAGGTTTGGTTTCTCCTTCACCCATTTGTTACGTAATTGTAGGGAGAACAAATACTCACTAGACCAACGTTTCCAAAAGGATTGAGTCAACCGTTGTATTAGTCTCCATCTAGTCAGCGCGGATGTTTTCACATGAGTAATATCA
The DNA here is from genome assembly GCA_963971445.1 of Ornithomya chloropus. Classification (NCBI taxonomy): domain Eukaryota; kingdom Metazoa; phylum Arthropoda; class Insecta; order Diptera; family Hippoboscidae; genus Ornithomya; species Ornithomya chloropus. The sequence continues at coordinate 33,201,236 of OZ020531.1, forward strand.
GTTTCAGAAACGGCATTCAGTGGTCGCCCAATTAAAAAATGACATGTGTCAGATATGGAATATCATTAAAGTCAGCTTGGACTAGCGGTTTGGAAATAAGCACAGCTTCAATTCTAGCCAAGAGTGTAGTTAATTCTTCAAAGTTTAGTGCAGCTTGGTCAATAGCTCTACGTAAATGAAACTTCATACTTTTAACAGCAGACTCCCATAATCCACCAAAATGTGGAGCTTTAGGTGGTATAACGTGCCACTGAATTTTCTTAGATGACAAAACATTCAAAAAATTAGCATTATCTTTCATAGAATTTATCAATTTATGAAGCTCATTCAGCTTTCCACTTGCGCCACGGAAATTAGTTCCATTATCACTATATATGTGACCACACAAACCTCTCCTTGAGACGAAGCGATCTAAAGCAGCCATGAAAGCATCAGTACTAAGACTAGTTACAGCGTGAGTTTTATACATAATAGGCCCAGCGTAATCACAACCAACCTCATAAAATGGATAAGCAGCATTCACATGATATTTCGGTAGAGATCCCATCAATTGTTCATTAGAATGCACATTATACTTATGATAAACGACACCGTTACGTATTACAGTTTTAATCACCTCACGTGCCTCAATAATTCAGTCGCAGTGTAGCAAATAGTAAAGTCAAACCACAATGTAGATATTTAAGGTGGTAATCACGTATCAGTTTGATAACAATAGGCATGTCCTTACGCAAACTTATTTGATGTTGACACTCATAGGGTATGGCAGCATTGGCCAATCTGCCTCCTATACGTAATACATCATCAACAAGGATTATAGGATACAGTTTTCTAAACCTCTTATTAGATACACCACGGCCTAGAAGGATATCTCGAATTGATTCAGCAAAATGTAGATTCTGATAATAGGCAAAGATACGTAATTTAGCTTGGTTTAGTTCAAGTGGCTGCAACACAGATATTGCAGATTGTAAAACAGATTGCCGCATGCGGTAATGCTTAAATAGATTACAGCATCGCAACCCAACAACACACGCACTAATTCCGCCCAATTGGAAATGCGCTCGTTTAGACAGCTAATAACATCTATATCAGATGCAATGCTAAGTAGAACCAGTTGTTTAGTTAACCTCATTTCCTCATTAGTAGAGTATAAGGTTTACCCTCAGGCCAAAAGGCTTCATTTTCGCATAGCCATGATGGACCATTAAACCACGCAGTGTCTTCAATTAAGACACTCACTTTTATACCCCTACTAGCAACATCGGCGGGGTTATGTTTGCTAGGAACATATTTTCATTCAGCATTTGGCGTAGTTTCTAAGATGAACGCAGTACGATGATTAATAAAAGTTTTCTACTTAGGTGGATGAGCAGATATCCAAGCCAAGAGAGTTTTACTGTCTGAGCAAGACACAATGCGAGCATGCGGCATACGGATAAATTGAGCAACATAGGCGAATAATTGTGCAAGCAGATGTGCTGCATATAGATCCAGTCTAGGAATTGAAACCTCACCAAGAGGTGGTTTTAGCTAAAACTAGATTAGTAGATATATGTCCACAATCATCTACCTTTCGACAATAGATAACAGCAGCATAGGCAGCATAAGAAGCATCACAAAAGCCCTGAAAAGACACATTATCACTAGTGGAACAAAGGTATCTAGGTATTCTTAAACAATGAATCAAGTTAAATTCAGACAGCAAGGAGTAGGCAGTGTTTTGCACATCAGTAGGCAGTATATCATCCCACAATTGTAGTGTAGGTTGTAGGAGCCACAATTGTTGGATAAGAATTTTAAGACTTATTACAACACGTGAAATCCAACCCATTGGATCAAAAATTTTAGAAATTTCAGATAATAGGTTCCTTTTAGTATTAATATTATATTCAGCTGTGGAGGCTTTATATGAAAAGCAATCTATATTAGGTATCCACACAATACCAAGGCACACAGTAAGACTAGCAGGTACATTAACCATATTCACAATTTTATCACCATTTGGAATATTCAGTGAGATTCAATCATCGTTAGCAGCCCAGTTAGAGAGATGAAAGCCGCCAGCCGTAAGCAAGATGTATAGTTGTGACACTAACTCCTGAGCATGCTTTACATTATTAGCACCAGTCATACAGTCATCGACATAAAAACTTTCTTTCAGTGCAGAACAAACTATTGGATAGTTACGATTTTCATCTTCACTTAGTTGTAGTAAAGTACGCATAGATAGATATGGAGCAGCAGTGGTTCCATATGTAACAGTTGTAAACTATAGTGTTTAATCTCATCCTCGACATTTTCACGCCACAGAATACGTTGAAAATCACGATCACATTCCTGCACATCAATCATGCGGAACTTTTGCTTAATATCAGCAGAAAGGCAAAATTTATAACACCTGAATCTCAAGGGATCCTAGTAAATCTTGATTCAGCTTAGGGCCTTTAAGAAGGTTATCATTTAGCGACAAACATTAGAAGATTTGCAAGATCTATCAAATACTACACGTAGCTTAGTAGTGATACTACTTCCTTTTATTACAGCATGGTGCGGAAGGTAGTACATATTTGGAGCAGTTTTATTCATATCACTCATAGAAACCAATTCCATATGACCTAGTTCAAAGTACTCAAGGTACTCACGCATAAATCATACAAAACAAGTAAGAAAACTAAATTTGGCTTAGTCTAAATCTTAAATACCTTCCACCTCTACACGAAAGGGCGTGGCAAATATATATATGTATATATTGCGCCCTCTAATAGTGTATGTCTTAGCATGTAAGTCTACTTTTACGTTAAATATGGTTTTTTTTAAATTGTGCGCGTATCTGTCATCCGAGTACGCCCATTTTTGGCATATCGATAGAGATAATATTCATAGATATACATACCAAATTTCAAGTTTGTAGCTCATATTTTGTGGTGGATAAATAGATTTTTATCGATTGTGGGCGTGGCTCTTGACCGATTTTGCCCATTTTAAAAAGCGATTTGCGTGCAAAGACTGAAAGTGCCTGTACAAAATTTCAGCTCAATATCTCAAAATTTACGCCCGTGAGAGTGCCAATAACAGACGGACACACGGACACACGGACATATATGTCTAAATCGACTCAGTTTTTGACGCTGATCAAGAATACATATACTTTGTAGGGTCTTTGACGCCTCCTTCTGGGTGTTGCAAACGAAAGAACAAACTTAGTATACCCTCATCACTGAGGTGGAGGGTATAAAAATGTATACATATATATATAAATAAAAAAAATTATGTAGAAAAACAACGAAAAAAACTATGTAAACATATATATAAAATACATAAAAATATATTAGTTACACAGAACAAACTAATATAGAGGAATAATTAAAAAGAAGTGAAAATATTATGGTCGGTCAAGACCATGAAATACCCTACACCACAGTATTATTCATTATGATGTATTTATTATTCATGTACATTAAAAAAGAAAACTAAGTGTTTTATTATTTTTTTAATTGATTTATGTTCATACGTATTCGCGTGTTAATGTTTGAATGGCACCAATCTATATGCGTATTGCTCTTTGTAGTACCACATTCTATTATTGATCTAAAGTTATTAGATGCTATCCATCGTTCTGTATTTAAAGATATATTCCTTCTGCATGTGTTGAAATCTCCTAAAATGATTGTTTTTTTCGTTGCTTTTCTACATAATTTTTTTTATTTATATATATATGTATATATTTTTTGTATAATTCTGTCAGTTTCTTTCTTTAACAAACATACAAATAAAGTTTTTCACTTATTTAGGTTTCCAGGAAAAAATATTACCAAAAAAAAAATATTTTACACAAAATACTACAAAAGTACTGTTTAATAATTATTAGTAAAGATTCAAGTATTTCTTTAAATTATAGACTTCAGCAAATTTATTTCATATTTTAAAGTTTTAAAATAGAAATTGCAGGCTAAACTAATGCATATAATTATTATTTTATATATTAATATTAAACTGCTAGTTGCAATTTACATGACTTTGCAGGAAAAAAAAGAAAAAGCAAAAAATGTGTAAGGTATTTTACGCGATATTGTTTTTTTTTATGTTTTGTCAGTGATGTTGTCAAACACAAGTTATAAATAAAACTTTATAAAACAAACTGGAATGCCTTGCTTTTATCTTGAACATTCCGCCAGCCTTGAAATTCGTTCAACAATCCTTAGGTAAAAGATATAGCTTAGTTATTGGTCTCCTAAAGGTGGAGTCCTGCGTTTGAACAGTAGCTACTCTTATTAGACCAACATTACCAGCATGGGTTTCTAGAACTCGTCCTAGTTTCCAAGTGCCAAGAGGCAAATTATCGTCATGTAGTAACACAACATCACCCACAGTTAGGTTTGGTTTCTCCTTCACCCATTTGTTACGTAATTGTAGGGAGAACAAATACTCACTAGACCAACGTTTCCAAAAGGATTGAGTCAACCGTTGTATTAGTCTCCATCTAGTCAGCGCGGATGTTTTCACATGAGTAATATCAGTTTCAGAAACGGCATTCAGTGGTCGCCCAATTAAAAAATGACATGTGTCAGATATGGAATATCATTAAAGTCAGCTTGGACTAGCGGTTTGGAAATAAGCACAGCTTCAATTCTAGCCAAGAGTGTAGTTAATTCTTCAAAGTTTAGTGCAGCTTGGTCAATAGCTCTACGTAAATGAAACTTCATACTTTTAACAGCAGACTCCCATAATCCACCAAAATGTGGAGCTTTAGGTGGTATAACGTGCCACTGAATTTTCTTAGATGACAAAACATTCAAAAAATTAGCATTATCTTTCATAGAATTTATCAATTTATGAAGCTCATTCAGCTTTCCACTTGCGCCACGGAAATTAGTTCCATTATCACTATATATGTGACCACACAAACCTCTCCTTGAGACGAAGCGATCTAAAGCAGCCATGAAAGCATCAGTACTAAGACTAGTTACAGCGTGAGTTTTATACATAATAGGCCCAGCGTAATCACAACCAACCTCATAAAATGGATAAGCAGCATTCACATGATATTTCGGTAGAGATCCCATCAATTGTTCATTAGAATGCACATTATACTTATGATAAACGACACCGTTACGTATTACAGTTTTAATCACCTCACGTGCCTCAATAATTCAGTCGCAGTGTAGCAAATAGTAAAGTCAAACCACAATGTAGATATTTAAGGTGGTAATCACGTATCAGTTTGATAACAATAGGCATGTCCTTACGCAAACTTATTTGATGTTGACACTCATAGGGTATGGCAGCATTGGCCAATCTGCCTCCTATACGTAATACATCATCAACAAGGATTATAGGATACAGTTTTCTAAACCTCTTATTAGATACACCACGGCCTAGAAGGATATCTCGAATTGATTCAGCAAAATGTAGATTCTGATAATAGGCAAAGATACGTAATTTAGCTTGGTTTAGTTCAAGTGGCTGCAACACAGATATTGCAGATTGTAAAACAGATTGCCGCATGCGGTAATGCTTAAATAGATTACAGCATCGCAACCCAACAACACACGCACTAATTCCGCCCAATTGGAAATGCGCTCGTTTAGACAGCTAATAACATCTATATCAGATGCAATGCTAAGTAGAACCAGTTGTTTAGTTAACCTCATTTCCTCATTAGTAGAGTATAAGGTTTACCCTCAGGCCAAAAGGCTTCATTTTCGCATAGCCATGATGGACCATTAAACCACGCAGTGTCTTCAATTAAGACACTCACTTTTATACCCCTACTAGCAACATCGGCGGGGTTATGTTTGCTAGGAACATATTTTCATTCAGCATTTGGCGTAGTTTCTAAGATGAACGCAGTACGATGATTAATAAAAGTTTTCTACTTAGGTGGATGAGCAGATATCCAAGCCAAGAGAGTTTTACTGTCTGAGCAAGACACAATGCGAGCATGCGGCATACGGATAAATTGAGCAACATAGGCGAATAATTGTGCAAGCAGATGTGCTGCATATAGATCCAGTCTAGGAATTGAAACCTCACCAAGAGGTGGTTTTAGCTAAAACTAGATTAGTAGATATATGTCCACAATCATCTACCTTTCGACAATAGATAACAGCAGCATAGGCAGCATAAGAAGCATCACAAAAGCCCTGAAAAGACACATTATCACTAGTGGAACAAAGGTATCTAGGTATTCTTAAACAATGAATCAAGTTAAATTCAGACAGCAAGGAGTAGGCAGTGTTTTGCACATCAGTAGGCAGTATATCATCCCACAATTGTAGTGTAGGTTGTAGGAGCCACAATTGTTGGATAAGAATTTTAAGACTTATTACAACACGTGAAATCCAACCCATTGGATCAAAAATTTTAGAAATTTCAGATAATAGGTTCCTTTTAGTATTAATATTATATTCAGCTGTGGAGGCTTTATATGAAAAGCAATCTATATTAGGTATCCACACAATACCAAGGCACACAGTAAGACTAGCAGGTACATTAACCATATTCACAATTTTATCACCATTTGGAATATTCAGTGAGATTCAATCATCGTTAGCAGCCCAGTTAGAGAGATGAAAGCCGCCAGCCGTAAGCAAGATGTATAGTTGTGACACTAACTCCTGAGCATGCTTTACATTATTAGCACCAGTCATACAGTCATCGACATAAAAACTTTCTTTCAGTGCAGAACAAACTATTGGATAGTTACGATTTTCATCTTCACTTAGTTGTAGTAAAGTACGCATAGATAGATATGGAGCAGCAGTGGTTCCATATGTAACAGTTGTAAACTATAGTGTTTAATCTCATCCTCGACATTTTCACGCCACAGAATACGTTGAAAATCACGATCACATTCCTGCACATCAATCATGCGGAACTTTTGCTTAATATCAGCAGAAAGGCAAAATTTATAACACCTGAATCTCAAGGGATCCTAGTAAATCTTGATTCAGCTTAGGGCCTTTAAGAAGGTTATCATTTAGCGACAAACATTAGAAGATTTGCAAGATCTATCAAATACTACACGTAGCTTAGTAGTGATACTACTTCCTTTTATTACAGCATGGTGCGGAAGGTAGTACATATTTGGAGCAGTTTTATTCATATCACTCATAGAAACCAATTCCATATGACCTAGTTCAAAGTACTCAAGGTACTCACGCATAAATCATACAAAACAAGTAAGAAAACTAAATTTGGCTTAGTCTAAATCTTAAATACCTTCCACCTCTACACGAAAGGGCGTGGCAAATATATATATGTATATATTGCGCCCTCTAATAGTGTATGTCTTAGCATGTAAGTCTACTTTTACGTTAAATATGGTTTTTTTTAAATTGTGCGCGTATCTGTCATCCGAGTACGCCCATTTTTGGCATATCGATAGAGATAATATTCATAGATATACATACCAAATTTCAAGTTTGTAGCTCATATTTTGTGGTGGATAAATAGATTTTTATCGATTGTGGGCGTGGCTCTTGACCGATTTTGCCCATTTTAAAAAGCGATTTGCGTGCAAAGACTGAAAGTGCCTGTACAAAATTTCAGCTCAATATCTCAAAATTTACGCCCGTGAGAGTGCCAATAACAGACGGACACACGGACACACGGACATATATGTCTAAATCGACTCAGTTTTTGACGCTGATCAAGAATACATATACTTTGTAGGGTCTTTGACGCCTCCTTCTGGGTGTTGCAAACGAAAGAACAAACTTAGTATACCCTCATCACTGAGGTGGAGGGTATAAAAATGTATACATATATATATAAATAAAAAAAATTATGTAGAAAAACAACGAAAAAAACTATGTAAACATATATATAAAATACATAAAAATATATTAGTTACACAGAACAAACTAATATAGAGGAATAATTAAAAAGAAGTGAAAATATTATGGTCGGTCAAGACCATGAAATACCCTACACCACAGTATTATTCATTATGATGTATTTATTATTCATGTACATTAAAAAAGAAAACTAAGTGTTTTATTATTTTTTTAATTGATTTATGTTCATACGTATTCGCGTGTTAATGTTTGAATGGCACCAATCTATATGCGTATTGCTCTTTGTAGTACCACATTCTATTATTGATCTAAAGTTATTAGATGCTATCCATCGTTCTGTATTTAAAGATATATTCCTTCTGCATGTGTTGAAATCTCCTAAAATGATTGTTTTTTTCGTTGCTTTTCTACATAATTTTTTTTATTTATATATATATGTATATATTTTTTGTATAATTCTGTCAGTTTGTTTTCGCGTAAAAAAATTAAAAAATCTTTAACAAACATACAAATAAAGTTTTTCACTTATTTAGGTTTCCAGGAAAAAATATTACCAAAAAAAAAATATTTTACACAAAATACTACAAAAGTACTGTTTAATAATTATTAGTAAAGATTCAAGTATTTCTTTAAATTATAGACTTCAGCAAATTTATTTCATATTTTAAAGTTTTAAAATAGAAATTGCAGGCTAAACTAATGCATATAATTATTATTTTATATATTAATATTAAACTGCTAGTTGCAATTTACATGACTTTGCAGGAAAAAAAAGAAAAAGCAAAAAATGTGTAAGGTATTTTACGCGATATTGTTTTTTTTTATGTTTTGTCAGTGATGTTGTCAAACACAAGTTATAAATAAAACTTTATAAAACAAACTGGAATGCCTTGCTTTTATCTTGAACATTCCGCCAGCCTTGAAATTCGTTCAACAATCCTTAGGTAAAAGATATAGCTTAGTTATTGGTCTCCTAAAGGTGGAGTCCTGCGTTTGAACAGTAGCTACTCTTATTAGACCAACATTACCAGCATGGGTTTCTAGAACTCGTCCTAGTTTCCAAGTGCCAAGAGGCAAATTATCGTCATGTAGTAACACAACATCACCCACAGTTAGGTTTGGTTTCTCCTTCACCCATTTGTTACGTAATTGTAGGGAGAACAAATACTCACTAGACCAACGTTTCCAAAAGGATTGAGTCAACCGTTGTATTAGTCTCCATCTAGTCAGCGCGGATGTTTTCACATGAGTAATATCAGTTTCAGAAACGGCATTCAGTGGTCGCCCAATTAAAAAATGACATGTGTCAGATATGGAATATCATTAAAGTCAGCTTGGACTAGCGGTTTGGAAATAAGCACAGCTTCAATTCTAGCCAAGAGTGTAGTTAATTCTTCAAAGTTTAGTGCAGCTTGGTCAATAGCTCTACGTAAATGAAACTTCATACTTTTAACAGCAGACTCCCATAATCCACCAAAATGTGGAGCTTTAGGTGGTATAACGTGCCACTGAATTTTCTTAGATGACAAAACATTCAAAAAATTAGCATTATCTTTCATAGAATTTATCAATTTATGAAGCTCATTCAGCTTTCCACTTGCGCCACGGAAATTAGTTCCATTATCACTATATATGTGACCACACAAACCTCTCCTTGAGACGAAGCGATCTAAAGCAGCCATGAAAGCATCAGTACTAAGACTAGTTACAGCGTGAGTTTTATACATAATAGGCCCAGCGTAATCACAACCAACCTCATAAAATGGATAAGCAGCATTCACATGATATTTCGGTAGAGATCCCATCAATTGTTCATTAGAATGCACATTATACTTATGATAAACGACACCGTTACGTATTACAGTTTTAATCACCTCACGTGCCTCAATAATTCAGTCGCAGTGTAGCAAATAGTAAAGTCAAACCACAATGTAGATATTTAAGGTGGTAATCACGTATCAGTTTGATAACAATAGGCATGTCCTTACGCAAACTTATTTGATGTTGACACTCATAGGGTATGGCAGCATTGGCCAATCTGCCTCCTATACGTAATACATCATCAACAAGGATTATAGGATACAGTTTTCTAAACCTCTTATTAGATACACCACGGCCTAGAAGGATATCTCGAATTGATTCAGCAAAATGTAGATTCTGATAATAGGCAAAGATACGTAATTTAGCTTGGTTTAGTTCAAGTGGCTGCAACACAGATATTGCAGATTGTAAAACAGATTGCCGCATGCGGTAATGCTTAAATAGATTACAGCATCGCAACCCAACAACACACGCACTAATTCCGCCCAATTGGAAATGCGCTCGTTTAGACAGCTAATAACATCTATATCAGATGCAATGCTAAGTAGAACCAGTTGTTTAGTTAACCTCATTTCCTCATTAGTAGAGTATAAGGTTTACCCTCAGGCCAAAAGGCTTCATTTTCGCATAGCCATGATGGACCATTAAACCACGCAGTGTCTTCAATTAAGACACTCACTTTTATACCCCTACTAGCAACATCGGCGGGGTTATGTTTGCTAGGAACATATTTTCATTCAGCATTTGGCGTAGTTTCTAAGATGAACGCAGTACGATGATTAATAAAAGTTTTCTACTTAGGTGGATGAGCAGATATCCAAGCCAAGAGAGTTTTACTGTCTGAGCAAGACACAATGCGAGCATGCGGCATACGGATAAATTGAGCAACATAGGCGAATAATTGTGCAAGCAGATGTGCTGCATATAGATCCAGTCTAGGAATTGAAACCTCACCAAGAGGTGGTTTTAGCTAAAACTAGATTAGTAGATATATGTCCACAATCATCTACCTTTCGACAATAGATAACAGCAGCATAGGCAGCATAAGAAGCATCACAAAAGCCCTGAAAAGACACATTATCACTAGTGGAACAAAGGTATCTAGGTATTCTTAAACAATGAATCAAGTTAAATTCAGACAGCAAGGAGTAGGCAGTGTTTTGCACATCAGTAGGCAGTATATCATCCCACAATTGTAGTGTAGGTTGTAGGAGCCACAATTGTTGGATAAGAATTTTAAGACTTATTACAACACGTGAAATCCAACCCATTGGATCAAAAATTTTAGAAATTTCAGATAATAGGTTCCTTTTAGTATTAATATTATATTCAGCTGTGGAGGCTTTATATGAAAAGCAATCTATATTAGGTATCCACACAATACCAAGGCACACAGTAAGACTAGCAGGTACATTAACCATATTCACAATTTTATCACCATTTGGAATATTCAGTGAGATTCAATCATCGTTAGCAGCCCAGTTAGAGAGATGAAAGCCGCCAGCCGTAAGCAAGATGTATAGTTGTGACACTAACTCCTGAGCATGCTTTACATTATTAGCACCAGTCATACAGTCATCGACATAAAAACTTTCTTTCAGTGCAGAACAAACTATTGGATAGTTACGATTTTCATCTTCACTTAGTTGTAGTAAAGTACGCATAGATAGATATGGAGCAGCAGTGGTTCCATATGTAACAGTTGTAAACTATAGTGTTTAATCTCATCCTCGACATTTTCACGCCACAGAATACGTTGAAAATCACGATCACATTCCTGCACATCAATCATGCGGAACTTTTGCTTAATATCAGCAGAAAGGCAAAATTTATAACACCTGAATCTCAAGGGATCCTAGTAAATCTTGATTCAGCTTAGGGCCTTTAAGAAGGTTATCATTTAGCGACAAACATTAGAAGATTTGCAAGATCTATCAAATACTACACGTAGCTTAGTAGTGATACTACTTCCTTTTATTACAGCATGGTGCGGAAGGTAGTACATATTTGGAGCAGTTTTATTCATATCACTCATAGAAACCAATTCCATATGACCTAGTTCAAAGTACTCAAGGTACTCACGCATAAATCATACAAAACAAGTAAGAAAACTAAATTTGGCTTAGTCTAAATCTTAAATACCTTCCACCTCTACACGAAAGGGCGTGGCAAATATATATATGTATATATTGCGCCCTCTAATAGTGTATGTCTTAGCATGTAAGTCTACTTTTACGTTAAATATGGTTTTTTTTAAATTGTGCGCGTATCTGTCATCCGAGTACGCCCATTTTTGGCATATCGATAGAGATAATATTCATAGATATACATACCAAATTTCAAGTTTGTAGCTCATATTTTGTGGTGGATAAATAGATTTTTATCGATTGTGGGCGTGGCTCTTGACCGATTTTGCCCATTTTAAAAAGCGATTTGCGTGCAAAGACTGAAAGTGCCTGTACAAAATTTCAGCTCAATATCTCAAAATTTACGCCCGTGAGAGTGCCAATAACAGACGGACACACGGACACACGGACATATATGTCTAAATCGACTCAGTTTTTGACGCTGATCAAGAATACATATACTTTGTAGGGTCTTTGACGCCTCCTTCTGGGTGTTGCAAACGAAAGAACAAACTTAGTATACCCTCATCACTGAGGTGGAGGGTATAAAAATGTATACATATATATATAAATAAAAAAAATTATGTAGAAAAACAACGAAAAAAACTATGTAAACATATATATAAAATACATAAAAATATATTAGTTACACAGAACAAACTAATATAGAGGAATAATTAAAAAGAAGTGAAAATATTATGGTCGGTCAAGACCATGAAATACCCTACACCACAGTATTATTCATTATGATGTATTTATTATTCATGTACATTAAAAAAGAAAACTAAGTGTTTTATTATTTTTTTAATTGATTTATGTTCATACGTATTCGCGTGTTAATGTTTGAATGGCACCAATCTATATGCGTATTGCTCTTTGTAGTACCACATTCTATTATTGATCTAAAGTTATTAGATGCTATCCATCGTTCTGTATTTAAAGATATATTCCTTCTGCATGTGTTGAAATCTCCTAAAATGATTGTTTTTTTCGTTGCTTTTCTACATAATTTTTTTTATTTATATATATATGTATATATTTTTTGTATAATTCTGTCAGTTTCTTTCTTTAACAAACATACAAATAAAGTTTTTCACTTATTTAGGTTTCCAGGAAAAAATATTACCAAAAAAAAAATATTTTACACAAAATACTACAAAAGTACTGTTTAATAATTATTAGTAAAGATTCAAGTATTTCTTTAAATTATAGACTTCAGCAAATTTATTTCATATTTTAAAGTTTTAAAATAGAAATTGCAGGCTAAACTAATGCATATAATTATTATTTTATATATTAATATTAAACTGCTAGTTGCAATTTACATGACTTTGCAGGAAAAAAAAGAAAAAGCAAAAAATGTGTAAGGTATTTTACGCCATATTGTTTTTTTTTATGTTTTGTCAGTGATGTTGTCAAACACAAGTTATAAATAAAACTTTATAAAACAAACTGGAATGCCTTGCTTTTATCTTGAACATTCCGCCAGCCTTGAAATTCGTTCAACAATCCTTAGGTAAAAGATATAGCTTAGTTATTGGTCTCCTAAAGGTGGAGTCCTGCGCTTGAACAGTAGCTACTCTTATTAGACCAACATTACCAGCATGGGTTTCTAGAACTCGTCCTAGTTTCCAAGTGCCAAGAGGCAAATTATCGTCATGTAGTAACACAACATCACCCACAGTTAGGTTTGGTTTCTCCTTCACCCATTTGTTACGTAATTGTAGGGAGAACAAATACTCTCTAGACCAACGTTTCCAAAAGGATTGAGTCAACCGTTGTATTAGTCTCCATCTAGTCAGCGCGGATGTTTTCACATGAGTAATATCAGTTTCAGAAACGGCATTCAGTGGTCGCCCAATTAAAAAATGACATGTGTCAGATATGGAATATCATCAAAGTCAGCTTGGACTAGCGGTTTGGAAATAAGCACAGCTTCAATTCTAGCCAAGAGTGTAGTTAATTCTTCAAAGTTTAGTGCAGCTTGGTCAATAGCTCTACGTAAATGAAACTTCATTCTTTTAACAGCAGACTCCCATAATCCACCAAAAATGTGGAGCTTTAGGTGGTATAACGTGCCACCGAATTTTCTTAGATGACAAAACATTCAAAAAATTAGCATTATCTTTCATAGAATTTATCAATTTATGAAGCTCATTCAGCTTTCCACTTGCGCCACGGAAATTAGTTCCATTATCACTATATATGTGACCACACAAACCTCTCCTTGAGACGAAGCGATCTAAAGCAGCCATGAAAGCATCAGTACTAAGACTAGTTACAGCGTGAGTTTTATACATAATAGGCCCAGCGTAATCACAACCAACCTCATAAAATGGATAAGCAGCATTCACATGATATTTCGGTAGAGATCCCATCAATTGTTCATTAGAATGCACATTATACTTATGATAAACGACACCGTTACGTATTACAGTTTTAATCACCTCACGTGCCTCCATAATCCAATAATTCAGTCGCAGTGTAGCAAATAGTAAAGTCAAACCACAATGTAGATTTTTAAGGTGGTAATCACGTATCAGTTTGATAACAATAGGCATGTCCTTACGCAAACTTATTTGATGTTGACACTCATAGGGTATGGCAGCATTGGCCAATCTGCCTCCTATACGTAATACATCATCAACAAGGATTATAGGATACAGTTTTCTAAACCTCTTATTAGATACACCACGGCCTAGAAGGATATCTCGAATTGATTCAGCAAAATGTAGATTCTGATAATAGGCAAAGATACGTAATTTAGTTTGGTTTAGTTCAAGTGGCTGCAACACAGATATTGCAGATTGTAAAACAGATTGCCGCATGCGGTAATGCTTAAATAGATTACAGCATCGCAACCCAACAACACACGCACTAATTCCGCCCAATTGGAAATGCGCTCGTTTAGACAGCTAATAACATCTATATCAGATGCAATGCTAAGTAGAACCAGTTGTTTAGTTAACCTCATTTCCTCATTAGTAGAGTATAAGGTTTACCCTCAGGCCAAAAGGCTTCATTTTCGCATAGCCATGATGGACCATTAAACCACGCAGTGTCTTCAATTAAGACACTCACTTTTATACCCCTACTAGCAACATCGGCGGGGTTATGTTTGCTAAGAACATATTTTCATTCAGCATTTGGCGTAGTTTCTAAGATGAACGCAGTACGATGATTAATAAAAGTTTTCTACTTAGGTGGATGAGCAGATATCCAAGCCAAGAGAGTTTTACTGTCTGAGCAAGACACAATGCGAGCATGCGGCATACGGATAAATTGAGCAACATAGGCGAATAATTGTGCAAGCAGATGTGCTGCATATAGATCCAGTATAGGAATTGAAACCTCACCAAGAGGTGGTTTTAGCTAAAACTAGATTAGTAGATATATGTCCAGAATCATCTACCTTTCGACAATAGATAACAGCAGCATAGGCAGCATTAGAAGCATCACAAAAGCCCTGAAAAGACACATTATCACTAGTGGAACAAAGGTATCTAGGTATTCTTAAACAATGAATCAAGTTAAATTCAGACAGCAAGGAGTAGGCAGTGTTTTGCACATCAGTAGGCAGTATATCATCCCAATCACGTTGTAGGAGCCACAATTGTTGGATAAGAATTTTAAGACTTATTACAACACGTGAAATCCAACCCATTGGATCAAAAATTTTAGAAATTTCAGATAATAGGTTCCTTTTAGTATTAATATTATATTCAGCTGTGGAGGCTTTATATGAAAAGCAATCTATATTAGGTATCCACACAATACCAAGGCACACAGTAAGACTAGCAGGTACATTAACCATATTCACAATTTTATCACCATTTGGAATATTCAGTGAGATTCAATCATCGTTAGCAGCCCAGTTAGAGAGATGAAAGCCGCCAGCCGTAAGCAAGATGTATAGTTGTGACACTAACTCCTGAGCATGCTTTACATTATTAGCACCAGTCATACAGTCATCGACATAAAAACTTTCTTTCAGTGCAGAACAAACTATTGGATAGTTACGATTTTCATCTTCACTTAGTTGTAGTAAAGTACGCATAGATAGATATGGAGCAGCAGTGGTTCCATATGTAACAGTTGTAAACTATAGTGTTTAATCTCATCCTCGACATTTTCACGCCACAGAATACGTTGAAAATCACGATCACATTCCTGCACATCAATCATGCGGAACTTTTGCTTAATATCAGCAGAAAGGCAAAATTTATAACACCTGAATCTCAAGGGATCCTAGTAAATCTTGATTCAGCTTAGGGCCTTTAAGAAGGTTATCATTTAGCGACAAACATTAGAAGATTTGCAAGATCTATCAAATACTACACGTAGCTTAGTAGTGATACTACTTCCTTTTATTACAACATGGTGCGGAAGGTAGTACATATTTGGAGCAGTTTTATTCATATCACTCATAGAAACCAATTCCATATGACCTAGTTCAAAGTACTCAAGGTACTCACGCATAAATCATACAAAACAAGTAAGAAAACTAAATTTGGCTTAGTCTAAATCTTAAATACCCTCCACCTCTACACGAAAGGGCGTGGCAAATATATATATATGTATATATTGCGCCCTCTAATAGTGTATGTCTTAGCATGTAAGTCTACTTTTACGTTAAATATGGTTTTTTTAAAATTGTGGGCGTATCTGTCATCCGAGTACGCCCATTTTTGGCATATCGATAGAGATAATATTCATAGATATACATACCAAATTTCAAGTTTGTAGCTCATATTTTGTGGTAGATAAATAGATTTTTATCGATTGTGGGCGTGGCTCTTGACCGATTTTGCCCATTTTAAAAAGCGATTTGCGTGCAAAGACTGAAAGTGCCTGTACAAAATTTCAGCTCAATATCTCAAAATTTACGCCCGTGAGAGTGCCAATAACAGACGGACACACGGACACACGGACATATATGTCTAAATCGACTCAGTTTTTGACGCTGATCAAGAATACATATACTTTGTAGGGTCTTTGACGCCTCCTTCTGGGTGTTGCAAACGGAAGAACAAACTTAGTATACCCTCATCACTGAGGTGGAGGGTATAAAAATGTATACATATATATATAAATAAAAAAAATTATGTAGAAAAACAACGAAAAAAACTATGTAAACATATATATAAAATACATAAAAATATATTAGTTACACAGAACAAACTAATATAGAGGAATAATTAAAAAGAAGTGAAAATATTATGGTCGGTCAAGACCATGAAATACCCTACACCACAGTATTATTCATTATGATGTATTTATTATTCATGTACATTAAAAAAGAAAACTAAGTGTTTTATTATTTTTTTAATTGATTTATGTTCATACGTATTCGCGTGTTAATGTTTGAATGGCACCAATCTATATGCGTATTGCTCTTTGTAGTACCACATTCTATTATTGATCTAAAGTTATTAGATGCTATCCATCGTTCTGTATTTAAAGATATATTCCTTCTGCATGTGTTGAAATCTCCTAAAATGATTGTTTTTTTCGTTGCTTTTCTACATAATTTTTTTTATTTATATATATATGTATATATTTTTTGTATAATTCTGTCAGTTTGTTTTCGCGTAAAAAAATTAAAAAATCTTTAACAAACATACAAATAAAGTTTTTCACTTATTTAGGTTTCCAGGAAAAAATATTACCAAAAAAAAAATATTTTACACAAAATACTACAAAAGTACTGTTTAATAATTATTAGTAAAGATTCAAGTATTTCTTTAAATTATAGACTTCAGCAAATTTATTTCATATTTTAAAGTTTTAAAATAGAAATTGCAGGCTAAACTAATGCATATAATTATTATTTTATATATTAATATTAAACTGCTAGTTGCAATTTACATGACTTTGCAGGAAAAAAAAGAAAAAGCAAAAAATGTGTAAGGTATTTTACGCCATATTGTTTTTTTTTATGTTTTGTCAGTGATGTTGTCAAACACAAGTTATAAATAAAACTTTATAAAACAAACTGGAATGCCTTGCTTTTATCTTGAACATTCCGCCAGCCTTGAAATTCGTTCAACAATCCTTAGGTAAAAGATATAGCTTAGTTATTGGTCTCCTAAAGGTGGAGTCCTGCGTTTGAACAGTAGCTACTCTTATTAGACCAACATTACCAGCATGGGTTTCTAGAACTCGTCCTAGTTTCCAAGTGCCAAGAGGCAAATTATCGTCATGTAGTAACACAACATCACCCACAGTTAGGTTTGGTTTCTCCTTCACCCATTTGTTACGTAATTGTAGGGAGAACAAATACTCACTAGACCAACGTTTCCAAAAGGATTGAGTCAACCGTTGTATTAGTCTCCATCTAGTCAGCGCGGATGTTTTCACATGAGTAATATCAGTTTCAGAAACGGCATTCAGTGGTCGCCCAATTAAAAAATGACATGTGTCAGATATGGAATATCATCAAAGTCAGCTTGGACTAGCGGTTTGGAAATAAGCACAGCTTCAATTCTAGCCAAGAGTGTAGTTAATTCTTCAAAGTTTAGTGCAGCTTGGTCAATAGCTCTACGTAAATGAAACTTCATACTTTTAACAGCAGACTCCCATAATCCACCAAAAATGTGGAGCTTTAGGTGGTATAACGTGCCACTGAATTTTCTTAGATGACAAAACATTCAAAAAATTGGCATTATCTTTCATAGAATTTATCAATTTATGAAGCTCATTCAGCTTTCCACTTGCGCCACGGAAATTAGTTCCATTATCACTATATATGTGACCACACAAACCTCTCCTTGAGACGAAGCGATCTAAAGCAGCCATGAAAGCATCAGTACTAAGACTAGTTACAGCGTGAGTTTTATACATAATAGGCCCAGCGTAATCACAACCAACCTCATAAAATGGATAAGCAGCATTCACATGATATTTCGGTAGAGATCCCATCAACTCGTTTAGACAGCTAATAACATCTATATCAGATGCAATGCTAAGTAGAACCAGTTGTTTAGTTAACCTCATTTCCTCATTAGTAGAGTATAAGGTTTACCCTCAGGCCAAAAGGCTTCATTTTCGCATAGCCATGATGGACCATTAAACCACGCAGTGTCTTCAATTAAGACACTCACTTTTATACCCCTACTAGCAACATCGGCGGGGTTATGTTTGCTAAGAACATATTTTCATTCAGCATTTGGCGTAGTTTCTAAGATGAACGCAGTACGATGATTAATAAAAGTTTTCTACTTAGGTGGATGAGCAGATATCCAAGCCAAGAGAGTTTTACTGTCTGAGCAAGACACAATGCGAGCATGCGGCATACGGATAAATTGAGCAACATAGGCGAATAATTGTGCAAGCAGATGTGCTGCATATAGATCCAGTATAGGAATTGAAACCTCACCAAGAGGTGGTTTTAGCTAAAACTAGATTAGTAGATATATGTCCAGAATCATCTACCTTTCGACAATAGATAACAGCAGCATAGGCAGCATAAGAAGCATCACAAAAGCCCTAAAAAGACACATTATCACTAGTGGAACAAAGGTATCTAGGTATTCTTAAACAATGAATCAAGTTAAATTCAGACAGCAAGGAGTAGGCAGTGTTTTGCACATCAGTAGGCAGTATATCATCCCAATCACGTTGTAGGAGCCACAATTGTTGGATAAGAATTTTAAGACTTATTACAACACGTGAAATCCAACCCATTGGATCAAAAATTTTAGAAATTTCAGATAATAGGTTCCTTTTAGTATTAATATTATATTCAGCTGTGGAGGCTTTATATAAAAAGCAATCTATATTAGGTATCCACACAATACCAAGGCACACAGTAAGACTAGCAGGTACATTAACCATATTCACAATTTTATCACCATTTGGAATATTCAGTGAGATTCAATCATCGTTAGCAGCCCAGTTAGAGAGATGAAAGCCGCCAGCCGTAAGCAAGATGTATAGTTGTGACACTAACTCCTGAGCATGCTTTACATTATTAGCACCAGTCATACAGTCATCGACATAAAAACTTTCTTTCAGTGCAGAACAAACTATTGGATAGTTACGATTTTCATCTTCACTTAGTTGTAGTAAAGTACGCATAGATAGATATGGAGCAGCAGTGGTTCCATATGTAACAGTTGTAAACTATAGTGTTTAATCTCATCCTCGACATTTTCACGCCACAGAATACGTTGAAAATCACGATCACATTCCTGCACATCAATCATGCGGAACTTTTGCTTAATATCAGCAGAAAGGCAAAATTTATAACACCTGAATCTCAAGGGATCCTAGTAAATCTTGATTCAGCTTAGGGCCTTTAAGAAGGTTATCATTTAGCGACAAACATTAGAAGATTTGCAAGATCTATCAAATACTACACGTAGCTTAGTAGTGATACTACTTCCTTTTATTACAGCATGGTGCGGAAGGTAGTACACATTTGGAGCAGTTTTATTCATATCACTCATAGAAACCAATTCCATATGACCTAGTTCAAAGTACTCAAGGTACTCACGCATAAATTATACAAAACAAGTAAGAAAACTAAATTTGGCTTAGTCTAAATCTTAAATACCCTCCACCTCTACACGAAAGGGCGTGGCAAATATATATATATGTATATATTGCGCCCTCTAATAGTGTATGTCTTAGCATGTAAGTCTACTTTTACGTTAAATATGGTTTTTTTAAAATTGTGGGCGTATCTGTCATCCGAGTACGCCCATTTTTGGCACATCGATAGAGATAATATTCATAGATATACATACCAATTTTCAAGTTTGTAGCTCATATTTTGTGGTAGATAAATAGATTTTTATCGATTGTGGGCGTGGCTCTTGACCGATTTTGCCCATTTTAAAAAGCGATTTGCGTGCAAAGACTGAAAGTGCCTGTACAAAATTTCAGCTCAATATCTCAAAATTTACGCCCGTGAGAGTGCCAATAACAGACGGACACACGGACACACGGACATATATGTCTAAATCGACTCAGTTTTTGACGCTGATCAAGAATACATATACTTTGTAGGGTCTTTGACGCCTCCTTCTGGGTGTTGCAAACGGAAGAACAAACTTAGTATACCCTCATCACTGAGGTGGAGGGTATAAAAATGTATACATATATATATAAATAAACAAAATTATGTAGAAAAACAACGAAAAAAACTATGTAAACATATATATAAAATACATAAAAATATATTAGTTACACAGAACAAACTAATATAGAGGAATAATTAAAAAGAAGTGAAAATATTATGGTCGGTCAAGACCATGAAATACCCTACACCACAGTATTATTCATTATGATGTATTTATTATTCATGTACATTAAAAAAGAAAACTAAGTGTTTTATTGTTTTTTTAATTGATTTATGTTCATACGTATTCGCGTGTTAATGTTTGAATGGCACCAATCTATATGCGTATTGCTCTTTGTAGTACCACATTCTATTATTGATCTAAAGTTATTAGATGCTATCCATCGTTCTGTATTTAAAGATATATTCCTTCTGCATGTGTTGAAATCTCCTAAAATGATTGTTTTTTTCGTTGCTTTTCTACATAATTTTTTTTATTTATATATATATGTATATATTTTTTGTATAATTCTGTCAGTTTCTTTCTTTAACAAACATACAAATAAAGTTTTTCACTTATTTAGGTTTCCAGGAAAAAATATTACCAAAAAAAAATATTTTACACAAAATACTACAAAAGTACTGTTTAATAATTATTAGTAAAGATTCAAGTATTTCTTTAAATTATAGACTTCAGCAAATTTATTTCATATTTTAAAGTTTTAAAATAGAAATTGCAGGCTAAACTAATGCATATAATTATTATTTTATATATTAATATTAAACTGCTAGTTGCAATTTACATGACTTTGCAGGAAAAAAAAGAAAAAGCAAAAAATGTGTAAGGTATTTTACGCCATATTGTTTTTTTTTATGTTTTGTCAGTGATGTTGTCAAACACAAGTTATAAATAAAACTTTATAAAACAAACTGGAATGCCTTGCTTTTATCTTGAACATTCCGCCAGCCTTGAAATTCGTTCAACAATCCTTAGGTAAAAGATATAGCTTAGTTATTGGTCTCCTAAAGGTGGAGTCCTGCGTTTGAACAGTAGCTACTCTTATTAGACCAACATTACCAGCACGGGTTTCTAGAACTCATCCTAGTTTCCAAGTGCCAAGAGGCAAATTATCGTCATGTAGTAACACAACATCACCCACAGTTAGGTTTGGTTTCTCCTTCACCCATTTGTTACGTAATTGTAGGGAGAACAAATACTCACTAGACCAACGTTTCCAAAAGGATTGAGTCAACCGTTGTATTAGTCTCCATCTAGTCAGCGCGGATGTTTTCACATGAGTAATATCAGTTTCAGAAACGGCATTCAGTGGTCGCCCAATTAAAAAATGACATGTGTCAGATATGGAATATCATCAAAGTCAGCTTGGACTAGCGGTTTGGAAATAAGCACAGCTTCAATTCTAGCCAAGAGTGTAGTTAATTCTTCAAAGTTTAGTGCAGCTTGGTAAAATGAAACTTCATACTTTTAACAGCAGACTCCCATAATCCACCAAAAATGTGGAGCTTTAGGTGGTATAACGTGCCACTGAATTTTCTTAGATGACAAAACATTCAAAAAATTAGCATTATCTTTCATAGAATTTATCAATTTATGAAGCTCATTCAGCTTTCCACTTGCGCCACGGAAATTAGTTCCATTATCACTATATATGTGACCACACAAACCTCTCCTTGAGACGAAGCGATCTAAAGCAGCCATGAAAGCATCAGTACTAAGACTAGTTACAGCGTGAGTTTTATACATAATAGGCCCAGCGTAATCACAACCAACCTCATAAAATGGATAAGCAGCATTCACATGATATTTCGGTAGAGATCCCATCAATTGTTCATTAGAATGCACATTATACTTATGATAAACGACACCGTTACGTATTACAGTTTTAATCACCTCACGTGCCTCAATAATCCAATAATTCAGTCGCAGTGTAGCAAATAGTAAAGTCAAACCACAATGTAGATTTTTAAGGTGGTAATCACGTATCAGTTTGATAACAATAGGCATGTCCTTACGCAAACTTATTTGATGTTGACACTCATAGGGTATGGCAGCATTGGCCAATCTGCCTCCTATACGTAATACATCATCAACAAGGATTATAGGATACAGTTTTCTAAACCTCTTATTAGATACACCACGGCCTAGAAGGATATCTCGAATTGATTCAGCAAAATGTAGATTCTGATAATAGGCAAAGATACGTAATTTAGCTTGGTTTAGTTCAAGTGGCTGCAACACAGATATTGCAGATTGTAAAACAGATTGCCGCATGCGGTAATGCTTAAATAGATTACAGCATCGCAACCCAACAACACACGCACTAATTCCGCCCAATTGGAAATGCGCTCGTTTAGACAGCTAATAACATCTATATCAGATGCAATGCTAAGTAGAACCAGTTGTTTAGTTAACCTCATTTCCTCATTAGTAGAGTATAAGGTTTACCCTCAGGCCAAAAGGCTTCATTTTCGCATAGCCATGATGGACCATTAAACCACGCAGTGTCTTCAATTAAGACACTCACTTTTATACCCCTACTAGCAACATCGGCGGGGTTATGTTTGCTAAGAACATATTTTCATTCAGCATTTGGCGTAGTTTCTAAGATGAACGCAGTACGATGATTAATAAAAGTTTTCTACTTAGGTGGATGAGCAGATATCCAAGCCAAGAGAGTTTTACTGTCTGAGCAAGACACAATGCGAGCATGCGGCATACGGATAAATTGAGCAACATAGGCGAATAATTGTGCAAGCAGATGTGCTGCATATAGATCCAGTATAGGAATTGAAACCTCACCAAGAGGTGGTTTTAGCTAAAACTAGATTAGTAGATATATGTCCAGAATCATCTACCTTTCGACAATAGATAACAGCAGCATAGGCAGCATAAGAAGCATCACAAAAGCCCTAAAAAGACACATTATCACTAGTGGAACAAAGGTATCTAGGTATTCTTAAACAATGAATCAAGTTAAATTCAGACAGCAAGGAGTAGGCAGTGTTTTGCACATCAGTAGGCAGTATATCATCCCAATCACGTTGTAGGAGCCACAATTGTTGGATAAGAATTTTAAGACTTATTACAACACGTGAAATCCAACCCATTGGATCAAAAATTTTAGAAATTTCAGATAATAGGTTCCTTTTAGTATTAATATTATATTCAGCTGTGGAGGCTTTATATGAAAAGCAATCTATATTAGGTATCCACACAATACCAAGGCACACAGTAAGACTAGCAGGTACATTAACCATATTCACAATTTTATCACCATTTGGAATATTCAGTGAGATTCAATCATCGTTAGCAGCCCAGTTAAAGAGATGAAAGCCGCCAGCCGTAAGCAAGATGTATAGTTGTGACACTAACTCCTGAGCATGCTTTACATTATTAGCACCAGTCATACAGTCATCGACATAAAAACTTTCTTTCAGTGCAGAACAAACTATTGGATAGTTACGATTTTCATCTTCACTTAGTTGTAGTAAAGTACGCATAGATAGATATGGAGCAGCAGTGGTTCCATATGTAACAGTTGTAAACTATAGTGTTTAATCTCATCCTCGACATTTTCACGCCACAGAATACGTTGAAAATCACGATCACATTCCTGCACATCAATCATGCGGAACTTTTGCTTAATATCAGCAGAAAGGCAAAATTTATAACACCTGAATCTCAAGGGATCCTAGTAAATCTTGATTCAGCTTAGGGCCTTTAAGAAGGTTATCATTTAGCGACAAACATTAGAAGATTTGCAAGATCTATCAAATACTACACGTAGCTTAGTAGTGATACTACTTCCTTTTATTACAACATGGTGCGGAAGGTAGTACATATTTGGAGCAGTTTTATTCATATCACTCATAGAAACCAATTCCATATGACCTAGTTCAAAGTACTCAAGGTACTCACGCATAAATCATACAAAACAAGTAAGAAAACTAAATTTGGCTTAGTCTAAATCTTAAATACCCTCCACCTCTACACGAAAGGGCGTGGCAAATATATATATATGTATATATTGCGCCCTCTAATAGTGTATGTCTTAGCATGTAAGTCTACTTTTACGTTAAATATGGTTTTTTTTAAATTGTGCGCGTATCTGTCATCCGAGTACGCCCATTTTTGGCATATCGATAGAGATAATATTCATAGATATACATACCAAATTTCAAGTTTGTAGCTCATATTTTGTGGTAGATAAATAGATTTTTATCGATTGTGGGCGTGGCTCTTGACCGATTTTGCCCATTTTAAAAAGCGATTTGCGTGCAAAGACTGAAAGTGCCTGTACAAAATTTCAGCTCAATATCTCAAAATTTACGCCCGTGAGAGTGCCAATAACAGACGGACACACGGACACACGGACATATATGTCTAAATCGACTCAGTTTTTGACGCTGATCAAGAATACATATACTTTGTAGGGTCTTTGACGCCTCCTTCTGGGTGTTGCAAACGGAAGAACAAACTTAGTATACCCTCATCACTGAGGTGGAGGGTATAAAAATGTATACATATATATATAAATAAACAAAATTATGTAGAAAAACAACGAAAAAAACTATGTAAACATATATATAAAATACATAAAAATATATTAGTTACACAGAACAAACTAATATAGAGGAATAATTAAAAAGAAGTGAAAATATTATGGTCGGTCAAGACCATGAAATACCCTACACCACAGTATTATTCATTATGATGTATTTATTATTCATGTACATTAAAAAAGAAAACTAAGTGTTTTATTGTTTTTTTAATTGATTTATGTTCATACGTATTCGCGTGTTAATGTTTGAATGGCACCAATCTATATGCGTATTGCTCTTTGTAGTACCACATTCTATTATTGATCTAAAGTTATTAGATGCTATCCATCGTTCTGTATTTAAAGATATATTCCTTCTGCATGTGTTGAAATCTCCTAAAATGATTGTTTTTTTCGTTGCTTTTCTACATAATTTTTTTTATTTATATATATATGTATATATTTTTTGTATAATTCTGTCAGTTTCTTTCTTTAACAAACATACAAATAAAGTTTTTCACTTATTTAGGTTTCCAGGAAAAAATATTACCAAAAAAAAATATTTTACACAAAATACTACAAAAGTACTGTTTAATAATTATTAGTAAAGATTCAAGTATTTCTTTAAATTATAGACTTCAGCAAATTTATTTCATATTTTAAAGTTTTAAAATAGAAATTGCAGGCTAAACTAATGCATATAATTATTATTTTATATATTAATATTAAACTGCTAGTTGCAATTTACATGACTTTGCAGGAAAAAAAAGAAAAAGCAAAAAATGTGTAAGGTATTTTACGCCATATTGTTTTTTTTTATGTTTTGTCAGTGATGTTGTCAAACACAAGTTATAAATAAAACTTTATAAAACAAACTGGAATGCCTTGCTTTTATCTTGAACATTCCGCCAGCCTTGAAATTCGTTCAACAATCCTTAGGTAAAAGATATAGCTTAGTTATTGGTCTCCTAAAGGTGGAGTCCTGCGTTTGAACAGTAGCTACTCTTATTAGACCAACATTACCAGCACGGGTTTCTAGAACTCGTCCTAGTTTCCAAGTGCCAAGAGGCAAATTATCGTCATGTAGTAACACAACATCACCCACAGTTAGGTTTGGTTTCTCCTTCACCCATTTGTTACGTAATTGTAGGGAGAACAAATACTCACTAGACCAACGTTTCCAAAAGGATTGAGTCAACCGTTGTATTAGTCTCCATCTAGTCAGCGCGGATGTTTTCACATGAGTAATATCAGTTTCAGAAACGGCATTCAGTGGTCGCCCAATTAAAAAATGACATGTGTCAGATATGGAATATCATCAAAGTCAGCTTGGACTAGCGGTTTGGAAATAAGCACAGCTTCAATTCTAGCCAAGAGTGTAGTTAATTCTTCAAAGTTTAGTGCAGCTTGGTAAAATGAAACTTCATACTTTTAACAGCAGACTCCCATAATCCACCAAAAATGTGGAGCTTTAGGTGGTATAACGTGCCACTGAATTTTCTTAGATGACAAAACATTCAAAAAATTAGCATTATCTTTCATAGAATTTATCAATTTATGAAGCTCATTCAGCTTTCCACTTGCGCCACGGAAATTAGTTCCATTATCACTATATATGTGACCACACAAACCTCTCCTTGAGACGAAGCGATCTAAAGCAGCCATGAAAGCATCAGTACTAAGACTAGTTACAGCGTGAGTTTTATACATAATAGGCCCAGCGTAATCACAACCAACCTCATAAAATGGATAAGCAGCATTCACATGATATTTCGGTAGAGATCCCATCAATTGTTCATTAGAATGCACATTATACTTATGATAAACGACACCGTTACGTATTACAGTTTTAATCACCTCACGTGCCTCCATAATCCAATAATTCAGTCGCAGTGTAGCAAATAGTAAAGTCAAACCACAATGTAGATTTTTAAGGTGGTAATCACGTATCAGTTTGATAACAATAGGCATGTCCTTACGCAAACTTATTTGATGTTGACACTCATAGGGTATGGCAGCATTGGCCAATCTGCCTCCTATACGTAATACATCATCAACAAGGATTATAGGATACAGTTTTCTAAACCTCTTATTAGATACACCACGGCCTAGAAGGATATCTCGAATTGATTCAGCAAAATGTAGATTCTGATAATAGGCAAAGATACGTAATTTAGCTTGGTTTAGTTCAAGTGGCTGCAACACAGATATTGCAGATTGTAAAACAGATTGCCGCATGCGGTAATGCTTAAATAGATTACAGCATCGCAACCCAACAACACACGCACTAATTCCGCCCAATTGGAAATGCGCTCGTTTAGGCAGCTAATAACATCTATATCAGATGCAATGCTAAGTAGAACCAGTTGTTTAGTTAACCTCATTTCCTCATTAGCAGAGTATAAGGTTTACCCTCAGGCCAAAAGGCTTCATTTTCGCATAGCCATGATGGACCATTAAACCACGCAGTGTCTTCAATTAAGACACTCACTTTTATACCCCTACTAGCAACATCGGCGGGGTTATGTTTGCTAAGAACATATTTTCATTCAGCATTTGGCGTAGTTTCTAAGATGAACGCAGTACGATGATTAATAAAAGTTTTCTACTTAGGTGGATGAGCAGATATCCAAGCCAAGAGAGTTTTACTGTCTGAGCAAGACACAATGCGAGCATGCGGCATACGGATAAATTGAGCAACATAGGCGAATAATTGTGCAAGCAGATGTGCTGCATATAGATCCAGTATAGGAATTGAAACCTCACCAAGAGGTGGTTTTAGCTAAAACTAGATTAGTAGATATATGTCCACAATCATCTACCTTTCGACAATAGATAACAGCAGCATAGGCAGCATTAGAAGCATCACAAAAGCCCTGAAAAGACACATTATCACTAGTGGAACAAAGGTATCTAGGTATTCTTAAACAATGAATCAAGTTAAATTCAGACAGCAAGGAGTAGGCAGTGTTTTGCACATCAGTAGGCAGTATATCATCCCAATCACGTTGTAGGAGCCACAATTGTTGGATAAGAATTTTAAGACTTATTACAACACGTGAAATCCAACCCATTGGATCAAAAATTTTAGAAATTTCAGATAATAGGTTCCTTTTAGTATTAATATTATATTCAGCTGTGGAGGCTTTATATGAAAAGCAATCTATATTAGGTATCCACACAATACCAAGGCACACAGTAAGACTAGCAGGTACATTAACCATATTCACAATTTTATCACCATTTGGAATATTCAGTGAGATTCAATCATCGTTAGCAGCCCAGTTAGAGAGATGAAAGCCGCCAGCCGTAAGCAAGATGTATAGTTGTGACACTAACTCCTGAGCATGCTTTACATTATTAGCACCAGTCATACAGTCATCGACATAAAAACTTTCTTTCAGTGCAGAACAAACTATTGGATAGTTACGATTTTCATCTTCACTTAGTTGTAGTAAAGTACGCATAGATAGATATGGAGCAGCAGTGGTTCCATATGTAACAGTTGTAAACTATAGTGTTTAATCTCATCCTCGACATTTTCACGCCACAGAATACGTTGAAAATCACGATCACATTCCTGCACATCAATCATGCGGAACTTTTGCTTAATATCAGCAGAAAGGCAAAATTTATAACACCTGAATCTCAAGGGATCCTAGTAAATCTTGATTCAGCTTAGGGCCTTTAAGAAGATTATCATTTAGCGACAAACATTAGAAGATTTGCAAGATCTATCAAATACTACACGTAGCTTAGTAGTGATACTACTTCCTTTTATTACAGCATGGTGCGGAAGGTAGTACACATTTGGAGCAGTTTTATTCATATCACTCATAGAAACCAATTCCATATGACCTAGTTCAAAGTACTCAAGGTACTCACGCATAAATCATACAAAACAAGTAAGAAAACTAAATTTGGCTTAGTCTAAATCTTAAATACCCTCCACCTCTACACGAAAGGGCGTGGCAAATATATATATATGTATATATTGCGCCCTCTAATAGTGTATGTCTTAGCATGTAAGTCTACTTTTACGTTAAATATGGTTTTTTTTAAATTGTGCGCGTATCTGTCATCCGAGTACGCCCATTTTTGGCATATCGATAGAGATAATATTCATAGATATACATACCAATTTTCAAGTTTGTAGCTCATATTTTGTGGTAGATAAATAGATTTTTATCGATTGTGGGCGTGGCTCTTGACCGATTTTGCCCATTTTAAAAAGCGATTTGCGTGCAAAGACTGAAAGTGCCTGTACAAAATTTCAGCTCAATATCTCAAAATTTACGCCCGTGAGAGTGCCAATAACAGACGGACACACGGACACACGGACATATATGTCTAAATCGACTCAGTTTTTGACGCTGATCAAGAATACATATACTTTGTAGGGTCTTTGACGCCTCCTTCTGGGTGTTGCAAACGGAAGAACAAACTTAGTATACCCTCATCACTGAGGTGGAGGGTATAAAAATGTATACATATATATATAAATAAACAAAATTATGTAGAAAAACAACGAAAAAAACTATGTAAACATATATATAAAATACATAAAAATATATTAGTTACACAGAACAAACTAATATAGAGGAATAATTAAAAAGAAGTGAAAATATTATGGTCGGTCAAGACCATGAAATACCCTACACCACAGTATTATTCATTATGATGTATTTATTATTCATGTACATTAAAAAAGAAAACTAAGTGTTTTATTGTTTTTTTAATTGATTTATGTTCATACGTATTCGCGTGTTAATGTTTGAATGGCACCAATCTATATGCGTATTGCTCTTTGTAGTACCACATTCTATTATTGATCTAAAGTTATTAGATGCTATCCATCGTTCTGTATTTAAAGATATATTCCTTCTGCATGTGTTGAAATCTCCTAAAATGATTGTTTTTTTCGTTGCTTTTCTACATAATTTTTTTTATTTATATATATATGTATATATTTTTTGTATAATTCTGTCAGTTTCTTTCTTTAACAAACATACAAATAAAGTTTTTCACTTATTTAGGTTTCCAGGAAAAAATATTACCAAAAAAAAAATATTTTACACAAAATACTACAAAAGTACTGTTTAATAATTATTAGTAAAGATTCAAGTATTTCTTTAAATTATAGACTTCAGCAAATTTATTTCATATTTTAAAGTTTTAAAATAGAAATTGCAGGCTAAACTAATGCATATAATTATTATTTTATATATTAATATTAAACTGCTAGTTGCAATTTACATGACTTTGCAGGAAAAAAAAGAAAAAGCAAAAAATGTGTAAGGTATTTTACGCCATATTGTTTTTTTTTATGTTTTGTCAGTGATGTTGTCAAACACAAGTTATAAATAAAACTTTATAAAACAAACTGGAATGCCTTGCTTTTATCTTGAACATTCCGCCAGCCTTGAAATTCGTTCAACAATCCTTAGGTAAAAGATATAGCTTAGTTAATGGTCTCCTAAAGGTGGAGTCCTGCGTTTGAACAGTAGCTACTCTTATTAGACCATCATTACCAGCATGGGTTTCTAGAACTCGTCCTAGTTTCCAAGTGCCAAGAGGCAAATTATCGTCATGTAGTAACACAACATCACCCACAGTTAGGTTTCTCCTTCACCCATTTGTTACGTAATTGTAGGGAGAACAAATACTCACTAGACCAACGTTTCCAAAAGGATTGAGTCAACCGTTGTATTAGTCTCCATCTAGTCAGCGCGGATGTTTTCACATGAGTAATATCAGTTTCAGAAACGGCATTCAGTGGTCGCCCAATTAAAAAAGGACATGTGTCAGATATGGAATATCATCAAAGTCAGCTTGGACTAGCGGTCTGGAATTAAGCACAGCTTCAATTCTAGCCAAGAGTGTATGTAATTCTTCAAAGTTTAGTGCAGCTTGGTCAATAGCTCTACGTAAATGAAACTTCATACTTTTAACAGCAGACTCCCATAATCCACCAAAAATGTGGAGCTTTAGGTGGTATAACGTGCCACTGAATTTTCTTAGATGACAAAACATTCAAAAAATTAGCATTATCTTTCATAGAATTTATCAATTTATGAAGCTCATTCAGCTTTCCACTTGCGCCACGGAAATTAGTTCCATTATCACTATATATGTGACCACACAAACCTCTCCTTGAGACGAAGCGATCTAAAGCAGCCATGAAAGTATCAGTACTAAGACTAGTTACAGCGTGAGTTTGTTGCGGGATCAATGCAACGAAAGACATAGAAAAAAACAGCTGACCTACTGAACAAAAAGGCGGCAACGCTGGATAAAGGAAAGTGAGAGTGAGAGAAGGGGTCGTGGAAAGGATCGGACAGACAAATAGAAATAGTTGCTAAGCAAACATACAAAAGACATATATGTATAACCCAATCATGTAACGACAAGTGTAAGTCCAGTTGCAATAATCCAAGGGCTGGAAAAGTACCGTAGGAATAGAAGATGAGGTAGCTTATTAAAAAAGATTTTAGGGTTTTTGCGGGGAGTCTATGTTAAGACGTCATGGTGTAAAGGCTGATAAGTAAAAAGAAAAGAAAAATATATATATATCAAGAAGTGAATAATTTGATAAAACAATTTGCAAGAATATAGAATGACGAAAGCTAGGTGCAAAGAAGATAAGGTGCAGCAATTTTGACTAAATCCGAGGGAGGTATAAACCGTTCCAGCCACGGATCATTACAAGTGGACGTGGATAATTGCAGCTAAGTCAAATTACTTGTGTATCAATTGTTGAAACAACTCGATTTATATAAAGCTATTCAATTGAATTCATTTTTTTTCTATGCATATGTTTATTTATACCCACAGTTATGTATGTGGATCATTGTTTGTAAAAATATTGTGGGGCCCCGTGTAATCTATTATAATATTCAATGTTTCAATTAATTAATTAAATCTTTGTAACGTGCATGTACTAAACGGCAATGAGAATGTGTGAATAGTGTGTATTTGGTGGGGAGAAAGGGGAATTCCTCGGGTAGGTTATGTAAGCGGGTAAGTGCCACTCATTGTTTGCGATCTAGTGGGGGATCAAACGGCAAAAAAAAAAAAAAAATTAGTAAAATTGGTCCCATGGTTGGGCGGGTAAAAGATCGGGGAAGGTACATCTACTCCCCAATGTGTTTGTGGATGACCGGAGCGGTTATTTGTTATTGCGTGCGGCCACATTCGGGTTGAGATCATCACCCCTGAGATAATTGAGCTAGCGAGAGCAAGTCGCATGTCATCTTAGGCAATGGCCGCTCAACACGTATATAACAAATATGGCGCCCAAGAAAATAAAAATGAATTTCCTTTATCATAATGACATCGATATGAATTTAAATCCGTCCGTGAATGAAATTAACAGGAAATTGCTAGTCAATTGATATAAGTTAGGGGATATCCGCTACCAACAATGGTTGGGTCGAGTCCGTCGTATGCCCTGCTTTATATCAAAAGAAAATAAAAGCAAAAGTCCTTTGTAATTTCAATTTGAGTTAGTATTGGTTATTTCTTTTTGGTTTTGGTAATATATGATTTGAACAGGCAAACCTATAGGTTCAGTCGAACCATATTAGCAGTGTCTGTTCTATTTGGTTGACTACGCGCAGCTCATGCCTTTTTGATTAAAGGATCCATGATAGTGCGGGTAGTAAGCCAACATCACGGATGTGTTAACAGGAATCGCTCCTGACCATGCACGAGCAACTGGAGCCTAATGAGTGGCGTTATAATTTTTTTGTCAGCTTGGTTGCAATAGTTACCATTTTTTTTTCATGACTGCTCGAGGAGGACCTACCCCCCCCCATAGAAATTTTTAGTAAAGAAATTGAACTACTGCCCAAGTATAATTTTTTATAGTACTTATAAACGTGAAAATTGACAAAATCATTTTTAACTATTGTCACCTAAGACAACAACATCGTTTTTCAGTATATATCTCTTGTTTTGCTACAAAAAAAAAATATATAGAATAAAATTAAGGCACCCTGTCTTAAGTCTAATACGCTCCTTTTATATAATTCACGTGCATAATTGCATATGTCAATATAGTAAAGTATACAATCGTAGATAGTATAGTTCAGACTCGATATTTTCATATCAGTAATAATTATAATAACAATAATAATACAATAATTTGACCGCGTTTTTATCAAACGAATAATTTATCATTTGTGCGTTTTAGATACCGAAGCACTATCGAATAATATTGATAATTTAAATTCTTTCCATTTTATACATGCATGCAGTTATTGTGTGAATCGTTTTATTATAAACCATATTGGATAATCACTTAACAAAAGATATTTTTTTTATGTACTTTTATTCTTTCTATCTGAATGCGTTTGTATTGATTATATTATACAGTAAAGAAAAAACCATAGTATATTTTAATGATTTATTAACTGAAAATAAACAAATATTAAATAGAAGTATTACACATAGTTTGACCGAGACAAGACTCATCTGTAAAGCTGCACAAAGACTCCCACAGATATAAGTTCAAATAATTCAGCCCCAACACCAATCATCAAAAAAAAAAAAAAAAAAACCAACAGTAAGAATGGCGCGAAAAATGGATGAACCGAGTATGCATGACCTTTCCGAAACGATACTGATCAGACAGGTGCCGCAAACAGATACGACCGCGAGTGTACAGCAGCGGGCCAAACAACAACAACAACAAACAGATACCGAATATGTATCGGTAACAGAAGAAAGAGTAGCGCGCTTAGAGCAAAACATCAGTGAGGAGATAAATCACCTAAAAAAAACATTAAATGAAATGGTAATAGCGATGCAACAATCATATATACGAGTAGACAGTATACCTTCGAGTGTCAATGCCACAAGGGAACACCCAAATAATCGCCAACATAATGAAGCACTCCCGCAGGCATCAACGTCGCAAAATAATAATCAAATGGCACCGACGCAAGACGCTACGAGGATAAGGA
The DNA here is from genome assembly GCA_963971445.1 of Ornithomya chloropus. Lineage (NCBI taxonomy): Eukaryota > Metazoa > Arthropoda > Insecta > Diptera > Hippoboscidae > Ornithomya > Ornithomya chloropus. The sequence goes on from OZ020531.1 coordinate 33,235,577, forward strand.
TTGATAAATGGGGTTTAGTGTTCGATGGAAACATCCATCAGATGTCCATCGAGGATTTTATATTCCGCCTGCAAAATCTTCGTGAGCAGTACGGTATACCATGGGACAAAATATTAATAGATTTCCACATGCTAGTGATCGGCGTAGCTCGTGATTGGTATTGGTTGTATGTACGAACGAACCGTGTATTGCACTGGAGCATACTGAAAACAGCCCTATTGACGCAATACAGATCCACCCGCTCGAATTTTGAAGTCATGCGTGACCTAGTCGACCGACGGCAACGCCCAAATGAGACGGTTGATGCATTTTTTCACGCAATGCAGAAGCTTAGGGTGAGTGCTACGCAAGTAATACCTGAAGCAGACATGATTAAGATATTAAAGCGCAACCTCAATGAATCTATTGGGAGAATAATTTACCCGATGACCGTATTTTCGGTCGAAGAGTTGCGGACTGAGTGTAAGGCGGTCGAAAAGACTTTCCCTTCCGCACGCGCAACACCACCCATGAAATCCAACCACTGGATGGTGACAATTACGATTACCACCAAATCGAGAGCCTATCCAAGCCAGAAGCCGCAGAAGTCATGCGTGACAAAGACCACCGAACACTACTCACCTGCTGGAATTGCAAGCAGCTTGGTCACACTTTTGTGGAATGCCCGTCCATAAAACGGTCACTATTATTATCGTTGTGGTTATCCCAACGTCATAACGCCGCGATGTCCGAAGTGTTCGGCGGGAAACCCGCGGAGGAGCGCTGTGGCCCAGGGGACGCAACGTTCGGCAAAGATCCCCGTAGTTCACGAAGACAAGACACATCAAACACAATAATAACAGCCAGCAATCAGAAAATTGCAATGAGACGCCATGACTTTCCACTTCATCAGCGTCGACGAAATTACAACATAGTAAGAAAACGCATCAGGGGTAGCAGTGACAAAGAAATTTCCTCAAGCGTTCGTAAAGTCCGGGAAATATTTAAATTAAAAAAACGTGAACATAGGAGAATGGTCGAAGCAATCAGACGAGCCGGCTGTACTTCAAGTGACCCGAGGATATATTTAGATATTGAGGTGCAAGGTGAGAAAATAAGCGCACTGCTGGATAGTGGTGCGTCTGTTAGCATACTAGGTAAAGGATGCAGGGAGTTAATCAATTCATTAAACCTAGAAATTAAATATAAGACGTCGAGCTTACGCACCGCCAGCGGACAAACACACCGTATTTTAGGTAAAACGGATACAATAGTTAAATATAACAACACGGTTAAAACCAATACGTTTTATTTATGCCCCGATTTGGAGCAAATTGCTTACCTGGGCATTGACTTCTGGCGAGCCTTCGACCTAGCGCCAAAACTATGTAGTGTTAATCAGTGTGCAGAAGTCAATATGTACAACTTGGAGCCACCGTTAACCAACAAAGGTATTATGAAACCTCACAACTTGTCCGCAGAGCAGCGAAGGGCTTTGCAAAAGGTGGTTGACTCATTCCCAGCGTTTGAAAGGGATGGGTTAGGCTCCACAAAACTTGAAAAACATAAAATCGAATTAATACATGGAGCTTAACCGGTTAAAGAAAAGAACTATCCACTTTCACCAGCGGTACAACAAATCGTTTATGCTGAAGTAGATAACATGTTAGCCCTTGGCGTGATAGAAGAATGTAACAGCCCGTGGAATAACCGCACCACAATAGTAAGAAAACCAAATAAAAATCGATTATGTTTAGATGCACGCAAATTAAATAGAGTTACAGTAAAAGATGCTTACCCATTACAGAATATAGACGGCATCCTTAGCAGAATAGACGAAACCTATTTTATAAGCAGCGTGGATCTAAAATATGCATTCTGGCAAATTGAATTGGAAGAAGAATCCAGGGCTTGTACAGCTTTTACCGTGCCTGGCCGCCCGCTTTACCAATTTAAGGTTATGCCGTTCGGACTGTGCAATGCAGCTCAGCGCCTATGTCGTCTTATGGACAAAGTGATACCGCAACGGCTAAAAACGAACGTGTTCGTATATTTAGACGACTTGCTAATTATATCAAACAATTTTAATAAACACCTTGAATTGTTATCAGAGGTAGCGAAATGCCTGAAAGAAGCAAATCTTACAATTGGTCTTCAGAAATCCCAGTTTTGTTTTCAAGAATTAAAATATCTTGGGTACATTGTCGGAGGAGGTACGCTCAGGACGGATCCGGATAAAATAGACGCAATAAGAAAAATAAGGTTGCCCCGAAACGCACGGGAAGTACGTAGTTTCCTTGGAACGGCCGGATGGTACAGGAGATTCGTAAAAGACTTCTCTATCATCTCAGCACCATTGACTGACACCCTAAAAAAACAAAAGAAGTTCAATATGACCAAGGAGGCAATAGAGGCGTTTGAAAATTTAAAACTGGCCTTAACATCAGCCCCAGTGCTCCGACATGCCGATTTTAAACGACCGTTTATCATCCAGTGTGATGCTTCAAGTTACGGAATTGGCGCAGTACTATCGCAGAAATACGATAATGGAGTAGAGCATCCGATAGCGTTCTTTTCAGCGAAGTTAAATGCTGCCCAAAGAAATTATACTGTGACAGAAAAGGAGTGTTTAGCGGCTGTATCAGCAATAAAAAAATTTCGCCCATACATCGAAATGATTACGATAGTCACCGATCACGCCAGTTTGAAATGGCTGATGACGCTGAAAGATTTAAGCGGCAGATTAGCTAGATGGTCGCTGCAGTTGCAAGCGTTCGATTTCACCATCGAGCATCGAAAAGGTTCCGATAATGTTGTTGCGGATACGTTATCACGTTTTGTAGACGAGATAAATACAACCGATCCGGTAGATATATTAGGGTTGAAACAACAGAGTTCGAAAGTGAGGAGTATTTGCAACTCATAAAAGAAATTGAAAGAAATAAAGAAAATTTGCCCGATTTGTGCGTAAAAGATGGTGTAGTTTATAAACGCATAATACAAAACTATGACGGCGCGTTCGCGGAAAACGAATGGAAGGTATGGATCCCGGATAACCTGACCAACGCACTTATAGAAAACACGCATTTGCCAGAAACAGCAGCGCATGGCGGCATAACAAAAACACTTGAACGACTGAGGCGAAATTATTATTGGCCTGGAATGGCTAAGCAAGTACGCACCTACATAAGAAATTGCCAAACCTGCAAGGAATCAAAAACAACCAATCAGAACCTGCGGCCGACAATAGGTAACGAAGTAATTACGGAACGTCCTTTTCAAAAATTATATATAGACTTTTTGGGCAAATATCCACGATCGAAAAGAGGCAACGCATACATCTTGGTAGTAGTGGATCACTTCAGCAAATTTATCTTTTTAAAATCCATGAAAGAGGCCACGGCCAACAATGTAATACAGTTTCTTAAACATCGTATATTTCACACCTTCGGAGTACCCGAAACAATACATACGGATAATGGTAAACAATTTGTATCAAATAATTTTGCACAATTTTTGAAAGCCTACAAGGTGACTCACCTTAAAACTGCCGTGTACGCACCTCAATCTAATGCTGCTGAACGTGTTAATCAATCCGTACTCAACGCGATAAGGACGTATCTCGAATATGATCAACGTGACTGGGACATGTACCTAACAGAGGTTGAATGTGCGATACGAAATTCTGTACACGCAGCAACAGGCACTACCCCATTTTTTGCATTGTTTGGTCAGCACATGTACACGAGTGGTGCGGATTATGAGATAAAATGCCTACAGAGGAACGACCGAATGAACCTAATACATGAACAAATACGCGTAAATATGCATACAGCTTACAACAATAGCGCCAGGAGATATAATAAAAAAGCACGAATAACTAAATTTATACCCGGACAGGAAATATACCGACGCAACTTTGTCCTCAGCAACTTCAAAGATAGGATCAATGCAAAGTTCTGCAAGAAGTATATTAAATGTAGAGTCGTGCGTCCTATTGGCAATAACGCATACGAATTAGAGACAATGCAAGGCAAGCCGATTGGCGTTTACCATGCTAAAGACCTAAAGGTTTGAAACAAAATATATAGAAGAATAGATGACGACATGTGTGCTATGCCATGCTCTCCCCTCGCCACAAGCATATATCTAGGCGTCAACAGCCTGCTACAGTAAGAAGAGCAAGGATAAATGAGCGCCAATAAACTGAATGCCCGGCTGTGTAAGTTCTCAGGGTGTGAGAATGCCCCACGTTGTGCTCTTTGTAAAGTCACTTATAGGAAAAAAAAAAAGGGGGAAATTAAAAGGAAACTTTACCCGCACACCACTGCTTCTTGTCAACCAGTTCCAAAGCATTGGAGTTTTGTTGCGGGATCAATGCAACGAAAGACATAGAAAAAAACAGCTGACCTACTGAACAAAAAGGCGGCAACGCTGGATAAAGGAAAGTGAGAGTGAGAGAAGGGGTCGTGGAAAGGATCGGACAGACAAATAGAAATAGTTGCTAAGCAAACATACAAAAGACATATATGTATAACCCAATCATTTAACGACAAGTGTAAGTCCAGTTGCAATAATCCAAGGGCTGGAAAAGTACCGTAGGAATAGAAGATGAGGTAGCTTATTAAAAAAGATTTTAGGGTTTTTGCGGGGAGTCTATGTTAAGACGTCATGGTGTAAAGGCTGATAAGTAAAAAGAAAAGAAAAATATATATATATCAAGAAGTGAATAATTTGATAAAACAATTTGCAAGAATATAGAATGACGAAAGCTAGGTGCAAAGAAGATAAGGTGCAGCAATTTTGACTAAATCCGAGGGAGGTATAAACCGTTCCAGCCACGGATCATTACAAGTGGACGTGGATAATTGCAGCTAAGTCAAATTACTTGTGTATCAATTGTTGAAACAACTCGATTTATATAAAGCTATTCAATTGAATTCATTTTTTTTCTATGCATATGTTTATTTATACCCACAGTTATGTATGTGGATCATTGTTTGTAAAAATATTGTGGGGCCCCGTGTAATCTATTATAATATTCAATGTTTCAATTAATTAATTAAATCTTTGTAAAGTGCATGTACTAAACGGCAATGAAAATGTGTAAATAGTGTGTATTTGGTGGGGAGAAAGGGGAATTCCTCGGGTAGGTTATGTAAGCGGGTAAGTGCCACTCATTGTTTGCGATCTAGTGGGGGATCAAACGGCAAAAAAAAAAAAAAATTAGTAAAATTGGTCCCATGGTTGGGCGGGTAAAAGATCGGGGAAGGTACATCTACTCCCCAATGTGTTCGTGGATGACCGGAGCGGTTATTTGTTATTGCGTGCGGCCACATTCGGGTTGAGATCATCACCCCTGAGATAATTGAGCTAGCGAGAGCAAGTCGCATGTCATCTTAGGCAATGGCCGCTCAACACGTATATAACAAGTTTTATACATAATAGGCCCAGCGTAATCACAACCAACCTCATAAAATGCATAAGCAGCATTCACATGATATTTCGGTAGAGATCCCATCAATTGTTCATTAGAACGCACATTATACTTATGATAAACGACACCGTTACGTATTACAGTTTTAATGACCTCACGTGCCTCAATAATCCAAATATTCTGTCGCAGTGTAGCAAATAGTAAAGTCAAACCACAATGTAGATTTTTAAGGTGGTAATCACGTATCAGTTTGATAACAATAGGCATGTCCTTACGCAAACTTATTTGATGTTGACACTCATAGGGTATGGCAGCATTGGCCAATCTGCCTCCTATACGTAATACATCATCAACAAGGATTATAGGGTACAGTTTTCTAAACCTCTTATTAGATACACCACGGCCTAAAAGGATATCTCGAATTGATTCAGCAAAATGTAGATTCTGATAATAGGCAAAGATACGTAATTTAGCTTGGTTTAGTTCAAGTGGCTGTAACACAGATATTGCAGATTGTAAAACAGATTGCCGCATGCGGTAATGCTTAAATAGATTACAGCATCGCAACCCAACAACACACGCACTAATTCCGCCCAATTGGAAATGCGCTCGTTTAGACAGCTAATAACATCTATATCAGATGCAATGCTAAGTAGAACCAGTTGTTTAGTTAACCTCATTTCCTCATTAGTAGAGTATAAGGTTTACCCTCAGGCCAAAAGGCTTCATTTTCGCATAGCCATGATGGACCATTAAACCACGCAGTGTCTTCAATTAAGACACTCACTTTTATACCCCTACTAGCAACATCGGCGGGGTTATGTTTGCTAGGAACATATTTTCATTCAGCATTTGGTGTAGTTTCTAAGATGAACGCAGTACGATGATTAATAAAAGTTTTCTACTTAGGTGGATGAGCAGATATCCAAGCCAAGAGAGTTTTACTGTCTGAGCAAGACACAATGCGAGCATGCGGCATACGGATAAATTGAGCAACATAGGGGAATAATTGTGCAAGCAGATGTGCTGCATATAGATCCAGTCTAGGAATTGAAACCTCACCAAGAGGTGGTTTTAGCTAAAACTAGATTAGTAAATATATGTCCACAATCATCTACCTTTCGACAATAGATAACAGCAGCATAGGCAGCATAAGAAACATCACAAAAGCCCTGAAAAGACACATTATCACTAGTGGAACAAAGGTATCTTGGTATTCTTATACAATGAATCAAGTTAAATTCAGACAGCAAGGAGTAGGCAGTGTTTTGCACATCAGTAGGCAGTATATCATCCCAATCACGTTGTAGGAGCCACAATTGTTGGATAAGAATTTTAAGACTTATTACAACACGTGAAATCCAACCCATTGGATCAAAAATTTTAGAAATTTCAGATAATAGGTTCCTTTTAGTATTAATATTATATTCAGCTGTGGAGGCTTTATATGAAAAGCAATCTATATTAGGTATCCACACAATACCAAGGCACATAGTAAGACTAGCAGGTACATTAACCATATTCACAATTTTATCACCATTTAGAATATTCAGTAAGATTCAATCATCGTTAGCAGCCCAGTTAGAGAGATGAAAGCCGCCAGCCGTAAGCAAGATGTATAGTTGTGACACTAACTCCTGAGCATGCTTTACATTATTAGCACCAGTCATACAGTCATCGACATAAAAACTTTCTTTCAGTGCAGAACAAACTATTGGATAGTTACGATTTTCATCTTCACTTAGTTGTAGTAAAGTACGCATAGATAGATATGGAGCAGCAGTGGCAGCTAATATTGGCATCTTTAAATTTAGTGTCCCCCAACAGCGTGACATTTCGTCTTTCAAAATGCAATTACCGGCTAATCTTTATAATCTGGTTTCGAATAAAGTTTTTTGGCCTGAAGGGATTTTCATTAAGGACTTTGTTCCACGTAAAAGAGCTGTGGTGTCGCTTATTTCCAATCCGGTTGATAATGTTCCAAAAAACTGAACAGTGTCCTGTCTTTTCTGTACCAAAACGTGCGTGGGTTGAATACTAAATTGTCAACTTTACTCCTTAACACTCTTAACTGTGACTACCACATTGTTGCCTTCACTGAAACCTGGCTTAAGCCAGGGATCCATGATTCTGAAATCTTTTGCACTAGTTATCAGGTTTACAGGGAGGATAGGATTGGAAAAGTGGGCGGTGGTGTACTCATTGCTATTTCTAATTCCTTCTCTTCTCGTAAACTTGATTTTTCTATTCCTCTTGATATTGAATTTATTTGTGTTCAATTACGAGTCGGTAGTATTTTTGTTTATATTACTTGCTCATACGTTCCACCGTCATCTAATATCGATATCTATTTAAAGCACTTTACCTTCATCTCTGACGTGTGTTCTCGGTTAAGACCGAATGATTTAATCCTTGTATTGGGTGATTTCAACTTACCTGATGTAACGTGGACTTTTGATATGGAGTGTGGGTATTTTTCACCCATTAGCTACCCCTCATATTATGAAGATATCTTTGAGTCAATTTTTGATCTCAGCTTAATGCAATTAAATCAGGTATCAAATGTTAATGGTCGGCTATTAGACTTGGTCTTTTCTAATACAAATAATCTAACTATTTTACGGGCATCTCCTCTTGTTACACCTGAAGATACCCATCATCCTTCTATTTCTATTTTGCTAAATGTATCTATTGGTGAGATTAATAACAATAATAGTTCAACCAATACTCGTTACCTCTTTCATAAAACTGATTACAAAGCGTTATCTGACTGTTTGTCTAATGTGGTCTGGGATTTGAGTTATAAGAACATTGATAATTGTCTGTCCGTTATATATGAAAAACTTTTTTTTGCTATTTCCCTAAGTGTACCAGTAGGATTAAGTCATGGGGCACAAGGTTGCCCTGCCTGGTTTTCGGATGATTTGAAATCCATCAGAAATAGAAGGAATAAGTTTTTTAAGCGTTATAAGAGAACTGGTCTCTCTGCGGATTATATCATTTATATCAAAGAAATGCGTAAATTTAATACTGTTAACAAGAAATGTTATGACGATTATGTTCTGAAAATGAAAAACAGAATATTAAGTGATCCGAGAAAGTTTTATGATTTTGTTAACTCCAAAAGAAGGGTTAAAGAATTTCCATCATATATGTACTACAATAATATTGAATCTTCCAACCCCTTTGAAATATGCAATTTCTTTGCAGATTTTTTTGCAAACTGTTATAGTGATAAAATTATCGCTTCGGATGCTTATCCTTATTATATTGAATCGTTCAATATCTTTCCCCAAGTACGTTTTTCGGAATCAGAAGTACTTAACGCTCTGAGGTCCATAAAAAGATCTTATTACCCTGGACCCGATGGTATACCGTCATGTATTATCATCTATTGTGCCGATATTTTAAGTGCACCATTAACAGCCATTTTTAACAATTGTCTCAACAATGGGTACTTTCCTAATATTTGGAAGGAGTCATACATAATACCACTTTTTAAAACAGGTTCGCGAAATTTGATCAGTAATTATAGGGGTATATCTAAACTTAGCGTTATCCCTAAACTATTTGAACGCCTATTAGTGAATAGACTTCAACCATACATCTTTTCAATCTTATCGCCCGCTCAGCATGGTTTCATTAAAGGTAAATCTACAACAACTAACCTTCTTGAACTAGCATGTTGTATATTTCGTTCATTTTCTGAGAAAACTCAAACTGATGTGTTATACACTGATTTTTCTAAAGCTTTTGACAAAGTTTCGCATTCCCTTCTATTATATAAGTTGAATCGTATAGGTCTCCCGCTTAATCTGGTGCAATGGGTTAGGTCTTATATCTCTGGGCGAACCCAACGTGTTCTTTATCAGGGTTACGTATCTTCTATTATTAATGTGTCATCTGGTGTACCGCAAGGCAGCCATCTGGGGCCTTTGTTGTTTATCCTATTTATTAACGATCTTCCGTCATGCATTAGGCATTCTAATATTTTAATGTTTGCCGATGATGTTAAAATTTTTCACTCATATCATTCCCTTGGTGGTAGTGCGTTGTTACAGTCAGATCTGGTGGAATTGGTTAAGTGGTCTAAGTTTAATGGTATGATATTAAACTTAGACAAGTGTAAAAAAATTACATTTTCAAGGTATGCTCCAATAAATGTGGATTACTTTATTGGCAATCATAGGTTGGAACATGTTTCATTTTTTAAAGATCTTGGTGTTATCCTGGATCCGAAACTTAACTTTAATCTCCAAATCCGCTCCGTCGTTAATAAGTCTAAATGTCTTTTAGGATTTGTAAAGCGTTGGTCTAAAGAATTTTTGGATCCATACGTGACCAAATCTCTTTATGTTGCATTAGTACGTCCGGTTCTTGAATATGCAGTTGTCGTGTGGTCGCCTAAGTATAATTTATATAAGGATAGTATTGAATCCGTGCTGAAGTCCTTTTTACGATTTGCTTTACGCGGTTTAGGTTGGGACCCCCAAATACCTTTACCACCCTATGAAAGTCGCTTAAAACTTATTAATATGACTTCGCTGTCAAATAGACGTATTTGGTTAGGTGTCTCTTTTTTCATTAAACTTTTGAACGGTGAAGTTAACTGTCCTGCTTTGTTGAACGAAGTATATATTAATGTGCCCAAAAGATGTAGTAGGCATTTTGTGTTAATTAAACTGTCACAGTGTCGCACCAATTACGAGATGTTTCACCCATTGAGGGTTATATCCAGTTGTTTTAATGAGTACTATTATTTATACGATGGATCACACAGATCCATCGAGAGTATTAAAAGTTTAATATTAAATTAATAAGATGCCGGATTGCTTTCTCCTTTTTTTTTTTTTTTCTTTTTTTTTTTTACATTTCATTTTATTATTTACATGATTTGTATTATTGTTGGTTACTTTCTAGTTCTTAAACATGCTAGTTCTTAAGTATTATAGTTTATTATTAATTAGATTCTAATCTGTTGCAGCTGCGGATGTTGTTGTTGTTGTTGTTGTTTCGGCGGTTTGCTGTTTTGCTGACTTTAGTTTTAAGTATATATAAAATAAAAAATTATTCTATTCGTTTTTTTTTTTTTTTTTTTTTTTTTTTTAATGAATTGGCTGTATATTTAGCTAAGTTTCGATAAATAAATAAATAAATAAATGTAACAGTTGTAAACTATAGTGTTTAATCTCATCCTCGACATTTTCACGCCACAGAATGCGTTGAAAATCACGATCACATTCCTGCACATCAATCATGCGGAACTTTTGCTTAATATCAGCAGAAAGGCAAAATTTATAACATCTGAATCTCAAGGGATCCTAGTAAATTTTGATTCAGCTTAGGGCCTTTAAGAAGATTATCATTTAGCGACAAACATTAGAAGATTTGCAAGATCTATCAAATACTACACGTAGCTTGGTAGTGATACTACTTCCTTTTATTTCAGCATGGTGCGGAAGGTAGTACACATTTGGAGCAGTTTTATTCATATCACTCATAGAAACCAATTCCATATGACCTAGTTCAAGGTACTCAAGGTACTCACACATAAATTATACAAAACAAGTAAGAAAACTAAATTTGGCTTAGACCAAATCTTAAATACCCTCCACCTCTTCACGAAAGGGCGTGGCAAATATATATATATGTATATATATTGCGCCCTCTAATAGTGTATGTCTTAGCATGTAAGTCTACTTTTACGTTAAATATGGTTTTTTTAAAATTGTGGGCGTATCTGTCATCCGAGTACGCCCATTTTTGGCATATCGATAGAGATAATATTCATAGATCTACATACCACATTTCAAGTTTGTAGCTCAAATTTTGTGGTAGATAAATAGATTTTTGTCGATTGTGCGCGTGGCTCTTGACCGATTTTGCCCATTTGAAATAGCGACCTGCGTGCAAAAACTAAAAGTGCCTGTACAAAATTTCAGCTCAATATTTTAAAATTTACGCCCGTGAGAGTGCCAACAACAGACGGACACACGGACACACGGACATATACTCGTATGTCTAAATCGACTCAGTTTTTGACGCTGATCAAGAATATATATACTTTGTAGGGTCTTTGACGCCTCCTTCTGGGTGTTGCAAACGGAAAAACAAACTTAGTATACCCTCATCACTGAGGTGGAGGGTATAAAAATGTATACATATATATATAAATAAAAAAAATTATGTAGAAAAACAACGAAAAAAAACTATGTAAACATATATATAAAATACATAAAAATATATTAGTTACACAGAACAAACTAATATAGAGGAATAATTAAAAAAAAAATTATAATAAAAAGAAGTGAAAATATTATGGTCGGTCAAGACCATTAAATACCCTACACCACTATATTATTCATTATGATGTATTTATTATTCATGTACATTAAAAAAGAAAACTAAGTGTTTTATTGTTTTTTTAATTGATTTATGTTCATACGTATTCGCATAAGTGTTAATGTTTGAATGGCACCAATCTATATGCGTATTGCTCTTTGTAGTACCACATTCTATTATTGATCTAAAGTTATTAGATCCATCGTTCTGTATTTAAATATATATTCCTTCTACATGTGTTGAAATCTCCTAAAATGATTGTTTTTATATTTGCATTCTCTGCAATAATGTTTTCTAATTTTGTGCTTAATTCTCTCAAAGAAAATCTACTGTTTCTATACAATACCACAATAGTAATGTCATCACATTTAAATGTTACCCTTTCAACACTTTATCAATCAATTAATTATAGATTAAATTATATACCCGGAACTGATCCGAATTTGATTAAAGTTTTGCTTTGCGCGCCAACAGGAAAAGCAGCTTTTGGTATCGGTGGTGCCACCTTAGGCAACTTCCACCCGTGGGAGATAATGGATATTTTGCCCCCCTACAAATTATGCTTACAGCACTATATACGGAACCTTCATATGGGATAGATTTAAATATTTCGAATTAGAGGAAATAATGCATCAAAGAGAAGATGAATCTTTCGCTAGAGCATTAAATAATACGTCTAGTAGTCAAACGACACCAGAAGATATACAAATAATAACGTCTAGAGACTGCAATGAATTGGAAGTCCCAACAGATGTTATTCATTTATTTTTAACTAATGAGGAGACGGATAGATTTAATAGACAGAAATTAGGAGAAATTCCTACTGAGCAATTTATTTCCAATGCGGTTGATTCGGTAAAATCAACGGGACTTACACATGATAATAAAATGCGGATATTGGAAGCCGCGAAGAATTTTAAAACATCAGAATGTTAAGGACTTTCCCAAAGTATAATTTTAAAAACAACTGCTAAGTATATGGTAACGGTAAACATAAACATAAGCGATGGATTGGTGAATGGAGCTACAGGACAATTAATGGCAATAGATTTGGATGTCGCTTACTTTGTGTATAAAATTTGCCGATAAAACTGTAGGAGCTTTAACAAGATCACAAAAAAGAGATCTAACAGATCCACGTTGGACACCACTGGAGAAAGTTGTAAGATCATTTCAATATAAAAGAAATAATTAAGTTATAATTGACAGACGACAATTTCCAGTTGTAACTACAGAAGGTATAACAATACATAAAAGCCAAGGTGCCACATATCAATCTGTTGCTGTACATTTGAAACCGCGAATGAATAGGTCATCACTCTATGTCCCTTGCAGTAGAGCTACCCAAGCCACTGGATTGTATTTGACAGGGAAGTTTACAGCTCCTAGACAATTTTTGGACACAGATGCGGTTCAGATAGAATTGAATAATTTTCGAACGGATAAAAAATTATTAACAAACTTTCACTACTTGGATAACAACGTAAATTCGTTAAAATTTTTTTATCAAAATGTACAAAGCTTACATGCCCATATTGATGATGTGCTACAAGATAAATTATTTCTTCAATGTGATATATTATGCTTTGTTGAAAGTTGGACTTTAAGTCACGAAATTTATAACATTCCAGGCTACACATCTTCGTATGAGGTTGGATAGTGACAAAAATGGAGAGAGGTCTAAGCGTGGAATTATAATATTTGTCAAAAATGAGGGTGTTACAGAAGGTTTCTCATAACTTCAAGATAGAGATTATTTCAGAGCATGCGACGTTTGAAGTGGTAACATTTAAATGTGATGACATTATTGTATAGAAATAGTAGATTTTCTTTGAGAGAATTAAACACACAGTTAGAAAACATTATTGCAGAGAATGCAAATATAAAAACAATCATTTTAGGAGATTTCAACACATGCAGAAGGAATATATCTTTAAATACAGAACGATGGATAGCATCTAATAACTTTAGATCAATAATAGAATGTGGTACTACAAAGAGCAATACGCATATAGATTGGTGCCATTCAAACATTAACACTTATGCGAATACGTATGAACATAAATCAATTAAAACAACAATAAAACACTTAGTTTTCTTTTTTAATGTACATGAATAATATATACATCATAATGAATAATAATGTGGTGTAGGGTATTTCATGGTCTTGACCGACCATAATATTTTCACTTCTTTTTAATTATTCCTCTATATTAGTTTGTTCTGTGTAACTAATATATTTTTATGTATTTTATATATATGTTTACATAGTTTTTTTCGTTGTTTTTCTACATAATTTTTTTTATTTATATATATATGTATATATTTTTTGTACAATTCTGTCACAGTTTGTTTTCGTGTAAAAAAATTAAAAAATCTTTAACAAACATACAAATAAAGTTTTTCACTTATTTAGGTTTCTAGGAAAAAATATTACCAAAAAAAAAAAAAATATTTTACACAAAATACTACAAAAGTACTGTTTAATAATTATTAGTAAAGATTCAAGTATTTCTTTAAATTATAGACTTCAGCAAATTTATTTCATATTTTAAAGTTTTAAAATAGAAATTGCAGGCTAGACTAATGCATATAATTATTATTTTATATATTAATATTAAACTGCTAGTTGCAATTTACATGACTCTGCAGGAAAAAAAAGAAAAAGCAAAAAATGTGTAAGGTATTTTACGCCATATTGTTTTTTTTTTTTTATGTTTTGTCAGTGATGTTGTCAAACACAAGTTATAAATAAAACTTTATAAAACAAACTGGAATGCCTTGCTTTTATCTTGAACATTCCGCCAGCCTTGAAATTCGTTCAACAATCCTTAGGTAAAAGATATAGCTTAGTTAATGGTCTCCTAAAGGTGGAGTCCTGCGTTTGAACAGTAGCTACTCTTATTAGACCATCATTACCAGCATGGGTTTCTAGAACTCGTCCTAGTTTCCAAGTGCCAAGAGGCAAATTATCGTCATATAGTAACGCAACATCACCCACAGTTAGGTTTGGATTCTCCTTCACCCATTTGTTACGTAATTGTAGGGAGAATAAATACTCACTAGACCAACGTTTCCAAAAGGATTGAGTCAACTGTCGTATTAGTCTCCATCTAGTCAGCGCGGACGTTTTCACATGAGTAATATCAGTTTCAGAAACGGCATTCAGTGGTCGCCCAATTAAAAAATGACATGTGTCAGATATGGAATATCATCAAAGTCAGCTTGGACTAGCGGTCTGGAATTAAGCACAGCTTCAATTCTAGCCAAGAGTGTATGTAATTCTTCAAAGTTTAGTGCAGCTTGGTCAATAGCTCTACGTAAATGAAACTTCATACTTTTAACAGCAGACTCCCATAATCCACCAAAATGTGGAGCTTTAGGTGGTATAACGTGCCACTGAATTTTCTTAGATGACAAAACATTCAAAAAATTAGCATTATCTTTCATAGAATTTATCAATTTATGAAGCTCATTCAGCTTTCCACTTGCGCCACGGAAATTAGTTCCATTATCACTATATATGTGACCACACAAACCTCTCCTTGAGACGAAGCGATCTAAAGCAGCCATGAAAGTATCAGTACTAAGACTAGTTACAGCGTGAGTTTTATACATAATAGGCCCAGCGTAATCACAACCAACCTCATAAAATGGATAAGCAGCATTCACATGATATTTCGGTAGAGATCCCATCAATTGTTCATTAGAACGCACATTATACTTATGATAAACGACACCGTTACGTATTACAGTTTTAATGACCTCACGTGCCTCAATAATCCAATAATTCTGTCGCAGTGTAGCAAGTAGTAAAGTCAAACCACAATGTAGATTTTTAAGGTGGTAATCACGTATCAGTTTGATAACAATAGGCATGTCCTTACGCAAACTTATTTGATGTTGACACTCATAGGGTATGGCAGCATTGGCCAATCTGCCTCCTATACGTAATACATCATCAACAAGGATTATAGGGTACAGTTTTCTAAACCTCTTATTAGATACACCACGGCCTAAAAGGATATCTCGAATTGATTCAGCAAAATGTAGATTCTGATAATAGGCAAAGATACGTAATTTAGCTTGGTTTAGTTCAAGTGGCTGTAACACAGATATTGCAGATTGTAAAACAGATTGCCGCATGCGGTAATGCTTAAATAGATTACAGCATCGCAACCCAACAACACACGCACTAATTCCGCCCAATTGGAAATGCGCTCGTTTAGACAGCTAATAACATCTATATCAGATGCAATGCTAAGTAGAACCAGTTGTTTAGTTAACCTCATTTCCTCATTAGTAGAGTATAAGGTTTACCCTCAGGCCAAAAGGCTTCATTTTCGCATAGCCATGATGGACCATTAAACCACGCAGTGTCTTCAATTAAGACACTCACTTTTATACCCCTACTAGCAACATCGGCGGGGTTATGTTTGCTAGGAACATATTTTCATTCAGCATTTGGTGTAGTTTCTAAGATGAACGCAGTACGATGATTAATAAAAGTTTTCTACTTAGGTGGATGAGCAGATATCCAAGCCAAGAGAGTTTTACTGTCTGAGCAAGACACAATGCGAGCATGCGGCATACGGATAAATTGAGCAACATAGGCGAATAATTGTGCAAGCAGATGTGCTGCATATAGATCCAGTCTAGGAATTGAAACCTCACCAAGAGGTGGTTTTAGCTAAAACTAGATTAGTAAATATATGTCCACAATCATCTACCTTTCGACAATAGATAACAGCAGCATAGGCAGCATAAGAAACATCACAAAAGCCATGAAAAGACACATTATCACTAGTGGAACAAAGGTATCTAGGTATTCTTATACAATGAATCAAGTTAAATTCAGACAGCAAGGAGTAGGCAGTGTTTTGCACATCAGTAGGCAGTATATCATCCCAATCACGTTGTAGGAGCCACAATTGTTGGATAAGAATTTTAAGACTTATTACAACACGTGAAATCCAACCCATTGGATCAAAAATTTTAGAAATTTCAGATAATAGGTTCCTTTTAGTATTAATATTATATTCAGCTGTGGAGGCTTTATATGAAAAGCAATCTATATTAGGTATCCACACAATACCAAGGCACACAGTAAGACTAGCAGGTACATTAACCATATTCACAATTTTATCACCATTTGGAATATTCAGTAAGATTCAATCATCGTTAGCAGCCCAGTTAGAGAGATGAAAGCCGCCAGCCGTAAGCAAGATGTATAGTTGTGACACTAACTCCTGAGCATGCTTTACATTATTAGCACCAGTCATACAGTCATCGACATAAAAACTTTCTTTCAGTGCAGAACAAACTATTGGATAGTTACGATTTTCATCTTCACTTAGTTGTAGTAAAGTACGCATAGATAGATATGGAGCAGCAGTGGTTCCATATGTAACAGTTGTAAACTATAGTGATTAATCTCCTCCTCGACATTTTCACGCCACAGAATGCGTTGAAAATCACGATCACATTCCTGCACATCAATCATGCGGAACTTTTGCTTAATATCAGCAGAAAGGCAAAATTTATAACACCTGAATCTCAAGGGATCCTAGTAAATCTTGACTCAGCTTAGGGCCTTTAAGAAGATTATCATTTAGCGACAAACATTAGAAGATTTGCAAGATCTATCAAATACTACACGTAGCTTAGTAGTGATACTACTTCCTTTTATTACAACATGGTGCGGAAGGTAGTACACATTTGGAGCAGTTTTATTCATATCACTCATAGAAACCAATTCCATATGACCTAGTTCAAGGTACTCAAGGTACTCACACATAAATTATACAAAACAAGTAAGAAAACTAAATTTGGCTTAGACCAAATCTTAAATACCCTCCACCTCTACACGAAAGGGCGTGGCAAATATATATATATGTATATATATTGCGCCCTCTAATAGTGTATGTCTTAGCATGTAAGTCTACTTTTACGTTAAATATGGTTTTTTTAAAATTGTGGGCGTATCTGTCATCCGAGTACGCCCATTTTTGGCATATCGATAGAGATAATATTCATAGATCTACATACCACATTTCAAGTTTGTAGCTCAAATTTTGTGGTAGATAAATAGATTTTTGTCGATTGTGCGCGTGGCTCTTGACCGATTTTGCCCATTTGAAATAGCGACCTGCGTGCAAAAACAAAAAGTGCCTGTACAAAATTTCAGCTCAATATCTTAAAATTTACGCCCGTGAGAGTGCCAACAACAGACGGACACACGGACATATACTCGTATGTCTAAATCGACTCAGTTTTTGACGCTGATCAAGAATATATATACTTTGTAGGGTCTTTGACGCCTCCTTCTGGGTGTTGCAAACGGAAGAACAAACTTAGTATACTCTCATCACTGAGGTGGAGGGTATAAAAATGTATACATATATATATAAATAAAAAAAATTATGTAGAAAAACAACGAAAAAAACTATGTAAACATATATATAAAATACATAAAAATATATTAGTTACACAGAACAAACTAATATAGAGGAATAATTAAAAAAAAAATTATAATAAAAAGAAGTGAAAATATTATGGTCGGTCAAGACCATTAAATACCCTACACCACTATATTATTCATTATGATGTATTTATTATTCATGTACATTAAAAAAGAAAACAATTCAATTCGTCACGCACTTCTTGCTTAATTTTATACGGTACTCGCCTGGCTGCACTTATGTCAAATTTAGGATTATCGACTAGATCTATATCGTACTCGAAATTTTTTATACAGCCTAGACCTTCAAATAAAGATTGGTCCAAATCGATCGTGTTAATTCTTTGCACTAAATGTAATGTTTCACATGTGGTAGCGCCAAGTATAGGGTTCACATCAGATTCAATAATTTTAAAATTAATATTTGCATCTTGTTTAGACGTTTTGCATTTTAAAGTGGTTTCACCGATTACTTTGAATTTATAATTGCCAAATGCAATCAAATGTTTTACATAGCATGGACGAATTGAAACTTTTACAGAATTTGCGATTCTTTTGGGCAACACATTGCATTGTGTGCCTGTATCTAACTTCATGATGAATTTTTAATTATTTATTACGACCATTTCATTAAATTTGTCTGTATTTGGTGACATATGTTGACCAATCCTGCCAATAAAAACTTCATCACCCATAAGTACAGGGATGTTATCATATACGGCAGCGACCTGTTTGTTTCGATTTTTGTTGCTTTTGTTCTTAGTGGGACCTGTTTTAGTATTTTTGCACATGCTTTCGAAATGATTTTTTATATTACATTTTTTGCAGACATGACGAAATGCCGGACAATCACGAGCGGCATGGTTTTTTCCACATTTATAGCAATCAAATGTCTTGACCTTACCACTACGTTTGACGAAATTAATGCTTTTCTCCTGCTCCTGATGAATTTCAGCAATTTGTTTTTGCGCCTGTTCCGTGGTTTGGCATATTTGTAGTGCTTTTTGTAAAGTGATGTCTTCGGAAAGGAGCTTTGTGCGTACAACATCGCTCTTTATGCCCAATATAAGCTGATCACGTAAAATACTGTCTGTAAGACTGCCAAACTCGCAGTTTTTTACTTGCAGGCGTAGCCGCGTCATCAATTCGTCTATGGTATCACCTTCCATTTGGGTAATTTTGTGAAACTTATATCGTTTGAATGTTACGTTCAGCTTTGGTATAAAATATGCATCAAATATTTGTTTTGCTTCCGCGAGCGTGTTTGCCTTTTCATTTGTCAGCGAATTGTATATTTCGATTGCTACGGCGCCAATAGCTGACATTAATGTTGCAATTTGAATTCTTTCGCCTTTTGAGGTAATTTCTGTGGCTACTTCGTAATACTCGTATTGCTGTTTCCAAAGCTTCCACTCTTTGCCCATGTCCTTGTCGTGTTCCACGGCAAGTGGTTTTGGTGGCCGGAGGAAGTTGGCTATTCCGAGGCCGTTTTGTACTTGGAAATTATTTTGTGTCATATTTTTTATTAGCACAATATATATAGTTAATTATCCTCAAAAACGAATCGGGTTTCGGCACCATGTGAAGGTTAATGTGAAGCTTTAACCTTACTTATGTTTTATTAGCAACTTATTGATGATTCATTGACAAGACAGAGATATATAATAATATAAAAAGGCTACATATATAAGTATGTTAGAGATGACAAAGAGTTTCACAGGGTTGATGTTGAGGTTTATTTGATATATCATTACAAACTAGTACCTCCATAGAAATAATGCCACAGAGAAGAATTCAAAGTATTAGACAAAGGAGTCGGTTACAAAGATGCGCCAAATACGGATGCGCCAAATACGTGAAAATGTTATTCAAAGATCACGTTATAATAATAATTGGCGCAGGAACCGTAGACAGGATGCCCAATTTCGCAGTCACGAACAATTGCAGGATACTCTTCGGCATCGAAATCTTCGAACAGACTCTGTTTACCGCTATAATGAACGGTTGCGGAATACAGAGAGACGAAATAAGCGCATGCAAAATGACGGATATCGACAAAGGGAACAATCTCGTAATATCAGAAATCATATTATAAGACGGAGCAATATTCATTATCGTGAAGCAGAACAGTTGCGAGACACGGAAAGACGAAGAAATCTCCGCAGCCAAAATGTCAAATATCGAGAAATGGAACAATCTCGTAATACTATAGAACCTATTACGAGGCGGAGCGATATTCATTATCGAGAAGCAAAACAGTTGCGAGACACGGAAAGTCAAAGAAATCTCCGCAGCCAAAATGTCGAATATCGAGAAATCTCGCAATACTATAGAACATATCACGAGGCGGAGCGATATTCTTTATCGAGAAGCCGAGCAGTTGCGAGACACAGAAAGGCGAAGAAATCTTCGCAGCCAAAATGTGGAATATCGAGAAGGAGAACAATCTCGTAATACCGCACAACACGTCTTGAGACGCAACGATTCTCGATATAGGGAAACAGAACGGCTGCGTGATAGAGAGGCAAGGGCGTTGCGTAGACGAGATAACGGTTACCGTGAAATCAAACAATTGAGAAATACAGAACGGAGGCAGTTCCTGCGTTTCCACGTTCGAGAAAATAGGCAACTCCGTGTCGTTTTACATAGAGTCGATGTTAATAATAGATTCTTGGAAAATTCTCGACAAAGAGTACGTAACCAAAACATGCGAGAAAACCGTCTAAGTGAAGAACGTCAAAGATATCAATCGTTGAACAATATCAGACGTCAACAAGACATTTACATTAATTATAATTCCATAATTAAACAAGGTCCAACAATCGTGTGTATATGTTGTGGAGGTTTGTGGTTCCCTCACCAAGTAGAAAAATTAAGTCGTCTAAACATTACAGGAATTGAAGATATAGTTGAAGAAGTATTTTACCTTTCATCTAAATTTCCTTTAGAAAATAACGAGTACAATTTCTGCAAAACGTGTAGTAGATCAGCTAAAAATAAGAGGAAACCACATATATGTCTATCCAACGGATTAGATTATCCGTATGTACCAGAGTGCCTTCAAGGCTTAACAAAAATAGAGGAGTGCTTAATAACAGCTAGGCGGCTAGGCTTTTATGATAATTGTTGCCCTTGGATTTGAACGACAAAGTGCTATTCGCGGTGCTGTCGTTAATGTTCAAGTTTCCGAATATAATATTATAACATCTCTTCCAAGAGAATTACATGAAGCGCAGGTTATTCAGTTGCATCTTAAGCGCCCGATGGAGTATAGGCACGATTACATGACTGAAACGATTAGACCTGCAAAAATTGTTGAAGCGATGCGGTTTTTATTACAACGGAATTATATATAAAGCATGGAATTACACCAGGCGAAGAATGGCTCAGAAATTACAGTCATCAAACTATTATACTTTTTGTTGCAGATGATCAAGATCGAGGCACAATAAATGATATTTTTGAAAACCAAATTCGCAATCAAAATGACGATGAAAATATTGCTCAAAGTGAAATAGATGTTAATGAGTTTGAAATAGAACGACTTAATCCAGGAGGTCAAGAAACTCTACTGGACAACGTACCAGCCAAAAATATACCACTTCATCGAGTCATAATGGCACCTGGTGAAAATCAGCGCCCACTGGACATGATTAACGATGAAGATTCCGAAGAATTATCATTTGCTACAATTTACTGCGGGGAAAAAAGGAAATGCAGGGAAACATATAGCAAAATAATACGATCAGAATTACGAAGATACGATCGAAGAGTTTGTAGGATCGATAAATTATTGTATAGCTACAAAAAATTCGAGTTATTAACAATAAAAAATGCAACATCTATTGCTTTGCGGAAACACGTACGATCCAGAAACATTACTGTTTACAATGCTTTAAATAATAATTTTATGAACAACGTAATTCAACACGATGATGGATATCGTATTTTAAAAGGCGTACGATCATCATCTGCACACTGGGAAGCTCAGAAAAAAAGTTGTAGCTATGATCCGACAATTTGGTCTACCAACTTTCTTTATTACCCTTTCTGCGGCAGAAACCAAATGGACCGAATTATTAGTTATCTTAAAAAAACGGTCGATAAAGTAGATATTACGGAAGAGAATGCTAGAGGTCTTTCATTTGGTGAAAAGGCTAGGCTAATAAGGAGCGATTCTATAACATGTGCCAGATATTTTGATATCAGATTCAGGTAATTATTCAGACTTTTTAAAACGGAGTATGGCGTATTCGAAAATAACTACGTGGAAAAGCACTAATAGAGAGTAGAATTTCAACAAAGAGGATCTCCTCATATTCATGGCATGTTTTGGTTGAAGAATTCACGCAAAATCGATTTAAATAATGATTCAAGTTTCCCAAATGTTATAACAAGTTTATCACAACCGACACAAACAATGAAGAAATAAGGGAATATATGCCATATCAAACGCATAGTCATAACCGGTCATGTTTACGTGATTATAAAGGTACGAAAGTCTGCCGTTATGGTATGCCGTATCCTCCTTTTCCACAAACAGAAATTCTTACGCCACTACCAGAGAATTTTGAGGGTAAGGCTCATTTTAAGGGAAAATTTGAGCAAATCAAATCATTATTAAATGCAAATTTGTGTGAAATGGAAATGAATAACCTAAATAATTTTGAGTCCTTTTTAAGGAACGAACATGTAAACATGACCTATGAAGAATATAAGCTGCCTATTAGAGCAGGTATAAAGGAACCACAAATTTTTTTGCGTAGAAAATTTCAAGATAGGATGATTAATGCGTTTAATAAGAAGATTTTATCTCTTCATCGAGCCGATATGGATATACAGTCCATTTTAGATGACTACGCTTGCTGCAGCTATATTGTCAATTATATAAACAAATCCAATCGTGGCATATCTCGTAGAATACTATGGAAGAAATTTACAAGGGAAATTATACCGTTAAGCAGAAACTGCAACACATTGGGCATAAATTTATTTCGGGTGCTAAAATTTCCGCTGAAGAAGCTGCGTATTGTTGTTTTATTCAGAAATTTATATAAGCACTTGTAAACCTGAGGAGAGAGTGCTTATGTTGCGTTCAAGAGAACAACTTCAAGTTTTACTATTAGAGTCAACGGATATATACGCAAAAGATCTTCTTGACCATTACTTACAAAGACCGGACGAATTAAATGATATGTGCCTAGCCGATTTTGCAGCAAACTATAAATACTCTAGAACAAATCGTAACGTTAGGGCGAGCGAAAATTACGAGGAAAGTCACAGTGACGAAATAGATACTTTGTCGGGTAGATTTCTTCCACTAAAGGACAACAGTGCTTTCATTAAAAGAAAAGTTAAACCACATATTATAAGATACAGGAGATACAACATAAATACTCATAGAACAGATTACCTTAGAGAGCTTGTTATGTTGTACTTTCCATGGAGAAATGAAGAAGAAGATTTGATTCAAAATGACAACGAAGCCACTTACAATATTAATGCAGAAATAATTGATTTGAACAGAAGAAAATATGATACTTTTGAAACACGTGAAAACACAAATAATCAACAAAATGAAAATGCTGATTTAGACGAGGAGTATAGAGTTTTAGGAATTCCAGAAGTTAACCCAAACGTCAACATACTTAACTTGGATGCACGAGATAAAAATGAAGGTTCGTCAGAAGAAACAATACGACTAATAAAACTTCCACCTGTAATATCTCAATCAGATTTGCTGGGTATGATTAGAACTTTAAACTCTAAACAGAAATTATATTTAACGCATGTTATCCATAACATAAAATGTGGGAGTGTGTTTCATGAATACGTAGGTGGAGGAGCCGGAGTTGGTAAAAGCAGGCTAATTGCAACACTTTGTCAATCAATTAATTATAGCTTAAATTATATACCCGGAGCTGATCCGAATTTGATTAAAGTTTTGCTTTGCGCGCCAACAGGAAAAGCAGCTTTTGGTATTGGTGGTGCCACCTTAAATTCGAAGTTTTCACTTCCAGTAAATCAATCAGCGTCGGAAATAAGGCCTTTAAATCATGATACCTTGAATTCATTGTATACAAAACTAATGAGCTTGAAACTCTTAATTATTGATGAAATATCAATGGTAGGAGCAAAAATGTTTTCTCAACTAGACTCCAGGTTAAAACAAATCTTCAAGAGTACAGAGCCATTTGGAGGTATTTCAGTAATAGTATTCGGAGATTTGAGGCAACTTCCACCCGTGGGAGATAAATGGATATTTTGTCCCCCTACAAATGATGCTTACAGCACTATATACGGAACCTTCATATGGAATAGATTTAAATATTTCGAAATCGGTTAAGAGCCACGCCCACAATCGACAAAAATCTATTTATCTACCACAAAATATGAGCTACAAACTTGAAATTTGGTACGTACATCTATGAATATTAGCTTCATCAATATGCCAAAAATGGGCGATGGATAGCATCCGCAATAAGTTATTATTATTAATAATAGATTGTGGTACTACAAAAAGCAATACGCATATAGATGGTGCCTTTCAAACATTAACACTTGCAACATTTATGCGAATACGTATGAAAAATTCATAGTCATCATGATGCTATATGTGTATGTGTAAAAAGAATAACTAAATAATTTTATAAACATATTTTTAGTTATTTTATTGTTGTTAAATATGTGATATTAAAATCTTCTGAAGAATTAAAGAAAATATAAATAAACATAAATCAATTAAAACAACAATAAAATACTTAGTTTTTTTTTTAATGTACATGAATAATACATCATAATGAATAATACATTGGTGTAGGGTATTTAATGGCGGGCTTGATCGACTATAATATTTTCACTTGATTATTTATAGCTTTGCCAGTTGATGTTGGTACAAATGCTGGCGTTGTTTAATGCTCTTTGTTTACTCCTGATTGCAGGTTATATTTAAGGGTTGCTTGTGGAATAGCAACAATAACACTCATCTACACATATTACATGCATAGAAAGCAATATTTCCGCAAACATACACACACGCACACACATAGTCGCATATTGTTACATACGTACACATCTGGGGCATTTAGCGATTGCCACGATGGTTGTGTATGTTGTGTTATTGGTGATAAATCACAAATCAACAAGTTAACATCGCGGATTCACATTGAACCTGGTTGCTGCTCTTATAACACTACTAATGTTGGAATATAGCACTTACAACTAACTATTCACAGTCATTCTTCTACCATCGTGATGCTGTGATTGTATCATTTTCTGTATTAAAAAATTAAATTGAAATGAAAATTATTTCCAACTTAACAACAACACATTAAAACAACCAACAATATCAACGCCTCATAAACTCAAATAGATTAATCGAAAATTTTGACTAAATGATGAAAATTCCAACAAATTTCTAATTATGTAAAATTTATCTTAAAAAGAAAAAAGGAAAATGTTATTCACTCGAATTTTCCAATAATTTTGAATTCCGAGACAAATCTAAAAATGAATAGAAGGAATTCTCCAACACTCGCCTGTTCTCAAGGTAAAAAAAAAAAATCAACAAATAAAATTATTAAAAATAATTGAATTAATTTTTTATACCATTATGATTAAAATTTTATCCACGTTATTCATGATCACCGTGGGTAAAGACATTGCTGAGTGAGTTTTATAAATAAATTTTGTTTTTCGTTCAATTTTTGTGGAGAATGTAATCTGCTGCAAATATTAAAGTGACTTTCCTTAAAATGAAGCACAAACATACATAAAGTGGTTTAACTTTGGACCTTTTAGAACCTTAGAAAAAAAGATTGTATCTAGGTACTTCCTTTAAATTCACCAACTTTGTTAAGTGAAATAAATTTCCATATTCCAAGTCGAAATATCTGCCAATCTACCTAACACATTGTAGAGCAAACTATGAATTTTACAGTCCTTTCCGCCGTTTATTAAAAGATTACAATGATTATTATTTCTTACTTGATCCATCAGATACCTTAAAAACTGTGCAAAAAAAACTTTTAAATTATCTGTGGTTGCCAAACTTTCACCTTTTGTACATGTAATTGTACTTTTAGATATAATTTATATTTAAGTAGTACATTATATATATACATGTCATACATAGTGTAATTTAGTTTAAGCTTAGACTAAGTGTTTTTTCAGAAGGTGTATCGATCCTGATTGTTGTTGTTTGTTGTTGATTCATCGTTGTTGAATTGCAAATGTATAATTTAAATTTAGATTTAAGCAAAATTGAAACTATTATACTTAACTATCTATTATTATATATAACTTGTAGCTAACAACATTAATGAAATAAAGAAAGAAAGAACTTTTTGGTTCTAAAATTTTTAATTTAAAATGTTTTGAAAAGTTTCTCAGTTTTTTTGCAGTCAAGTGCTCAACGAAAAGTCCTTTTTATATATTTCAGAGCCCCGATTTAACAATTGAATTATTAATTATATAAAAAATTAATCATGCGTGTGTTAATATTTTTAATTCGATATTTTTTGTCTGTACGTCCATCAAAGAAATACTTGAAATGCAATTTATTTAAATTTAGCTTAAGCCAAAACTTAAATACCGTCCGCACTTATGTACAAATTGTGGGTGTGATTACGCTCTTAATATGTTACGCATTAACTTGTGAGTCGAGTTTCTCGCTTTTTAAGATATTTTGTACATTAAGGACGCTTATGTTATACGAAGCACACACGGGCACATCGATAAATATTATAATATGTTTCAACTTTATAGCTAAATTTTTCTTGCAGTTACATAAATATTTGTCGACTATGAACGCGACCCTCAGTTGATTTCGCCCACTTTAAATAAGGATCTCTGAAACTAGAAATGTCCATATAAAATTTCTTCTCAACATCGTAAGTATTATAACTGTGAGAGTGTAACCAAGGGACAGATATATGGACAGACGTACAAGTCTAGATTGAGATTTTGATTTAATTAAATTGGTTTGTAATTTATATAATAACTAATTGCTTGTATGAATGAATAAATAATTAAACAAATAATAATTAAATAAAACAAGTAAGAAAACTAAATTTGGCTTAGACCAAATCTTAAATACCCTCCACCTCTACACGAAAGGGCGTGGCAAATATATATATATGTATATATTGCGCCCTCTAATAGTGTATGTCTTAGCATGTAAGTCTACTTTTACGTTAAATATGGTTTTTTTAAAATTGTGGGCGTATCTGTCATCCGAGTACGCCCATTTTTGGCATATCGATGAAAATAATATTCATAGATCTACATACCACATTTCAAGTTTGTAGCTCAAATTTTGTGGTAGATAAATAGATTTTTGTCGATTGTGCGCGTGGCTCTTGACCGATTTTGCCCATTTGAAATAGCGACCTGCGTGCAAAAACTAAAAGTGCCTGTACAAAATTTCAGCTCAATATCTTAAAATTTACGCCCGTGAGAGTGCCAACAACAGACGGACACACGGACATACAGACATACATGTCTAAATCGACTCAGTTTTTGACGCTGATCAGTGGGATCTCTGACGCCTCCTTCTGGGTGTTGCAAACGAAAAACAAACTTAGTATACCCTCATCATTGAGGTGGAGGGTATAATAATGGAATAATTATTAATATATGTATGCACTAAACTTCAAATTCTTAGCTAAATGTTTGTGGCAGATTACAGAGTCTGCCCATTTTAAATAACGATTTGCCTGCACAAACTAAAAGTGTACAAAATTTTAGCTCATCAATTGCCTCTTTCTGCACAACGTACCTTTTTCATCTTGTCATATATAGATATTGGTTACATTACAACAATAACATATTAAACAATTATGAAATTTATATCACTCACTCTGTGTTATGGGCGTAGGGGACAAGCGGCAATAATGATGTGTAAAGTAATTGAATTAAATTATATTTGACTCAATCAACAATCTTAATATTCAGATCACAACATTAAAAAAAAAATCAGTTTAGGAAATTCTATTAACACTTTGGTTGTTTGTATTGTTACGAGCAGGCATAAACGTAACGTATGGGCAACAAGCAAAATCGGGGTTGAGAAATGGGAAAAAAAAAGGATAAAACTTGAGTGGTTGTGGGTTCTACAATGCAGAGTATTCTTCCCTTAAAAGTTAACTAGTGAAAATGCAAACATATGACGTTAATCCCGTCGGCATTAAAACGCAGTTGGTGTTCCTTTCTGGAACAAAACAATGTTTGAAATAGTGTGTAAGCACTTGCTCATGTGTTTGGTTTGGCTAAGCAACATTCTCAACTCAAGGTACATAATGTATAGAAGGAGGAAACAAGTTGATGGAATCAACTATAAATTGAATAACTATTCAAAAGTCTGACATTTACAAAGACGCATAGACAGACATGCGTTTAGGCTGGGTGCTTCAGATGCCTCAACTTCGGCCAGCTCTTGTAAAAGCAAATGTGACTACAGCCGACACTGCCTGCGATGCGGCAAAGAAGGGCACGCGGCAAAAAATTGTAAAGACGCATTGTGTTGTATTCTATGCAAAGATACCAAAAATAGACACCACTTTACAGGCGGGACGTCGTGCCCATCATACCGTAAAGCAATGCAAAATTGTTCCAAAGCTCATAGATGAGAATTCTCAGGTAAATCTAAATCATTGTGAAGCTGCTCAAGAGCTCTTATACCAAACAGTTAGGGAACTTAACGTTGACATCGCATTATTAAGTGAACCATATAGACCCCCTCAGTATCCTAGATGGTTATCGGATGCTACTAACTCAGTTGCGGCTTGGGTTGTTAAGGACACTCCTTCGCAAATGCCAGCTTTCATCAGAAATGGGATGGTGTGCATAAATGTCTCCAGCATATTCATGTACAGCTGTTATATGGCTCCACGGCTCACACTCAGTGAGTTTAAGTCAAGCATTGACCAACTGGCTGGAAACCTAAAAGAAGAGTTTTAGTTGCAGGCGACTTTAACGCTTGGGCTGTTGAGTGGGGATCCCGCAGGACTAATGAAAGAGGACAGAGTATCCTCGAATATTTTTCCCAGCTTGATCTAGTCTTACTAAGTAGAGGTAATGGGAACACCTTTGAAAGAAATGGTCGTGGATCGGTAATAGACATTGCCTTTGCCAGCCCAAGTGGAGAATATCGGATGTCTTCACATACAGCGATCATAAAGCTGTAATAATTGATATAGACCTGCCTATGACCTGCAATAGATCTATTAGTAGTTGGCCTGCTTGGAACATTACTGACCTAAATGCGGAGGTTTTTGAAATAATGCTTAGTGACGTAAATGTCAGTGGCAATGCAGAAGAGATGGCTGAACAATTGATCAGAGCAATTAAAAATGCGAGCGATGCATCTATGCCAAAGAAAAAAAGGTTAAATAAACGCAATCCTGTCTACTGGTGGAATAGTGAAATAGCGCAGTTGCGTATAGACTGCAATAGGGCAAGAAGAGCATATACAAGAAGTCGGGGCCAACCTGAAAATGAGTACTTCAGACATGTACTCAAATACAAAAAAAAAATGCCTAAAGTTGGCAATCAGGAAGAGTAAGCGTGAAAGTTTGAACAAATTATAAGATGAGTTGAAACATAACCCATGGGGTACTGCTTATAAGCTTGCACTCAAAAAGCTAAAGAGCTTCAGTGACGTACCACCCTCTGACCCACTAGTTTTAGAATCTATAGTAGCAGATCTATTCCCTCAGCAACAAAGTGTTAGTAGGAGCACTATTAGTAGTCGCGAAGATGCAGTTGAAATGGAGGATACTAATAATGAGGAACTTAAAGACTTAGTTAAATCCTTTGGTAATAACAAGGCACCAGGCCCTGATGGAATACCTACTTTAATTCTTAAGCTGGCTGTGGAAAATAGACCTGACATTTTCACGAACGTTTTCAACAAATGCCTAAGACAGGGCGTATTCCCAAGTCCATGGAAGATCCAAAAACTGGTTCTTATCCCAAAAAAAGGCCAGGTGGGGATAACCTCCTCAGCGTATCGACCTTTATGCATGATTGACGTGGTGGGCAAATTTCTGGAAAAAGTTATTAAAACACGTCTAGAATCTGCCATTGAGTTAGCAGATGGCATTTCTAAAAACCAGTTCGGGTTCAGAAAAGGTAAATCAACCATCAGTGCGATCGACAATCGAAGGTTCGAGAAGGAAGAATGGCAGGAAGAAATACTGTTCAATAAAAAATTTAATAAATACTCTTTTACCTTAGATGTTAAAAATGCATTTAACACAGCCAGATGGTCTACTATAATTCAAACCCTGTATATACTTAATGTTCCCCCATACCTAATATCAGTGATGCAGAGTTATTTCAGCCACAGAATACTGGTATATGACACCACGGAGGGTAGAAAAACGTACAATATAACAGGAGGAGTTCCTCAAGGATCTATCTTGGGGCCACTGCTATAGAACATCATGTACGATGGAGTATTTAGGAAAAACGTGCCGCCTAATACTCAAATTATAGGCTATGCGGACGACATCGCTGTTGTTATAGTCGGTAAACATATTGACGAGATCGAAAGAGAAGCCAACGCTGCTATAAGATCTGTGCAAGCGTGGCTGTCGTGAGTAGGTCTGAATCTAGCTGACCACAAGACAGAGGCTTTGCTAATAACTAGCAGGAAACATTTAGAAAAAGCTACTATAACGATGGGAGAGCTTCATATTGAAACGGTCTCCTTTCTTAAATATTTAAGTATAATAGTGGACACTAGACTGTCCTTTAAAAATCACTTAGAGCATATTAGGAATAAGGCCAGCACAGCCTGTGCCGCTCTATCGCGTGTTATGCCAAATAAGTGTTGGATTATTTGCCGGTGCGTTTGTAGCGCTTTTCGCACCGTCTCAGATGATGCAGCTTTTGTCATCGCAGAAATGACTCCAATAGACCTTCTTATCAAGGAAGAATCTATAATAGCTCACGGCGAACGTAGACATCGCGGCGATGCTCGATATATGGCTAGAGAGATTAGTATGCTTGAATGGCAAAGCAGATGGCCCACTTCGAACAAAAGGCAATGGACATATATGCTCATTCCACGCCTGGGTCCATGGATAAACAGGAAACACAGCGACATAAATTTTTATCTCAGGAAGTTAAGTGGTCATGGTTTCTTTAAAGCATACCTTCATCGCTTTGGACATGATGAGGATCCCTTTTGCCCTGGTTGTGGTAGAGACTTCGTCGAAAGCGCGGAACATGTATTCTTCACATGTCCCCGCTTCTTTAATGAGCGTAGAGAAGCTGAAAATGGTATTGGTGCTGCAATAACCGTTGCCACCGTCATCGATGTTATGTTGGAGTCCCCAACAAACTGGGATAAATTAGTAGTTACGTCTCAAAGGTTCTTTGCAAGCTAAGAGCAGCTGAAAGAGAGCGCAGAACACCTAATAGTGAAATACGCAGTAGATAACTGCGGTGTATTACCTTCCCTGTTGAATTCGTTAGTTAGGATCGTCATTACATCAGACCATAGGACTCGCTTTTTAAGGGTAGTCTCTTGAGGTTTGGAGTGTTACCATGCATTTGCGAAAACCTCCTCCTTATAGGATTGTTTTTAGGTCGTCTAGTGTTAGGTCGTGTCAACGGCATTCCCCCCCCTGTGATGGACTACCTCACGGTAGTATTGCAGGGAAAAGGAAATTGACGCAAAGATGGTTTTAGCGGGTTAAAGTCCCGCACGTCCGGCTTTAGATGCGTTCCACCTACTGCAAAAAAAAAAAAAAAAGACATTCGAATAGACCTGAGTGGGGTTAAGTGGCATGCAACATTGATTCGATTAAACCACTATACAATCAAATTAGGGGGTGATGAGAAAGCAATTGTCCCCATAGTAAAATTCTTATTGTGTGCATGGATTATTTGCCGGTCGGCCATGGTGCACAGATTGATGTCAGAGGCACGAAAGTGTTTGAGTGTTAGACTTAATGGTGTCCTAATTGATTGCTTAATTTATGTTTATGCATGAAATATACAATATTTATGCGAGTGTATGTGTGCTTCTACTGTTGTTGATTTTAATGTTGCAAGTAGCTTTTACGGGTAGTGGTGGTACAAATTATGCTAAATACACCAATCCCTCCCGTTTTACACGGGAGATACGTTCCTGACAAAACCGTGTAAAACGAAAATGACTATAAATAAACTTTTTTTAGACACTTATGGAACACAAAATGTAACTAATACACTTAATTATATGAAAAACAAGTGAAAATATTATAGTCAGTCAAGCCCGACCATCAAATACCCTACACCACTTGATATATTATATTATTCAATTTAATTTTTTCCTTTGATAAATGAAAAGTTTTATTTTTTTGTACTGCTTTTAAATTTTTTCTTTTTTTCTTTGAAAAATAGAAAATTTTATTTTTCTATACCTACTTGTATGTTCAAAAATTTCAAAATTATACATTAGTCAGAATTTTGTTTTATTCTTTGTTTATGATATCAAAAAAAAAAATTATATAGGGGAAGGTTTTAAAAATGATCAAACCGGTCCATTTTCAAGAGGGTTTATTTTTGCGTCAATGCTTTTCCGCAAATCAAATTTCATCGAAATATCTCAAAATATAATAGGATATCATATCATTTTTAAAAGGGTTCTCCTTTGCGTCAATACAATTTCATCGAAATATCTTGAAAAATGTTAGGACTTCATATAGGGAGGGGTTCTAAAAATGGTCCAATCCGGTCTATTTTCAATAGAGTTCCCCTTTGGGCCAATACATGTGCTCATACCAAATTTCATCAAAATATCTCAAAAAATGCGACTTGTTGCTTGCGCACAAATTTAGATGGACAGACGGACAGACGGATATGGTTAAATCGATTCAGATTTTGATTCGAATCGATCGGTATCGGCATTTGCCGTTTAGGAATTACGAACATACGCACAAACTTAATATACCCTTTTCCACAGAGTGGTGCAGAATATAAATATCATTTAAATCATACAAAACATAAAAATAGTCAAATTTATTTGTAAAACAAGTAAGAAAACTAAATTTGGCTTAGACCAAAACCCAAATACCCTCCACCTCCACAACGATGGGCGTAGCAAATATATATGTATATTGCGCTTTCTAATAGTGTACATATTACGTATCAGCATGCAAGACTACTTTTACGTTAAATATGGTTTTTTTTTAATTGTAGGCGTGTCTGTTTCTGTCCGCACCCATTTTTGATACGTCTGTCAATGGGATAATTATGTATATGCGTACCAAATTTCAAGTTCCTAAGTCAACTTTTGTGGTAGATATAAAGTTTTTTATTAATTGTGGGCGTGTCTGTAATCCGAGTACGCCCATTTTTGGCACATCGATAGAGATAATATTCATAGATCTACATACCACATTTCAAGTTTGTAGCTCAAATTTTGTGGTAGATAAATAGATTTTTGTCGATTGTGCGCGTGGCTCTTGACCGATTTTGCCCATTTGAAATAGCGACCTGCGTGCAAAAGCTAAAAGTGCCTGTACAAAATTTCAGCTCAATATCTCAAAATTTACGCCCGTGAGAGTGCCAACAGCAGACGGACACAGTGACACATGAACACACGGGCATACATGTCTAAATCGACTCAGTTTTTGACGCTGATCAAGAATATATATACTTTGCAGGTTCTCTGACGCCTCCCTCTGGGTGTTGCAAACGGAGGAACAAACTTAGTATACCCTCATCACCGAGGTGGAGGGTATAATAATAATAAAACTACTACATCAAGCAATAATTAATACATACAACATAAAACAAAATGATGTGCCATACTATAAATATGTGCCAGAACCAGTGGTTGAAAACGATACAAAATATATTGGGACAGAACTATATTGACTGATACAACAATCTCATATAACAGACCAGATATAACAATAATTAACAAAATAAGAAAAACAACATACATTATAGATTTCAGTGTACCCAACGACAACAACATACACAAGAAATATATTGAAAAACTAACAAAATAAGAAGAACTGGCAATAGAAATAAAAAGATATGGAGACAAGGGAGAGTCGTCATACCACTAATAATATCCGCCACAGAAATTATCCATAAGGACCTCACAGCAAGGCTCAAAATGATAAACATAGAAGAAAAAAAACTACACCACCCCATGCAGAAAGCACTCATATTAAAAACTTGTAACATAGTCCGAAGATTCCTAAATCTATAACAAAATACAAGTGCAATACTAGCCTAATTAAACAACGTTGTTGACTTGCAGCTAGCTGCCGTCAGGTACGGAAAAGACCCCATGCCGAGCAACAGGGAGATCAAAAGAAGATAATAAACATAATAATAATAATAATAATAATAATAATAATAATAATAATAATAATAATAATAATAATAATAATAATAATAACAACAACAACAACAACAAAAACATTCAACATAACAATAACCATGGCCGAGGGTAAGATAAAAGATATGGTCTGACGGTGGATTTGTCGAGAGGTACCATGTCTACCACTTCGTCAAATTCCTCCAACAGCAACTCAATTGATCCCTGTTCACCTTCCGATCGCAATAATGGTGAGTAAGACTTCTTCTTTATTTTTTCTTTTTCTTCTGAAACAAAAAAACTTATTTGTACATTTTTTACAATAGCTACTCCGAAAAATGTCATAAGTGGCAGTGTGTCCTTGGTTCCTCTAGTCCGTTGCTCGACAATAATGGTAAGCGAAACGTTGAATTTATTTTTCTTTTTAGTCCCATTCATTCGATGATTTAGATGATTCTATTGATGTCACCAATGAGGATGAAAAACCTTTAAATGGCGACAAGTCCGGCATGCATTTCGACATCACTCAGATAATGTCGCCAACTTTATATGTACATCAGCATGAAACCGGTTATGAGACCAGTGGTCGTTTACTGTTTATGATTGTGAAGTGGGCAAAAAATTTACCAAGTTTTGCCAGTCTTTCCTTCCGCGATCAGCTTTTTAGAAATACTATTATACTCTACACCACTGCGAGTCTTTTTAACTTTGCAGTGGTTAAGGAGAGCTGGTCTGAATTATTCCTTTTAAAATCCATACAATGGTGTATACCTTTAGATGACAGCAGTTGTCCCTTGTTTTCCGTTGCTGAACACTGTAATAATTATGAATCATCTCTGAATAGTTCCAGTAAGAATTGCATGACCAAAGAAGAGGTAAGTTGGACTCTTTAGAATTCAATGTTTGAGAAATTTAGATTGAATTTATCTGAAGCTATAGCTTTGTTTAAAATTCAAGACAGTCTTATATTTTCTCAAAAGATCGGAATTTTAGAAAACTTCTATCAGTGAATGTACTCCGCTCTTTGTGTCTCCTATAGGTACAGTTAAATTTTCCTACGATCGTATTAGAAGTTCGACCTTCAGTTATAGCCTCTTTTTGTACTCTTCTTAGGATGGTGGTGGAAGAAGGGGGCATAAAAAATATATATATTTTTGATTATTATCATAAACTGAGTCGTTCTAGACTTGTAAGTCCGTGAGTCTGTTTGTTGTTGTCCCTATCATGAGCGTGAATTTTAAGATATTGAGCTGAAATTTTATATAGATACTTCTAAACGCAGTTCACTATATAAATTGGCCAAATCGGTCAAGAGTTATGCCCACGTATGTGGTCAATCCCGAAATTGTGTAAAATTCTTTAAAACCATATACTGAAGACCCTTGCTCAGCGTGTATAGTGTGTAGAAGTGCGTTTAAGCAAACAAGCAAACCAATAAATTTCTAAAAAGAAATTTTACATTTAGCCTTAGACACAAACCTTACACAAATATCCCAAAAATCATATTTTAAAAGAGACCGAATGAAAAAAAAATTTATATATTAGTTCATAGATTTCTTCTTAAGGAGCTAAAAAGAAAGTTGTGTAAGATTGCCTCCGATGTGCGTAGTCTATATGAGATATTTTGTAAATACAAAGCAATGTTAGTGGATCCCGCGGAGTTCGCTTCTTCAAAGGCTATCGTACTATTCCGAACAGAGACCAGAGGTCTTAAGGATCCCTCACAAATAGAAAACTTACAAGATCAAGCTCATGTAAGTAACGCTCTATTTGAGTATAAAAATGGATAAATTATTTGTTTTTAAAATATTGTGGGTTATATTGGCACAAAACACGAAAGCACAATTTACCGCTTAAGTGGCGCGTTTTGGCCGTTTATTATTAATGTTGCCATTGTTGCGTATGATCAGCTCGCATAAAATTGAGTTGTTGTACTTTCAAAGGACCATCGGTAATACGCCCATGGAGAAGGTGTTCTGCGAAATGTACAAAAATTAAGAATATTGTCAAATCAAATTTGTAAATGTTTTGTTTTCGTTTTGTTATATTATGTATTATGTTAGAATAAAAAGGATATGAAGAAAAATAAAAATTTAGGAAATTTATTTACCGTATAAACTATCCCAAAGCATCCTGTTTCGTGTGTTAAATGGTAGAGTTGCTTAGACGGATAATTTACTAATTGATATTATTGTTGGTTCTGACTATTTCTTCTCTCTAATTCGAAATGGTCAAATGCTACGTAATGGAGTGGTCATTGCACAAAATACAGCGGGCTGTATAATATGTGGTGGATGCTCATCTTCTGAATCATCTAGTATGTGTAATGTTGCTGCTCAAATGCCAGCGCCGGATCTAAATATGTTGGTTAAAACTCTCTGGCAAATAGTATCGCTTCCTGCTAAGCCGCTTATGCTGTCACCTGAAAATTGTCAGGTGGAAACATTTTTTAAGTCTACTACTATGCGTTTATCATCTGGTCAATATACTGTACGTATACCATTCAAGCATAGCGTGTCTATTGGTGAATCCTCCTCCATAGCAGCTAGACGATTGTTTAATATGGAGAAGGAATTTAGGAGCGATCCTGATCTAAAGGCTCGTTATATACAATTTATGTGTGAGTACCTTGAGTACCTTGAACTAGGTCATATGGAATTGGTTTCTATGAGTGATATGAATAAAACTGCTCCAAATGTGTACTACCTTCCGCACCATGCTGTAATAAAAGGAAGTAGTATCACTACTAAGCTACGTGTAGTATTTGATAGATCTTGCAAATCTTCTAATGTTTGTCGCTAAATGATAATCTTCTTAAAGGCCCTAAGCTGAGTCAAGATTTACTAGGATCCCTTGAGATTCAGGTGTTATAAATTTTGCCTTTCTGCTGATATTAAGCAAAAGTTCCGCAAGATTGATGTGCAGGAATGTGATCGTGAGTTTCAACGCATTCTCTGGCGTGAAAATGTCGGGATGAGATTAAACACTATAGTTTACAACTGTTACGTATGGAACCACTGCTGCTCCATATCTATCTATGCGTACTTTACTACAACTAAGTGAAGATGAAAATCGTAACTATCCAATAGTTTGTTCTGCACTGAAAGAAAGTTTTTATGTCGATGACTGTATGACTGGTGCTAATAATGTAAAGCATGCTCAGGAGTTAGTGTCACAACTATACATCTTGCTTACGGCTGGCGGCTTTCATCTCTCTAACTGGGCTGCTAACGATGATTGAATCTTACTGAATATTCCAAATAGTGATAAAATTGTGAATATGGTTAATGTACCTGCTAGTCTTACTGTGTGCCTTGGTATTGTGTGGATACCTAATATAGATTGCTTTTCATATAAAGCCTCCACAGCTGAATATAATATTAATACTAAAAGGAACCTATTATCTGAAATTTCTAAAATTTTTGATCCAATGGGTTGGATTTCACGTGTTGTAATAAGTCTTAAAATTCTTATCCAACAATTGTGGCTCCTACAACTTGATTGGGATGATATCCTGCCTACTGATGTGCAAAACACTGCCTACTCCTTGCTGTCTGAATTTAACTTGATTCATTGTATAAGAATACCTAGATACCTTTGTTCCGCTAGTGATAATGTGTCTTTTCATGGCTTTTGTGATGCTTCTAATGCTGCCTATGCTGCTGTTATCTATTGTCGAACGGTAGATGATTGTGGACATATATATTGTGTCTTGCTCAGACAGTAAAACTCTCTTGGCTTGGATATCTGCTCATCCACCTAAGTAGAAAACTTTTATTAATCATCGTACTGCGTTCATCTTAGAAACTACACCAAATGCTGAATGAAAATATGTTCTTAGCAAACATAACCCCGCCGATGTTGCTAGTAGGGGTATAAAAGTGAGTGTCTTAATTGAAGACACTGCGTGGTTTAATGGTCCATCATGGCTATGCGAAAATAAAGCCTTTTGGCCTGAGGGTCAAACCTACTACTACCTACTTCTACTAATGAGGAAATGAGGTTAACTAAACAACTGGTTCTACTTAGCATTGCATCTGATATAGATGTTATTAGCTGTCTAAACGAGCGCATTTCCAATTGGGCGAAATTAGTGCGTGTGTTGTTGTGTTGCGATGCTGTAATCTATTTAAGCATTACCGCATGCGGCAATCTGTTTTACAATCTGCAATATCTGTGTTACAGCCACTTGAACTAAACCAAGCTAAATTACGTATCTTTGCCTATTATCAGAATCTACATTTTGCTGAATCAATTCGAGATATCCTTTTAGGCCGTGGTGTATCTAATAAGAGGTTTAGAAAACTGTATCCTATAATCCTTGTTGATGATGTATTACGTATAGGAGGCAGATTGGCCAATGCTGCCATACCCTATGAGTGTCAACATCAAATAAGTTTGCGTAAGGACATGCCTATTGTTATCAAACTGATACGTGATTACCACCTTAAAAATCTACATTGTGGTTTGACTTTACTATTTGCTACACTGCGACAGAATAATTGGATTATTGAGGCACGTGAGGTCATTAAAACTGTAATACGTAACGGTGTCGTTTATCATAAGTATAATGTGCGTTCTAATGAACAATTGATGGGATCTCTACCGAAATATCATGTGAATGCTGCTTATGCATTTTATGAGGTTGGTTGTGATTACGCTGGGCCTATTATGTATAAAACTCACGCTGTAACTAGTCTTAGTACTGATACTTTCATGGCTGCTTTAGATCGCTTCGTCTCAAGGAGAGGTTTGTGTGGTCACATATATAGTGATAATGGAACTAATTTCCGTGGCGCAAGTGGAAAGCTGAATGAGCTTCATAAATTGATAAATTCTATGAAAGATAATGCTAATTTTTTGAATGTTTTGTCATCTAAGAAAATTCAGTGGCACGTTATACCACCTAAAGCTCCACATTTTGGTGGATTATAGGAGTCTGCTGTTAAAAGTATGAAGTTTCATTTACGTAGAGCTATTGACCAAGCTGCACTAAACTTTGAAGAATTAACTACACTCTTGGCTAGAATTGAAGCTGTGCTTATTTCCAAACCGCTAGTCCAAGCTGACTTTGATGATATTCCATATCTGACACATGTCATTTTTTAATTGGGCGACCACTGAATGCCGTTTCTGAAACTGATATTACTCATGTGAAAACATCCGCGCTGACTAGATGGAGACTAATACGACAGTTGACTCAATCCTTTTGGAAGCGTTGGTCTAGTGAGTATTTGTTCTCCCTACAATTACGTAACAAATAGGTGAAGGAGAATCCAAACCTAACTGTGGGTGATGTTGCGTTACTATATGACGATAATTTGCCTCTTGGCACTTGGAAACTAGGACGAGTTCTAGAAACCCATGCTGGTAATGATGGTCTAATAAGAGTAGCTACTGTTCAAACGCAGGACTCCACCTTTAGGAGGCCAATAACTAAGCTATATCTTTTACCTAAGGATTGTTGAACGAATTTCAAGGCTGGCGGAATGTTCAAGATAAAAGCAAGGCATTCCAGTTTGTTTTATAAAGTTTTATTTATAACTTGTGTTTGACAACATCACTGACAAAACATAAAAAAAAAAAAAACAATATGGCGTAAAATACCTTACACATTTTTTGCTTTTTCTTTTTTTTCCTGCAGAGTCATGTAAATTGCAACTAGCAGTTTAATATTAATATATAAAATAATAATTATATGCATTAGTCTAGCCTGCAATTTCTATTTTAAAACTTTAAAATATGAAATAAATTTGCTGAAGTCTATAATTTAAAGAAATACTTGAATCTTTACTAATAATTATTAAACAGTACTTTTGTAGTATTTTGTGTAAAATATTTTTTTTTGGTAATATTTTTTCCTAGAAACCTAAATAAGTGAAAAACTTTATTTGTATGTTTGTTAAAGATTTTTTAATTTTTTTACACAAAAACAAACTGACAGAATTATACAAAAAATATATACATATATATATAAATAAAAAAAATTATGTAGAAAACAAGTGAAAATATTATAGTCGGTCAAGCCCGATCATTAAATACCCTACACCACTTGATGTATTATTCATGTACATTAAAAAAGAAAACTAAGTGTTTTATTGTTGTTTTAATTGATTTATGTTTATTTATATTTTCTTTAATTCTTCAGAAGATTTTAATATCACATATTTAACAACAATAAAACTAAATCTAGGTTATAATAACTAAAAATACGTTTATAAAATTAGTTATTCTTTTTACACATACACATGTAGCATCATGATGACTATGAATTTTTTCATACGTATTCTCATAAATGTTGCAAGTGTTAATGTTTGAAAGGCACCAATCTATATGCGTATTGCTCTTTGTAGTACCACATTCTATTATTGATATAAAGTTATTAGATGCTATCCATCGTTCTGTATTTAAAGATATATTCCTTCTGCATGTGTTGAAATCTCCTAAAATGATTGTTTTTATATTTGCATTCTCTGCAATAATGTTTTCTAACTGTGTGTTTAATTCTCTCAAAGAAAATCTACTATTTCTATACAATAATGTCATCACATTTAAATGTTACCACTTCAAACGTCGCATGCTCTGAAATAATCTCTATCTTGAAGTTATGAGAAACCTTCTGTAACACCCTCATTTTTGACAAATATTATAATTCCACGCTTAGACCTCTCTCCATTTTTGTCACTATCCAACCTCATACGAAGATGTGTAGCCTGGAATGTTATAAATTTCGTGACTTAAAGTCCAACTTTTAACAAAGCGTAATATATCACATTGAAGTAATAATTTATCTTGTCGCACATCATCAATATGGGCATGTAAGCTTTGTACATTTTGATAAAAATTTTTTAACGAATTTGCGTTGTTATCCAAGTAGTCAAAGTTTGTTAATAATTTTTTATCCGTTCGAAGATTATTCAATTCTATCTGAACCGCATCTGTGTCCAAAAATTGTCTAGGAGCTGTAAACTTCCCTATCAAATACAATCCAGCGGCTTGGGTAGCTCTACTGCAAGCGACATAGAGTGATGACCTATTCATTCGCGGTTTCAAATGTACAACAACAGATTGATATGTGGCACCTTAGCTTTTATATATTGTTATACCTTCTGCAGGTACAACTGGAAATTGTCGTCTGTCAATTGTAACTGGATTATTTCTTTTATATTGAAATGACCTTACAACTTTCTCCAGTGGTGTCTAAAGTGGATCTGTTACATGTCTTTTTTGTGATCTTGTTAAAGCTCCTACAGATTTATCGGCAAATTTTATCCACAAAGTAAGCGGTTTCCGTTCGACATCTAAATCTATTGCCATTAATTGTCCTGTAGCTCCATTCACCAATCCATCGCTTATGTTTATTTTTACCGTTACCATATACTTAGCAGTTGTTTTTAAAATTATACTTTGGAGAAGTCCTTGACATTCTGATGTTTTAAAATTCTTCGCGGCTTCCAATATCCGCATTTTATTATCATGTGTAAGTCCCGTTGATTTTACCGAATCAACCGCATTGGAAATAAATTGCTCAGTAGGAATTTCTCCCAATTTCTGTCTATTAAATCTATCCGTCTGCTCATTAGTTAAAAATAAATGAATAACATCTATTGGGACTTCCAATTCATTGCATTCTCTAGACGTTATTATTTGTATATCTTCTGGTGTCGTTTGACTATTAGACATATTATTTAATGCTCTAGCGAAAGATTCATCATCTCTTTGACGCATTATTTCCTCTAATTCGAAATATTTAAATCTATTCCATATGAAGGTTCCGTATATAGTGCTGTAAGCATCATTTGTAGGGGGACAAAATATCCATTTATCTCCCACGGGTGGAAGTTGCCTCAAATCTCCGAATACTATTACTGAAATACCTCCAAATGGCTCTGTACTCTTGAAGATTTGTTTTAACCTGGAGTCTAGTTGAGAAAACATTTTTGCTCCTACCATTGATATTTCATCAATAATTAAGAGTTTCAAGCTCATTAGTTTTGTATACAATGAATTCAAGGTATCATGATTTAAAGGCCTTATTTCCGACGCTGATTGATTTACTGGAAGTGAAAACTTCGAATTTAAGGTGGCACCACCAATACCAAAAGCTGCTTTTCCTGTTGGCGCGCAAAGCAAAACTTTAATCAAATTCGGATCAGTTCCGGGTATATAATTTAAGCTATAATTAATTGATTGACAAAGTGTTGCAATTAGCCTGCTTTTACCAACTCCGGCTCCTCCACCTACGTATTCATGAAACACACTCCCACATTTTATGTTATGGATAACATGCGTTAAATATAATTTCTGTTTAGAGTTTAAAGTTCTAATCATACCCAGCAAATCTGATTGAGATATTACAGGTGGAAGTTTTATTAGTCGTATTGTTTCTTCTGACGAACCTTCATTTTTATCTCGTGCATCCAAGTTAAGTATGTTGACGTTTGGGTTAACTTCTGGAATTCCTAAAACTCTATACTCCTCGTCTAAATCAGCATTTTCATTTTGTTGATTATTTGTGTTTTCACGTGTTTCAAAAGTATCATATTTTCTTCTGTTCAAATCAATTATTTCTGCATTAATATTGTAAGTGGCTTCGTTGTCATTTTGAATCAAATCTTCTTCTTCATTTCTCCATGGAAAGTACAACATAACAAGCTCTCTAAGGTAATCTGTTCTATGAGTATTTATGTTGTATCTCCTGTATCTTATAATATGTGGTTTAACTTTTCTTTTAATGAAAGCAGTGTTGTCCTTTAGTGGAAGAAATCTACCCGACAAAGTATCTATTTCGTCACTGTGACTTTCCTCG
Source organism: Ornithomya chloropus (assembly GCA_963971445.1). Taxonomy (NCBI): domain Eukaryota; kingdom Metazoa; phylum Arthropoda; class Insecta; order Diptera; family Hippoboscidae; genus Ornithomya; species Ornithomya chloropus. The sequence continues at coordinate 33,278,931 of OZ020531.1, forward strand.
TAATTTTCGCTCGCCCTAACGTTACGATTTGTTCTAGAGTATTTATAGTTTGCTGCAAAATCGGCTAAGCACATATCATTTAATTCGTCCGGTCTTTGTAAGTAATGGTCAAGAAGACCTTTTGCGTATATATCCGTTGACTCTAATAGTAAAACTTGAAGTTGTTCTCTTGAACGCAACATAAGCACTCTCTCCTCAGGTTTACAAGTGCTTATATAAATTTCTGAATAAAACAACAATACGCAGCTTCTTCAGCGGAAATTTTAGCACCCGAAATAAATTTATGCCCAATGTGTTGCAGTTTCTGCTTAACGGTATAATTTCCCTTGTAAATTTCTTCCATAGTATTCTACGAGATATGCCACGATTGGATTTGTTTATATAATTGACAATATAGCTGCAGCAAGCGTAGGCATCTAAAATGGACTGTATATCCATATTGGCTCGATGAAGAGATAAAATCTTCTTATTAAACGCATTAATCATCCTATCTTGAAATTTTCTACGCAAGAAAATTTGTGGTTTCTTTATACCTGCTCTAATAGGCAGCTTATATTCTTCATAGGTCATGTTTACATGTTCGTTCCTTAAAAAGGACTCAAAATTATTTAGGTTATTCATTTCCATTTCACACAAATTTGCATTTAATAATGATTTGATTTGCTCAAATTTTCCCTTAAAATGAGCCTTACCCTCAAAATTCTCTGGTAGTGGCGTAAGAATTTCTGTTTGTGGAAAAGGAGGATACGGCATACCATAACGGCAGACTTTCGTACCTTTATAATCACGTAAACATGACCGGTTATGACTATGCGTTTGATATGGCATATATTCCCTTATTTCTTCATTGTTTGTGTCGGTTGTGATAAACTTGTTATAACATTTGGGAAACTTGAATCATTATTTAAATCGATTTTGCGTGAATTCTTCAACCAAAACATGCCATGAATATGAGGAGATCCTCTTTGTTGAAATTCTACTCTCTAATAGTGCTTTTCCACGTAGTTATTTTCGAATACGCCATACTCCGTTTTAAAAAGTCTGAATAATTACCTGAATCTGATATCAAAATATCTGGCACATGTTATAGAATCGCTCCTTATTAGCCTAGCCTTTTCACCAAATGAAAGACCTCTAGCATTCTCTTCCGTAATATCTACTTTATCGACCGTTTTTTTAAGATAACTAATAATTCGGTCCATTTGGTTTCTGCCGCAGAAAGGGTAATAAAGAAAGTTGGTAGACCAAATTGTCGGATCATAGCTACAACTTTTTTTCTGAGCTTCCCAGTGTGCAGATGATGATCGTACGCCTTTTAAAATACGATATCCATCATCGTGTTGAATTACGTTGTTCATAAAATTATTATTTAAAGCATTGTAAACAGTAATGTTTCTGGATCGTACGTGTTTCCGCAAAGCAATAGATGTTGCATTTTTTATTGTTAATAACTCGAATTTTTTGTAGCTATACAATAATTTATCGATCCTACAAACTCTTCGATCGTATCTTCGTAATTCTGATCGTATTATTTTGCTATATGTTTCCCTGCATTTCCTTTTTTCCCCGCAGTAAATTGTAGCAAATGATAATTCTTCGGAATCTTCATCGTTAATCATGTCCAGTGGGCGCTGATTTTCACCAGGTGCCATTATGACTCGATGAAGTGGTATATTTTTGGCTGGTACGTTGTCCAGTAGAGTTTCTTGACCTCCTGGATTAAGTCGTTCTATTTCAAACTCATTAACATCTATTTCACTTTGAGCAATATTTTCATCGTCATTTTGATTGCGAATTTGGTTTTCAAAAATATCATTTATTGTGCCTCGATCTTGATCATCTGCAACAAAAAGTATAATAGTTTGATGACTGTAATTTCTGAGCCATTCTTCGCCTGGTGTAATTCCATGCTTTATATATAATTCCGTTGTAATAAAAACCGCATCGCTTCAACAATTTTTGCAGGTCTAATCGTTTCAGTCATGTAATCGTGCCTATACTCCATCGGGCGCTTAAGATGCAACTGAATAACCTGCGCTTCATGTAATTCTCTTGGAAGAGATGTTATAATATTATATTCGGAAACTTGAACATTAACGACAGCACCGCGAATAGCACTTTGTCGTTCAAATCCAAGGGCAACAATTATCATAAAAGCCTAGCCGCCTAGCTGTTATTAAGCACTCCTCTATTTTTGTTAAGCCTTGAAGGCACTCTGGTACATACGGATAATCTAATCCGTTGGATAGACATATATGTGGTTTCCTCTTATTTTTAACTGATCTACTACACGTTTTGCAGAAATTGTACTCGTTATTTTCTGAAGGAAATTTAGATGAAAGGTAAAATACTTCTTCAACTATATCTTAATTCCTGTAATGTTTAGACGACTTAATTTTTCTATTTGGTGAGGAAACCATAAACCTCCACAACGTATACACACAATTGTTGTATGAAATTATAATTAATATAAATGTCTTGTTGACGTCTGATATTGTTTAACGATTGATCTCTTTGACGTTCTTCACTTAGACGATTTTCGCTTGTTTTGGTTACGTACTCTTTGTCGAGAATTTTCCAAGAATCTATTATTAACATCTACTCTATGTAAAACGACACGGAGTTGCCTATTTTGGAGATTGTTCCATTTCTCGATATTCGACATTTTGGCTGCGGAGATTTCTTCGTCTTTCCGTGTCTCGCAACTGTTTTGCTTCTCGATAATGGATATCGCTCCGCCTCGTAATAGGTTCTATAGTATTGCGAGATTGTTCCATTTCTCGATATTTGACATTTTGGCTGCGGAGATTTCTTCGTCTTTCCGTGTCTCGCAACTGTTCTGCTTCACGATAATGAATATTGCTCCGTCTTATAATATGATTTCTGATATTACGAGATTGTTCTTTTTGTCGATATCCGTCATTTTGCATGCGCTTATTTCGTCTCTCTGTATTCCGCAACCGTTCATTATAGCGGTAAACAGAGTCTGTTCGAAGATTTCGATGCCGAAGAGTATCCTGCAATTGTTCGTGACTGCGAAATTGGGCATCCTGTCTACGGTTCCTGCGCCAATTATTATTATAACGTGATCTTTGAATAACATTTTCACGTATTTGGCGCATCCTATCCCTTTGTAACCGACTCCTTTGTCTAATACTTTGAATTCTTCTCTGTGACATTATTTTTATGATAATCCAATTTCAAAAAAAAAATTTTGATAATCCAATTATCAAAAAAATTTTTTTTTTTCTAAAAACGAAATGATTTAACTGCCACAAAAAAATATTTGTTATTAAAAGAAATTTTTATTCCTAATTTCTAAAATCAAAAATTTTATTTATTATTCTTATACTTACTAATAATTATAGAAGGATCTTATATATGGAGGGGATCTAAAAATGGTCCTACCTGGTCCAAATTGGGCACAACCATTTATTAGGCCAATTATCTATTCTTCACCAAATACATATTGTGAAAAATATTAAGAATTTAGACTTTTTGCTGTATAAAAACCTCAATTATATTAGGGTCTAAAAATGGTCTGATCCTATTAATTTTCAATAGAGTTCTTCTTTGAATCAAAATACATTCTTGTACTAAATTTCAATGAAATATCACAAAAAATAATAAGACTGAGGTATCAGGGAAAGTCCAATCTGATCCACTTTCAATAGAGTTCTCCTTTGAGCCAATACATACCATCGTAACAAATTTCCTCGAAATATCTCAAAAAATAATAGGACCTTATATGGGGAGGGGTTCTAAAAATGGTCCGATCCTATTAATTTTCAATAGGGTTCCCTTTTGGGCCAATACATGTACTTGTACCAAATTTCATCAAAATATCTCAAAGAATGCGACCTGTAGCAAAAATAATAAGACCTCATAGGGGGCGGGTTCTAAAAATGGTCCAATCTGGTCCACTTTTAATAGACTTCTCCTTTGAGCCAATACAAGGACAAGGATGAAATTTGGTACAAGGATATCCTTGTACCAAATTTCATCAAAATATCTCAAAAAATAATAGGACCTCATATGGGGGTTCTAAAAATGGTTCCATCTGGTCCATTTTTAATAGGGTTCCCCTTTGGGCCAATACATGTGCTTGTACCAAATTTAATCAAAATATCTCAAAGAATGCGACCTGTAGCAAAAATAATAAGACCTCATATGGGAAGGGGATCTAAAAATGATTCAATCCGGTCCATTTTCAATAGAGTTCCCCTTTACGCCAATACATGTCCTTGTACCAAATTTCATCAAAATATCTCAAAAAATGCGCCCTGTAGCTTGCGCACAAATTTAGATTGACAGATACGATCCAGACGGACAGACGGACAAATGGACATGGTTAAATCGATTCAGATTTTGTTTCTGAATCGATCGGTATAATTGAAGATGGGAGTGGCATTTGCCGTTTAGGAATTACAAACATTCGCACAAACTTAATATACCCTTTTCCACAGGGTGGTGCAGGGTATAAAAAGGGCTAACAAACCATCAGAATCATTGCTGCTAAAAAATCAGCCATCCACTCACTCACCCATCCACCAGAAACTTCCAAAACAGAGACGGAGTGTCACTCTCTTAAATACTTGCCGGCAGAATCTCAAGACCAAGTCAAGGCTCATATCGTATGGTTAAAGTTATCGTAAAAAGCACAAATATTGTATTTACTGAATTCGTTCCACTGACGTGTTCTATCAAATGTGGCTGGTTTTTATACCCTCCACCTCAGTGATGAGGGTATACTAAGTTTGTTCTTCCGTTTGCAACACCCAGAAGGAGGCGTCAGAGACCCTACAAAGTATATATATTCTTGATCAGCATCAAAAACTGAGTCGATTAAGACATGTATGTCCGTGTGTCCGTCTGTTGTTGGCACTCTCACGGGCGTAAATTTTGAGATATTGAGCTGAAATTTTGTGTAGGCACTTTTAGTTTTTGCACGCAGATCGCTATTTAAAATGGGCAAAATCGGTCAAGAGCCACGCCCACAATAGACAAAAATATTTTTATCTACCACAAAAATTGACCTAGGAACCTGAAATTTGGTACGTATATCCCATCTACCGATGTGCCAAAAATGGGTGCGTTCGGATAACAGACACGCCCACAATTTTTAAAAAACCATATTTAACGTAAGAGTAGACTTGCATGCTGATACGTAATACGTACACTATTAGAAGGCGCAATATATATATATTTGCCAAGCCCTTTGTTGTAGAGGTGGAGGGTATTTAAGATTTGGTTTAAGCCAAATTTAGTTTTCTTACTTGTTATTGATATGTTTCTGCAATAAAAAATTTTTGAAAAAAAAACTTAACAATAATATCAAGAAAACATGTATAAAGTAGAAAAGAGGAACGAAGAACGAAATAGAAAAAACGAAAGAACGGAATAAAAAAAAACCAATGCTTCGCTATTTTCGCTGTTTATGGCGACAAATCCACTAAAACCCTTCCACAAATTCATTACCCTGCGGTACCACCAGGCAGTATTACTTTGCAGTAATACTGAGCGTTAGGACAATTTGCATGCCTCTCTCTTTCTATCACTCTAAGCCTACCCATGAAGGAAGTTACCCAACGGCTTACGCTATTCCAGTTCTCCAGTGACTCAAGCATTATGCCAGTTATATTGGCCGCCGTTATAGAACAATTAGTTACTTCTACTGCTGCTCTATGGTCCCTCGTGTGAAGAATACTTGTTCCGCGTTTTCTAAATGTCCATTACATGTCGGACAATACGGGTCACCCTCATGCTCAAAGCGATAGAGGTACGCATTAAAGTAACCATGTCCGCTAAGCATTTGGGTAATGTAAAAGTTTACGTCGCCTTACCTCCTGTTTAGCCAGGGTTCGAGTCGTGGAATAAGGGTACATGTCCATCGACCTTTTTCTGATGATGTCCACCGTTGTTGCCATTCCAATAGGCTAATTTGTCTGGCCATGGTCAGAGTCCTTTTCCGGTTCGAGAGCGGAGTTATCCAGCTTTTCTTCCTTTACCAGCAGATCGATTGGGATCATTCCCGCAATGACACATGCTGCTTCCGTCTTATGGTTTGCAGGCTAAGACCCATTGTTTCAAGCCACGCCTGCACCATCATGATAGTTGTGTTCGCTACTTCTTCTATTTCGCCAATGTGTTTGGCTACGACGACTATAGCTATATCGTCTGCAAAACCTATTATTTTGGCACATTCTGGAACGTTGAGTCGGAGAATACCATCAACCGGCAGCCAATTTTATCACCGTGCCGATTGCATCGGTAGTTGATTTTTTTGCTCTAAAACCGAACTGATTGTCGGAGATGCCTCCTAGCGCTTCTATTTCCGCTTCTAGTCTGTTTTTAATCAGCGTTTCAAGTAATTTGTCTAATGAGTCAATCATGCAGATAGGGCGGTAGCTAGACGGATCAGTTCCCGGGTTGGCCCTTTTAAAGATAAGCAGAAATATTTGTATTTTCCATATAGTCGGAAATATCCCTTCGTGGAGGGAGCTGTTAAACACCTTAATAAACACATCAGGTTTTGCCTTTACCGCTACTTTTACGACACTGTTTGGGATACCATCAGGTCCCAGCGCTTTTGTATTACTGAAGGAACTAACAACAGTCAGTATTTCGCTGTATGTAATGTCCTGCGGGTCGACAGTATTTGCTGGGACAAAGGGCTTTTCGCGAGTAAAATCCTGCCGTGCGAATAGGTTTTGGACTATACTTTCCAATATTTCAGGATATGTTGGTGGCATTTCCGAAAAGCACTTAAGTTTTTTAATACTAACTTGTATCCTGTGCCCCATGGGTTCTGGTCCAGCTCTTCTAGGAGATTGTTGAAACAATTGCGTTTACTCCTGGTTATAGCGGGTGTTACCGCCACAATTTATAAGAAGAAAACAAACGAAAACATCTCTTACTTATGTTATGAATTTTTATGAATTTTGTTGATTACTTCCCTTTTTGATTTTGATTTTGAAGTAAAAAGAAGGTAGTGGTAAAAAAAAACCAAAAGTATTTAAATATATATACATACATAAATATATGCAAATAAAAAATAAAAATATATTATAAATTCAAAAATATTACCACCAAGCCCCCTTTTTTTTAACAGCGGGCTTTAAAAGTTTCTTTTTTCTGTTAAAGGTTGTCCGGTGCATATTTTTTATTTTTTGATCCCTTGTCCGCGTATAGCACGGTTACAATCAACGCGGAACTGAGCTATCTCATCATTCTACCAGTAAATCGGTTTGCGCGTAGTACATTGCCCTTTTCTACACATTGCAACATCACACGCACTCGCGTAATGGCCCGTCAGTTGCTTCGCCATCTCTTTGTACGCGCACATTGCTAAAAGGTACTATAAGAGCTGTTTTTTCAGCAAATCAATAATAACTGCCTTGTGATCACTTTATGTGAATCTGTCGGAAAGTGGCCAATGCAATCTTGTGACCAGTACACTACTCGCAAATGTGATGCCAGTGGTAGAGCTGCGACCACTCCTCTCAAAGGTTCATTAAACAATACTACGTCCAGGTGTGCGATAGACTCAAGTAAAACTCGCCCTCTGTAATTTTGTGGCCCGTTCTGTGGCCCAGGCATTGAAGTTTCCAGATATAATTACTCGGTTTTTACCACTCGCGTATGTTATGAGTCTGGAAATGGCAACTCGAACTGTACCAAAGCTAATCTAGGTGGTAGGTAACAGCTGTATAGGTATATATTGTTAACCTTTAAATACACTACACCTTCGCAAATGCATTCCCTAGCCAGGGCAGGCAATTCTCCGTCAACCACATTGCCGCATAGTTTCCTGTATCAGAGAACCACCTAGAAGTCTGCAACCTTCTGAATGGCTCGCTTATCAGGACTGCATTTAGCTGCATCAATCTTTTAGTTTGGCTACGTTCGAAGTATAGTTGATGTGAGATAAAACTATCTAATTAATGTGTTAGACGTTTGCAGTTTTCTGTCAAAGCTTTTTTGAAAAGAAATCACCGCCCACTTCGAGCAATGTGTTTGGCGTCCACTTCAGGGTTATTTTTACAGAGCATATAGAGTGGATTTTTGTCGCATACCTTGGCAAAATGGCCCTCATCGCCGCATCTATGACACAAATTGGAACGGTCAATTTTATTATTATAGTTCTTTGAGAAATGTCCAAATTCAAGAAATTTGGAGCACTCTCTGCTCTCTTATGTGACATAAAACCCAGCTAATTCTGATTCCTGCCTATCCTTGATTTCTACAGTATGTCGATCCGTTAGAGATTTTACGGGTACCTGGTCGCCTAGAGAGTCGCTTAGCGTGCTTCTGACCTCCATAGTTTTGTCGCTACCTTTATTCAACTGCAGCAACAGATCGCCGTTTTGGGTCTTTCTGATCTTGGTGACGTTTTGGCTAATGCCAGTAAGCTTGAGATCCGTTTTTACTTTTCGCAAAATATACGCATACGTAGATTCACCTTTAATTTCGATTATGATAGAATCGGGCTTGGACCCAGCAACCTTACGGACTTTATTATCAGGGATGATTACCGCTTTGGCCCGGGTTCGTTCCATTTTGCTATTATTTAGCCCTTCGTTTACTTTTAGATTTAGACTTTTTTATTTGTTTGTCTGTCCCTTGCTCCAGATTCACTCCCACTACTTTTCGAGGCTGTCCTTCTCTTAAATATTTTCCACGTTGTTCTCTATTTTTGAGTGGCAGCGACGTTTGCGTGGCTGAATTTTTACTGCCGCCTGTGCATGATACTTCCTCAACAGCCTCCTTTTGAAAAACTGCTAGAGAATCAATTAATTCTCGCATTGGAGTCTGGACCGAACGCCTTCCTCCACCTATTATTTCTACAACTCTTGGATTTTTTCACCTAGCTGCACTTTTTTTATGTGTGCTGTCATTGTTAGATTCGTCCAGGTCTGGAGGTAACGAGCTTGATCTGGCATTCACTGATATCAGTCCCAGTTTTTCGGGTGATCTAGCCATACGATTTCTCCGTTTATATGGATCAATTGCTGTCTTTTTCAGAAGCCTCCTCTTGTTCTGCGGCCACTCCCTGCGAGGTTACCTTCACTGCAACAATGATTTGTTATTCGGGTATATTTATGTTTAAATACAATATATATATATGTGTGTATACAAGTGTGATGCTGTGACCGAAACTGATAATCGTGTACCTTGACATTTTCCGTTTTTTTGTAGTTATTATTGTCGTATTTGTTTCGTTGCTGTGCGTATGTCGCCATTTCTATGTACCCTTCATATTTATCATTAAGTGAATTAAGTAAATTCAAGAACCTGGTCATTCTTATTATGCTTGTATTTAAATGTCTAATCAATGATATATTACAAAGTATGTGGTGCAAAGGTCATTAGTAGCTACTCCTCAGAAGTCTATGGTACTCCACTGATATTGTCATTATTTGGAAGTAAAAAAAACTACACTGTTAGACTAGTTCTCAAAATTTCCATTGTGATAACCACCACTTTATCAAAACTCCCAGAAGAAGGCGTCCATGATCCTACAAAGTATATATATTTTGAATCACCATCGAATACCGATTCGATTTAACCATGTCCGTCTGTCCAAATGAGTGTGTGTGTGCTAAAAAAGGGCGAGATTGGATAACACCACGCTTACAATTAAAAACAAGTAAGAAAACTAAACTTGGCTTAGACCAAATCTTAAATACCCTCCACCTCTACACGAAAGGGCGTGGCAAATTCATTGCGCCTTCTAATAGTGTACTTATTACGTATCAGGATGCAAGTCTACTTTTACGTTAAATATGGTTTTCTAAAAATTGTGGGCGTGTCTGTTATCCGACCGCGCCCATTTTTGGCATGTCAGTCAATGGGATAACTATGTATACGCCTACCTATAATTTCAAGTTCCTAGGTCAACTTTTATGGCAGATATAAAGATTTTTATTAATTGTGGGCGTGTCTGTAATCCGAATACGCCCATTTTTGGCATACCGATGAAGCTAATATTCATAGATGTACATTCCAAATTTCAAGTTTATAGCTCATATTTTGTGGTAGATAAATAGATTTTTGTCTATTGTGGGCGTGGCTCTTGACCGGTTTTGCCCATTTTAAATAGCAACCTGCGTGCAAACACTAAAAGTGCCTGTACAAAATTTCAGCTCCATATCTCAAAATTTACGCCCGTGAGAGTGCCAACAGCAGACGGACACACGGACATACATGTCTAAATCGACTCAGTTTTTGACGCTGATCAAGAATATATATACTTTGTAGGGTCTCTGACGCCTCCTTCTGGGTGTTGCAAACGGAAGAACAAACTTAGTATACCTTCATCACTGAGTTGGAGGGTATAAAAAAAAAGAAACAAATTATAAATTTTAAAATTCTACTTGTAGATTGCTTTGTAATGCATTTTCTATTAAAGGGAGTAATCATATAACTGCCACGCCCATTCCTTGTTTCTACATGTAGAGCGTATTCAAGATTTGTCTTAAGCCATATATAGTTCTTACTTATTTAATTGTTAACTGCTTTGAAACCAAACCGTAAGAATTTTGTAAAAATCAGTCAAGTTTAAAACCCCCCTAAAGTATAATATATTGTATTGTGTGTGTGTGTGTGTGTGTGTGTCTATATAGAGTATAGCAACTTCATTTATATCTCCGTTTCTTTTTTTCAAGCACTCTCTCTCTCTCTATCTCTCTTTCTTTCCGTCATCTTTTGCTTTTCTACAGTGTTTAACATTATTTAATGTTCATTCGATTCAATTTAATATTTAACAATTGATTCGCTAATAATTTGTTGTTGGTAACTGTTTTTCTCATTCTTTACACCATTGTTCTACTTTCACCAACAAAGAAAATTGAAAATCTACCATTAGATTACATTACTTTTTCCATTAATCAATTGCTCTACTTGGGATGTTTCCATTGTTGATGTTAAAATTCTGATTAATAAAAAAATAAAAATAAAACTTTCTTAAATCACGAATGTAGTTTGTAGATTTTTATTCATTGGCTCATTGGCTCAGATGAGATCAGTTTAAGCAACAAAAAGTATTAATATTGCTATAACAGTATCATCATCGCCATTCCGAAACGAATGATCTAACCCTATAAATGGGATTGGATAAATCTGCGAAAGAGTGTAGATCGCGATACCGACACCGTAAACCGAAATGAAAAAAAAAAACAATCAGCTACACATCATGGTTCAGCTGATACAAAGGCAGCAATCAAACGGAAATAGTTAGTTATAGGTAGCATATATGTATATGTCATCTTCAGCTCTAATCCATCAGATTGATGGTAAGTTGAAATCATCAAAGATAAGGACGACTTCTTCTGTTTTTAATAAAGAGGTAATCCTTTTTATGGCGCACACATGATTTGAATAGTAAGGCATGGATGCATTAGGTGGAATGTCGGAACAAGAAATATATAAAGTAATGTCGAGTAATTTAACAGCAACACATATAAATTCAATATCGTTGGTTAACTTCATGTCAACTACACTGGAACAAAGTGATGAAGACACACCAATCAGAACCCCACCACCGCACCTATTCATCCGGTCACATCTGAATACGTTATAATTCGGACAAAAAATTTCCGAATCCAATACAGAAGAAGATAACCAAGTTTCAGAGAAAAAATTATAATATCATCATTAAATTAATAGCTGTTTAAAAATAATGCGTTAGTTTCGAATTTAAACTACAAACATTTTGATATGATATAGACGGAGACACTTAACTGTTTTTTGAATTATTTTGTTCATTAGCAGACGGTAAGCGTACAACATTAGATGCCTTAGGGTTTTCTTTGTATGTGTATTCCCTCACGAATGTTTTGGCAGGCCAAAAGTCACTATTAACAATCCTGTCGTAATAATCGTCCGGCGCAGTAATCTTAAATGATGATGTTAAACGTTTATATGCAAAATTAAATTTATATTAATATCGATGTCAGCGTCCAATTTAGATTTAATCAGAGACTTCTAAAACAGAGACGGAGTGTCGCTCTCTTAAACACTTGCCGGCAGAATCTCAAGACCAAATCGAGGCCCATATCGTACGGTCAAAGTTATCATAAAAAGTCACAAATATCGTATATACTGAATTCGTTCCACTGACTTGTTCTATCAAATGTGGCTGGTTTTTATTGATTTTATACAATTCTTAAAGACTTGCTTGATATGTTTCTGCAATAAAAAATTTTTGAAAAAAAAACTTTACAATAACATCAAGAAAACATGTATAAAGTGGAAAAGTGGAACGAAGAACGAAATAGAAAACAGCCTTATTTTCAGGTATTAATTACATATTTATTCATTCATAATATATGAAATTACATATGTATAAATGTTTGTGATCTATGGAATTCCATTTAAAAAACAACCCAAGTCGTGTGCCACAATCACAAACATTTGTTTGCCTTGTATGTGCAAACTATGGTATTCCCTTTGCTTTGCTTATAAGCATAGAAAAAGCAACAAAAGTAACATGCGTAAAAAACCAAGAGCAAAAAAACTAATTCTTCACTATTTTCGGTCCTTAAAAAATAACAACAGTACACATGTGAAAAAACCAAGAACAACAAAAACCAATTCTTCACTATTTTCGGTCCTTAAAAAATAACAACAGTACACATGCGAAAAAAAGCACTGCCCAAATGTCTTTAAGTATGTTCATTGTATTGTATGCGTAATCTATGGTATTCCTTTTGCTTTGTTTATAGGAATAGAAAAAGCAACAACAGTACATATGCGTAAGAAACCAAGAACAAAAAAAAAAAAAAAAAACCAATGCTTCGCTGTTTTCGATCCGGAAGAAATGATCAGGAAATTTACAATGCATTAGCATATTCACACGGACACAAAAACCTCTTGCTTATTTTCGGTACGGAAAAAAATTCAGAGCAAATGACTCTGTGACGCGTGCGTCACAAAAACAAACGATTGAAAAGCCAACAGCTTTTGTGCTCTAGTTGCGAAGCATTGGTTTTTTTTTTGTTCTTAGTTTTTTACGCATGTGTACTGTTGTTGTTTTTTAAGGACCGAAAATAGTGAAGAATTGGTTTTTTTTGCTCTTAGTTTTTTACGCATGTTACTTTTGTTGCTTTTTCTATGCTTATAAGCAAAGCAAAGGGAATACCATAGTTTGCACATACAAGGCAAACAAATGTTTGTGATTGTGGCACACGACTTAGGTTGTTTTTTAAAGGGAATTCCATAGATCACAAACATTTATACATATGTAATTTCATATATTATGAATGAATGAATATGTAATTAATAAATGAAAATAAGGCTGTTTTCTATTAAGTTCTTCGTCCCACTTTTCCACTTTTCGACCCTTTATACATGTTTTCTTGATGTTATGTAAAGTTTTTTTTTTCAAAAATTTTTTATTGCAGAAACATATCAAGCAAGTCTTTAAGAATTGTATAAAATCAATAAAAATCAGCCACATTTGATAGAACACGTCAGTGGAACGAATTCAGTAAATACGAAATTTGTGCTTTTTACGATAGCTTTTACCGTACGATATGGACCTATCATTTGTCTTGAGATTCTGCCGGCAAGTGTTTAAGAGAGTGACACTTTGTCTCTGTTTTAGAAGTCTCTGGTATAAATTATTGTTTATTTGTGTGTGTGTTTATGCATGTGTTTAATGCTATCATTATTATTAGATAATTATTGCTTAAGAATTATTCTCATAATTTGTGATTTGACGTAAGCCACGTTAAGCCTTCATACAAACCATCGCCCGTAGTGGCATATGACGGCTGCACATACCAATTTCGATCACGTATTCGGGTCAAGCCTAATTTCTCTTGAATCTCATGAGGTTTCATTGCTAAACAAAAAAAAATAAATGCTATAAAATTAACAAAATTTTCACGGTAGTAAATGTTTTACAACTTTCTTACCATCCGCTAAATCTTGCTTGTTAGCATATATCAATATAATGGCATCTCTCATTTCGCGATCATTTATAATACGATGCAGTTCGGTGCGTGCCTCATCGATGCGATCTCGATCTGCACAATCCACCACAAAAATCAGACCCTGAGTTCCTTTATTTAGTAAAAACACACTTGCATAGTAAATTTCAATATTGGGATTAATGGCAAACTAATAAACTTGCCTGTGTAGTAGTGTCGCCATAAAGGTCTAATTTTATCTTGCCCTCCCACATCCCATACATTGAATTTGACATTTTTATAGGTAACTGTTTCTACATTAAAGCCTACTGTGGGTATTGTGGTTACCGATTGACCTAATTTTAGTTTATACAAAATCGCTTTAAACAGAAACAGAAAAAAGAAACCAATTCCATTAGATTGGGATTAAAAAATGTGTACAAAATTTTGAATAATCTTACTTGTTTTGCCAGCAGCATCCAAGCCTAGCATTAGTATGCGCATTTCTTTATTACCAAAGATTTTTGACAGTAATTTTCCCATGTTGTCCAGAACTCATTAAGATTGCGGTAAAGTTGTTATTCTGCTTAGGAACAGAAATAGAAATTTCATTAAAAACGCACACACCGAACAATTGCTTCTGATTCATTAATATTTTTAAACATTCATTCATATTTTTACACATTTACACCAACAGCAGCAACAACAACAACAACAGAGTTATGTTATGACTTTACGCAAACTCTACAACCTGTTGTAGGTCTGATAACAAAAACTCCTCGCGTGTCTTTCTCTTTTTTCATAATTCATAAACAAATTTTGAAAACGTTTAAACGAATAAAAAAACCGTTTCTACCGGAAAACACAAAATATTCTGATCAATAACTGATTAAAATTAGTAAAGTAATTAGTTGCACTACAATTTTACACATGATGTGCAAAAAACATTATTGCAACAATCCCATTACAGTTATATATAGGTCAGTTGATTAACAGTAACATTACAATAAAGTTGCCGTGTAAATCTAAATCTGGAGAAAACCGGAATGTATACGTAGGATAATACATAAAATCGACTTGTAAACACACATAAGTACTTATATATAGATGTGTAAAAATATATATATCTGTGGTGTGCACCCACAAACATCATTTAAGGCGTGATTATAGTAACATTTGTGATGTTAAATGACAACTCTACTAAAATTAATATACAAAGGTCGTGCCTTAATGAGGGCCATTACTTTGTCAGCGTTATTTTGTTATAAACTTCAATGGTGTCAATTTAACGATTTTCGCAGAAACTCATTTCGATCACGCACACACATAATCCAAAGCACTCCGGCAACAGCATATATATTGTTGTAATTATTGTTATATATATATAAAAGGAAAAAAATTGTTTGTCACTCTTTTTACATATAAGACAACAAATATTTAGTTTCTTTAATGGGGCTTATAAGTATTAGCCCTTGACGGTTAGGAAAGTCGCTGCAAGAGCTTTTTGGGTTAACACACAAGCCACAAAAAGGCGTTTCTGTTGCATTTCATAGTTAATTATTTGACATAAAACAATCACTTTGTTTTCTTAAACAACGCCGACTTATTATTCATTTCAACCACTTGTATAAACCACCACAAAATTTCGTTAAAGAAATTAATGGAAAAAATTATGAATAAAATTTTGCAAAATTATTATCGAATCGTGTTGGAATTTATTTTGTCAATATAAAAAAAGTTGTATGCACCAGTGCTGCCATATTCTCAATAATACACATAAAATATGTATTCGTAAATATTTTTAAACTTAGCAATAGTGTTTTATCAACTGTTCTAGCCCGTTTGCTTGAAAATAATTCTTTACGACTCTGCTAATCATATTCTTGCTTGTTTTGTTGGCATTTTCAAATATTAGAAAAGTCTTAAAAATTACCTCATTCAAAATACAATTATCAAAATATTAAATCGAAGAAGTAAAAAAGGGATATATATTATATTTTATATATATAAAAATCATATCATATTTTGTTGCGTAATTTATTACATTCGTATAAAGGCAATCAAAAAGGTTCTTTTTAATACATCTCACGTATTCTTTGTCCTATTCCCTGTATTCATGGACTATTAGAATGTTCAAATCGGGGCCAATTTTAAAACTTTATCGTATAACTCGCCGTGTGGATAGCAGCATTATACCCACTGAGCGAGTCAAAATTCTTGTCAAAGGTTGTGAGCCTGCTTCGCTCAATATTTTCCATACAAAAGGCAAAGTATTATATTAACTTTGTACAATGCGCCAAATGCTTCAGGTACAACCACGCTACTAAATCTTGTAAACAACTAATTCTAAACTGTCGCATGTGCCAAACATCCTCCTTCAGTTAATTGTGTCAAGCCACTATGTTCTAATTGCAAAAATGAACACAATTCTTGGGATAAATCACGTCCTGCCAGAGAAAGAGCATTTCTCATCAAAAAGATGATGACAATAGAAAATCTTTCTTATAGTGAAGCGAATGGTCGATAACCGCATATTTTTACTAACAAGTTTAGTGCACTATCTGAGCTAGATGATAATAACTTCCCAGGGTTGCCTCGGTCGAGTCAAGATTCTCCTTTGTTTATAAATAACAGCAAGGAATCAGCACGTGCTATTCATAACATTTTCCCATATGCCTCAGTTGCAAAAAAGGCACCCAACATGGCATATAAACGTAATCGTGCTAGAGAAGCTACTAATGATGAAAACACTATGAACTCTTGGAAACAATGTATTCAACGAACAGATTTTTCGTCTTCACAAATTCTTCTTAATAACCAGCGTGTCAGCGAATATGAAAAAACTATTTAAGCTATCAACAAATCTGTCCTAGAGTTTTTAACCGGCAAAGAATATATTTTTGCTGATCCATCTCTCAGGTGCTGTATCCAATCTATAAAAGACAACATTGACAATCTTAATAATAATCTAGATCAAAATGATATAGCCTCAATATCTATTTCATCCCAAGCACAACATTAAACAATGGTTTTGATCTGTCAGTATAATATTCAAAGCTTCAAGCTCAATAAGAGCACTCTCGATTTTTTCCTCAACCATCACAAAATAGATATTTACGCTCTTTCTGAGATTTTTAGATTTGATGAGGAACATGCTTCTTGTAAGCTATCCAACTTTAATTCAATCTCAAAAACTAGACCTAACAACTATGGTGGTGTGGCCATCCTGCTACGAAATCACATTAAAACAAGTAAGAAAACTAAATTTGACTTAAACTAAATCTTAAATATTCTCCACCCCTACAAGAAAGGGCGTGGCAAATATATATATATATATATTGCGCCTTCTAATAGTGTACATATTTCGTATCAGCATGCAAGTCTAGGTCAACTTTTGTGGCAGATATAAAGATTTTTATTAATTGTGGGCGTGTCTGTAATTCGAAGACGCCCATTTTTGGCATATCAATAAATCTAATATTTATAGATGTACATACAAACATTCAAGTTTGTGTGCCAATAACAGACGGACACACGGACACACAGACATACATGTCTAAATCGACTCAGTTTTTGACGCTGATTAAAAATATATATACTTTGTAGGGTCTTTGACGCCTCCTTCTGGGTGTTGCAAACGGAAGAACAAACTTAGTATACCCTCCTCACATGAGGTTGAGGGTATAATTAAGAAACATGCCTTTCGCACTAGTTTTCATGTTCTTGTTGCAACCACTACTATTGATTTTAATGCACGTAGCTCTACATTTGGTTACAAATTCGACAGCGTCCGTGGTAACACACTTCATCATTAATCATCAACTCACAATTTTCTCCTTAAATGATGGAAATCCAACCTTCCAAAAATCACTTCTCTATGATTCGGGGTCAGCGCTTGACCTATGTTTTACGAATACCTCGCCACCTTGTACTTGGCATGTTTATCAAATGACGATTACTTTCCTGCTACCATCAACATCTCTTCTTCAAACGTTAAACCTAAAATGTTGGTCTAAAAAAAATTTTATCCAAATAACTGTCCACAATTGAACTTAAAGATAACTTCCCGGATATTCTCTCTCAGTTTGATGACATTTTCAATAAAGCCGCCTTTCGCACCTGCTCTCTATGGCAACCAAAGAAATGGTGGAATTATGATTTTAAAAAACTTTTCAGATTAAGAACTGCTGCCCTCAAGAAATTCAACCGCTCTAAAACCTTAGTAGCATATCAGATGTTTCGCGATGCAGATTTAAAATGGAAGTCCGCAATCAAAGAAGCCAAAAGGAAAAGCATTACTGATACAATTGAGGATCTTGCCAGTGGTGGCAAACCTCTCTACAATTTCATTCGTGCTTCCAATACTTCAGTTCAATCAAACTTTCCCTCGCTTTGGAATGATGTCAATAATGAACGTTTTCTAATGCACCTTAAAAGCAAAATTCACTTTTTAAACCTCCCAGAATGCTTTTCTTCAATAACCAGTTCCCCAGAACCTTTTCGAATCACTGACCTTGAGCTAGCTCTTGCTTCCAAGAAAAAATACTCTACTGGTGGACATGACAAAGTTACTTATAAACATCTTCAGTCTCTGTCACAGGCAGCACTTGTCAAGGCATTTAACCTTCAATGGTCTATTGTAATACCAGATGCTTGGCGAATCATTAAAATTGTTCCTATACCAAAAAAAATAAAAATCTTGACCATTTGGAAAACTTCAGACCTATATCTTTACCGTCTGTTTTTCTGAAAACACTCAACATGATCAAATTCCGCCTTGTTGGTTTCTTGGATGAACACAAAATCTTGCCCGAAAAATCTTATACTTACAGAAAAAACTACTCAATGATATTCTTCAGCACATAATCAGCTGGAAAAACCAAGATCAGAAAGTCCTAATGGCCACTTTTGATATCTCAAATGCTTTGATTATCAAATGCTTCTCTATCCAAATTAAAGGACACACTTGTAAATATAAGTTGTCCTATACATATCACTAAGTGGATTTGTAACTTTCTTTCTAAGCGTACTTTTATGCTTGGAAATGAAAGAGTTGATGTTGACGGTGGACTTCCTCAAGGTAGCTGTTTAAGTCCATTACTTTTCAACATATATACCATGGAGTTGCATACTTCAAACGACGACAACACAGCTATTTTTCAGTTTGCCGATGACTTTGTCATTCTATCATCTGACTTTATCTTTGATGACTCATTATCAAATCTGCAATCTAAAGTGAATCGTTTTGTTAACATCTGTTCTTCTTTAAACTTCAGCATTAATCTTGATAAGTCTCAAATAATGTATGTAGCAAAAGGCGCTCATATACGTCAACTCAACCCTAATTAAATCTGTAAAAAACATTAAATTTCTTGGTAGAAACATTAAAAATAGTCTTGCAGTTCATGAGCATTATGCTTCTGCCTCTGAAAATGCGCGTCCCGCCTTAAATGCCATAAAAATGATTACTTCGTCCAAAAATGGTCTCCCTCCTAATTTTGCTTTGAATGTTTCAAAATCTGTTGTATTTGGAAAAATCGAGTATGCCAGAACTACTGCTGCACATTCTCCCAAGTATATAAACCAAAAAATAAAATCATTCCAAAACAACTTTCTGCGCAGATGTCTTGGCCTATGTCCATCTACACCAGTTCACATCATTTATGCTTTGAGTCTATTATTGCCGCCCAAAGAAAGAGGATTATATCTAATGGTCAAGGAACTTCTCAAAATTAAACTTCAACACCCCTTGCTTTTCACGAATTTTGTCAATCTGGATCCGTCCAAATTCAGCTACAGCCATGTCTTTACCTCTTCAAAGACATCTTTGACCGAATGTTTCCAAAAATTCGTATTGAATACTCGAAAAAGCTAACGGTAATTCTGAACATACACAGCCTCGCTGATAAAAAAAATATTTCTCCAGCCATCTTGAAATCATTTTATTCAGAAAAGATCTCAAACCTCATCAGCTCTGGTTTCTCAATAATATCCACTGATGTCTCAATTAATTGTCACTCCACAGGACTTGCGATTTGAAATATTTCCAATAATAACAATTTCTTGTTTAAAATTGAAGAATCTCTATCTTCCCTTTCGGGTGAATTAACTGCTTTGGAAAAAGCCATTGATATTATCATTGAGGATGAAATCGCAAAAGTTGCCATATTTACTGATAGCAAAAAATGATATGCAGCACAAAACACTGGCAACTCTTACATAGGGAACATCATCGAAAAAATTAACAAGTCTAAAATAGTTCAAATTGTGTTTGTGTGGACACCAGCGCACATAGGCATAGAAGTCAATGAAAGAGCCGACTACTTTTCCAAGCATGCAAGTCAGTGTGGCTGTATCATTCATCCTAAACTATCCATAAAAAATGCTACCACCATGATTCTTCACAATCTTAAAAATCAATGGAGTGACACTTACAAAAATGAATCGGTTTCCAAAGGAAATTTCTTTTTCAAAATTTTTGAGCATCCTCCATTTCATCACTGGTTCAAAAATCAGAATTTTCGGCCTAACGATATTAAACTTATTAACAGACTAATGTCTGACACACAATAAGTGCTATTTTCACATGATTGGCCTTGAATCCAACAATCCAACAAGTAAAGGTAAACAACAATCACCTAATTTTTAACTGTGCCAACTATGATTTGTCCAAGAATAATTTTCCTCTTCTACAACGCTTCAACAACCTCGTTGATCTATTTAAATCTTGGAATTTTAAAGCCTTTCAGCAGCTGGTAAACTTCATAAATGTTAACCAAATTCATCTATAAGTGAAATTTTCTTGTCATCACTCACAACTAACAACAAAGGCGTCTGAAGAAAATCGAGGAGGAGACAAATTAAATGAACAACAGAGCAACGCATCAACTGGTAGGGTAGCCAAGCGGGTAGGTGGTTGAGGTTTAACAAGAGCTGTTTCATTTTTTCAATCTCTTCAATGTATTCTTAGGGTTTCGGATTGTCTTAGCTCGCCAAGAAATCTAATCGTGAAATTAAAAATCAATTGAAAGGAACTGACAAAAATAAGGACGAT
The DNA here is from genome assembly GCA_963971445.1 of Ornithomya chloropus. NCBI lineage: Eukaryota > Metazoa > Arthropoda > Insecta > Diptera > Hippoboscidae > Ornithomya > Ornithomya chloropus. The sequence continues at coordinate 33,299,898 of OZ020531.1, forward strand.
CAACGCACAAATCGTGAGTTTTTAAATCAAATTAATTTTGAAGGATTTTCATACCCTACACATAGGTGCCCAGCGTAAAACCATCCAAGACTACAAACATCATTAATAATTTATTAATTTTAATGTAAGCTCTGCTTCTTTCATTTATTTCTTTTCATTATATTTCCAACCAGAAGCTATTATTGAAGAGAAGGCGGCTACAAGTAAAACAAATCTGTCGGCTAGTGAGGATTTATTTGACTGCCTTGTTCAAGATCAAGACAAAACAGACAGCATATTACTTTTGGATCAACAACAGCAACACCAACAAAGCGATACTAAAGTAATAACTGATCCGACACTTGATCAAACAAATGACAAAAATATAACAACAAAATTATAATAAAAGCAAGGAAATTAGTCCACAATTGTAAGCAGCATCACCATCAAAATAAAAATTCAAAAATAAATAATACTGCGACTGAAACATTTGTAAACATTTATCCCTGCCCACAGCCAGTCCTTCGGTTAGCATTTTAAAACGAAAATTCGATCATGATAGTAGCATTGAAGAATCTCTCGCCGCCGCTATAGATACACCGCTTTCGAAGAGGAACAAAGTTAGTTTTCAGGATCCACCCGTTTCTATAACCAAAAAATACATAAAGGATAGAGATGAGATGCGTTCAAAAAGCAAAAGATGTTTGGTGATGGATAAGTCCTCCCCGCCGGAAGGTGGGGAGGACTTGAGAAGACGCAGTAAATTGGATAGTTTGGTAGAAATTGAAAAAAATCTCAACAGCAACAGACGCGGGTAATATTTTCAATGAAGGTAACAATGAAAATGATTCAGCTAACGGTACATCTAAAATAGCTAAAGAATCAATGGCAACAATAAAATGGCAAGATAATCGCAACGCTCTGGATAAAAATCAGAATAAAGAAAAACAACAACAACAACAGGGCGTTCATAATGATGAACAAGTGAAAAATGTTTTTAATACCTCACTGGATATACTCACTGCCAATGCCACCCGTCCTGCTCTTCCCTAATTCATCATCAAACCACCAAAGAAATGGATTTACAAGCGGCCTTAAAATTAATCACGGAAAACTGTTCTTTGGAAACAGTTTTAGAGCAATACATAGCCCGTGAAAATCTACCATAATTACAATTCACTCATCAACTATCCAAATTTATCGCCAATATGATGGATTTGCATCCGAAAATAAAAACAACTGTCATGGAAACATTAGAGGAAAGACATTCGGAAGATTTTCTTAATCATGCCATTAAAGAGAACCTATCAGCGGTGGTGTGTGATCGTTTAAATTTGGATGCCATCACTTCGTACATGTGTGCCAAATCGAAAATTAATCATGGTTGTTGCAATACACTCTTCCAACATATATATAGTGAAACAATGTAAATTAGAAAATGAACGCATCAAATTGTTAAAATCCCTTCTAAACGAATGTCCATTAACCGATGAACAAACGTTGGACTTGATTGGTTGATCACTTAATCTTGGAATCAGCAGCAGATTCATCATCGAGTTTATAAAAAAAAATAAAAAACTTTTCACCCTATAATTATACCCTGCGCCACATATGTGCCAAAAAGTATATTAAGTTTGTGTGGATGTTTGTAGCTCCTAAACTCCATCTTCGTTTCAGAATTAAAAACGAAATGATTTTATCATGTCTGTCTCTCTGTGCGTGTGAATTTTTGTTCAAGCTTCTCGTCGCATTTTTTTAATATATTTGAACTTTAGTACAAGGACGTACCTTGGCTCAGAAGTAAATGGTATTGAAAAAATAACCAAATCAAACCATTTTTAGAACGTTATGGAAATCTTTGAAAAGCAAAAAATCGCATTTCCTAATATTATTTAACCGAATGTGATGAAAAATAGTTAATTAGCTTAATAATTAATTGGAACAAATTTGGACCCGTTTAGATTGTTTTTATTGGTGACACAACTGAACTAATTGTAGCATAATTTAAGTAGCTAGGTGGTGTAGGGTATGAAGGGTATGATCGGGCTTGACCGACCATAACATTTTCACTTGTTTTATTATATATCTGGTGAATATACATATACTCGTATATTTAATCATTTTTATTATGGTTTCTTATCCTTACAGTTACTTATTTATATTTATATAAATATCCTTTCCTTTGGATTTAAAATTATTCGACAAAGTGAGATTTGAATTAAACGGTTTTATTATTATACTACAAACACATTTATAGATATATATAAATAAAGATTATTTACAATGAAAGAGAAATTTTTGTATGAACTTGCATATAAAAATAATTTTTTCCTTTGATAAATGAAAAGTTTTATTTTTATACCCTGCACCACCCTGTGGAAAAGGATATTTTAAATTTGTACAGATGTTTGTAACTATTAAACGGCAAATGCCACACCCACCTTCAATTATGCCGATCGATTCAATCAAAATATGAAACGATTTAACCATGTCCGTCTGTCCTCCTTTCTGTCCATCTAAATTTTCGCGCAAGGTACAGGTCGCATTTTTTTCCTGTTATTAATGAGTGTATAGTAATATAAAAAGAGTATAGTTATTAATTTATTTTTTTTATTATTATTATGATCAATAATTGTGGTCGTCGCGCAACGCGCAACTTCAGAATCCCGCGAATCGCAGGGTATTTCACAATTATTGATTTTATGTTTTCAAGAATATGTTATAAGTCAAGTTGAGTTTTTAGTCTGTTTTTATTTGAAAAATTTGTCTTCTTATATATTAAAATTATTACAAAGAATTGATTAGTAAGCATAAACTTAAACTAGGTTATTTTAATCGGAAGTGAGTGTGACAGGTGTGTTACAAATACAATTTTTATTAAAGTTAAGGTCAGTAAGAATACAGTTACAATTTCTATTAAAGTTAAGGTCAGTAAGAACATAATTACAATCAGAATGAGAATACAATTACAATGAAATTAAATCATACCTAAGAACAGGTGTGCATTATTTTATTTGCACACTACACCCTTATCCTACAAAAAGAAAAAAAATTTTTTTTTGTTTATACAGAAAAAAAATTTTTTTTTGTTTATATTACAAATAGTTTATGTTTAATGTATTTAAAATGCATTAAAATTAGGATTTAATATTAACTATTCTACGATTCTTATTATATTCTTATTTCATATGGTTTTAGTAAATTATTGTGAAACTTTTTTAACGTATCATTTATTTTGATGGTGGAATTTACACCATTTCTAGGGATTATTTGGTATGGACCAATATATGGTTTGTCATTTTTTCGTCTAGTCATGTTCTTCAATAATACGTAGTCTCCTACTTTCAAGTTTAAAGGTTTGCTCTCTTTAACGTCATTGTTTAGTGTTCTTTTACTTTTTTCGTTTTTCTAAGAATTCTTTTGCTTTCTGTGTAGAAAATTTTATTCTAGCCTTCAATTCACTATAATAATCTTCTAAATTTTTATTTGTTTCATTTATATTAATGTTATCATTTGGCATATAGGCTATTTTTCCAAATACTAACTCATAGGGTGTGTATCCAGTTGTTACGTGTGGGGTAGTGTTATATGCAAAACAGTAATATGGTACCCATATAGTATATAAAGACTTCCATTAAAATATGGATATGGATTCTAAAATATTCTGATTCGGTCCATTTTCAAAAGAGTTCCTTACTGACAAGACAAAATATAATAGAAATTATCTCAAAAAGAGCGACTACCGCTATTTGTTCTTTAGCACAAATTTATATGGACAGACAGGCAGATTCAGATATTAATTCTGAATCGAAGGGTACAATTGAAGACTAAAATTAGGCTAGTATAAAAGTAAACGCCAGTTATTATCATAAACAAGTTATATTAAAAAGCATTATATGGAAAGGGGTTCTAAAAAAGGTCCGATCTGGTTCAAATATTAAGCCAGTTCACTATTCGTCACCAAATTTTGCGAAAATATTGTATATTAAGAATTAGATGCTGCATACCTAAATGTTGTGCGTCGAGCTATAAAGAAGCCCCCTTCGTCCAGTTGTCGTATTCGATAATGTTTCACAGTATCACCATCACGAACTACAAAAAACAGATAAGAAAGTTAAAATGGATTTTTAACACTCTTTAGAACATTGTAATAATAGGCTAGCCTAGGCCAGATCATTGCAATAACACGGACGCAACTGCTTATATTTAAACCAATTTAGAATTAACTTGCGACCTAGGTCTAGGCTAGCCTAGAAAATGGAAATGGAAGTGAAATATGACTTACCCGATAGTGAATAATCATTATGACGGCTTTCAGAGTCTCTAATCAAAAATGCTCCATGTTCGTTTTCTGGGAGTAATAGTTTCTTTTCGGCTTCAATTCGCTTAATTTTGCGGAAATACCAACTGTAAATATATAAACAAATACACCAATTATAGTAACCAGAGACTTCAAATTAGAGACGGAGTGTCACTCTTATAAATTGTTGTCGGCAGAATCTCAAGACAAATTGTAGGTCACTATCGTACGGTCAAAGTTATCGTAAAAAAGCACAAATATCGTATTTACCGAATTCGTTCCACTGACGTGTTCATATGTGGCTGGTTTTTTTTGATTTTATACAAATCTTAAGGACTCGCTTGATACGTTTCTGCAATAAAAAATTTTTGAAAAAAAAAAACTTTGCAAAACATCAAGAAAACATGTATAAAGGGTCGAAAAGTGGAAAAGTGGGACGAAGAACGTAATAGAAAACATATTCATTCATTCATAAATACATGAAATTACATGCGTATAAATGTTTGTGATCTATGGAATTCCCTTTAAAAAACAACCCAAGTCGTGTGCCACAATCACAAACATTTGTTTGCTTTGTGTGTGCAAACTGTGGTATTCCCTTTGCTTTGCTTATAAGCATAGAAAAAGCAACAAAAGTAACATGCGTAAAAAACCAAGAGCAAAAAAAACCAATTCTTCACTATTTTCGGTCCTTAAAAAACAACAACAGTACACATGTGAAAAAAACCAAGAACAAAAAAACCAATTCTTCACTATTTTCGGTCCTCAAAAAGCAACAACAGTACACATGCGTAAAAAACTAAGTCAAAAAAAAACCAATGCTTCGCTATTTTCGGTCTGGAAGAAATTATGAGGAAATTTGCAATGTACACCTAAGTCTGTTTTTACACGGTAGATTGGTTCCAGAAGAAGCCGTGTAAAAAAAACCGTCTAACAAAAGACATTGATCGTATACAAAAATGGGTGATTGGTTCCTAATCTCTAAAACCTATTAAAATTAGTGAAAAACAAGAATTTTTTAAGAACAAGAATTCATGTTTATTTTATTAAATCACATATATAATGCTTATTTTTACAAGCATAGTTATTAAAGATAAAAAAGATATGCACTCTAATCTTAAAAATAATATAAATTAAATGTATGGCAAGTTCAGGAACTAAACAACTATGTTGTGAACGAAAAGAATAGGTTATTCAATTTTTAAGGTAAAAAAATTAAATAAAATAAGTGATAATCATAAATACAGCAACATAAATTTAATTGCTGTCATCATCAGTTATTCGCATTCGCTTGCTTCGAATGCGTATACACTCACTATCATCGCTGGAATAATTTTGAACTGGACTTTCTCTTGCTTTTACTTTTTTGTGATATGAACATACTTCGCAAAAATTAAATTTGACAAAAAAATTTAAGCACATAAAATTTTAAATCGTGCTAAATGGAATAAAATCGTGTAAAAAAATTAGAAATATTCAATTTTCAAACCGTGTTATATCAAAACAAAAAAAGACCGTGTAAAAACAGACTTAGGTGTATTAGAATATTGCTTATTTTCGGTCCGGAAAAAAGTCAGAGCAAATGACTCTGTGACGCGTGCGTCACAAAAACAAACGATTGAAAAGCCAACAGCTTTTGTGCTTTAGTTATTTTTATTACGTGTAGTGGGTAAAGTCGATCTATTTGCTCACGTTCCTACAATTACACGTGGACGGCTCTTAGATAACATATATAAATGTTAAGGACTAATGATTTATTTGTGTATTCTATTATATATAGTGTGGTGGTGTATGAGTTGCATGCGCATATAACCATAAATCTACATATGCTAGGAGGAACTTAATATGTTTTTGTTTCGATAGCACACATAGCAAAGCTGAATTGAAGATTTGTTAAAATTTTGATTTTTCAACCATTTCAAGGCGATGTTGCGAGATTTCGCAAGTACATCTGTAAAGAGATGCGGGAAGCAAGGGGTTTTGTGTCCGTGTGAAAATATTCTAATACATTGCAAATTTCCTCATAATTTCTTCCGGACCGAAAATAGCGAAGCATTGGTTTTTTTTGTTCTTAGTTTTTTACGCATGTGTACTGTTGTTGCTTTTTGAGGACCGAAAATAGCGAAGCATTGTTTTTTTTTGTTCTTAGATTTTTACGCATGTTACTTTTGTTGCTTTTTCTATGCTTATAAGCAAAGCAAAGGGAATACCATGGTTTGCACATGCAAGGGAAACAAATGTTTGTGATCGTGGCACACGACTTGGGTTGTTTCTTAAAGGGAATTCCATAGATCACAAACATTTATACGCATGTAATTTCATATCAGAGACTTCAAAACAGAGACGGAGTGTCACTCTTATAAAATCTTGTCGGCAGAATCTCAAGACAAATTGTAGGTCACTATCGTACGGTCAAAGTTATCGTAAAAAAGCACAAATATCGTATATACCGAATTCGTTCCACTGACGTGTTCTATCATATGTGGTTGGTTTTTTTTGATTTTATACAAATTTTAAGGACTCGCCCGATACGTTTCTGCAATAAAAAATTTTTGAAAAAAAAACTTTACAAAACATCAAGAAAACATGTATAAAGGGTCGAAAAGTGGAAAAGTGGAACGAAGAACGTAATAGAAAACATATTCATTCATTCTAAATACATGAAATTACATGCGTATAAATGTTTGTGATCTATGGAATTCCCTTTAAAAAACAACCTAAGTCGTGTGCCACAATCACAAACATTTGTTTGCCTTGTATGTGCAACCATGGTATTCCCTTTGCTTTGCTTATAAGCATAGAAAAAGCAACAAAAGTAACATACGTAAAAAACCATGAGCAAAAAAAACCAATTCTTCACTATTTTCGGTCCTCAAAAAGCAACAACAGTACCCACGCGTAAAAAACTAAGTCAAAAAAAAACCAATGCTTCGCTGTTTTCGGTCCGGAAGAAATTATGAGGAAATTTGCAATGTATTAGAATATTGCTTATTTTCGGTCCGGAAAAAAGTCAGAGCAAATGACTCTGTAACGCGTCACATAAACAAACGATTGAAAAGCCAACAGCTTTTGTGCTCTAGTTATTATTATTACGTGTAGTGGGTAAAGTCGATCTATTTACGCACGTTCCTACAATTACACGTGGACGGCTCTTAGATAACATATATAAATGTTAAGGACTAATAATTTATTTGTCTATTCTATTATATATAGTGTGGTGGTGTATGAGTTGCATGCGCATATAACCATAAATCCACATATGCTAAGAGGAACTTAATATGTTTTTGTTTCGATAGCGCACATAGCAAAGCTGATTTGAAGATATGTTAAAATTTTGAATTTTCAACTATTTCAAGGCGATGTTGCGAGATTTCGCAAGTGCATCTGTAAAGAGATGCGGGAAGCAAGGGGTTTTGTGTCCGTGTGCAAATATTCTAATACATTGCAAATTTCCTCATAATTTCTTCCGGACCGAAAACAGCGAAGCATTGGTTTTTTTTGTTCTTAGTTTTTTACGCATGTGTACTGTTGTTATTTTTTGAGGACCGAAAATAGCGAAGCATTGGTTTTTTTTGTTCTTAGTTTTTTACGCATGTGTACTGTTGTTGCTTTTTCTATGCTTATAAGCAAAGCAAAGGGAATACCATGGTTTGCACATACAAGGCAAACAAGTGTTTGTGATTGTGACACACGACTTGGGTTGTTTTTTAAAGGGAATTCCATAGATCACAAACATTTACGCGTATGTACGTTCATATATTAGAATGAATGAATATGTAATTAATAAATGAAAATAAGGCTGCTTTCTATTACGTTCTTCGTCCCACTTTTCCACTTTTGGACCCTTTATACATGTTTTCTTGATGTTTTGTAAGGTTTTTTTTCAAAAATTTTTTATTGCAGAAACGCATCGAGCGAGTCCTTAAGATTTGTATAAAATCAAAAAAAACCAGCCACATATGATAGAACACGTCAGTGGAACGAATTCGGTAAATACGATATTTGTGCCTTTTACGATAACTTTGACCGTACGATAGCGACCTACAATTTGTCTTGAGATTCTGCCGACAAGATTTTATAAGAGTGACACTCCGTCTCTGTAGTTAGAAGTCTCTGATATTATGAAAGAATGAATATGTAACTAATAAATGATAATAAAGCTGTTTTCTAGTACGTTTTTCGTTCCACTTTTCCACTTTTCGACCCTATATACATGTTTTCGTGATGTTTTGCAAATTTTTTTTTCAAAAATTTTTTATTGCAGAAACGTATCAAGCGAGTCTTTTAGAATTGTATAAAATCAAACAAAAAACCAGCCACATTCGATAGAACAAGTCAGTGGAACGAATACGGTTAATACGATATTTGTGCTTTTTACAATAACTTTGACCGTACGATAGTGACCTACAATTTGTCTTGAGATTCTGCCGAAAAGATTTTATAAGAGTGACACTCCGTCTCTGTTTTGAAGTCTCTGTTTCAAATCAAGTCTCTGTTCAAATCAGAGACTTCAAAACAGAGACGGAGTGTCACTCTTATAAAATCTTGTCGGCAGAATCTCAAGACAAATTGTAGGTCACTATCGTACGGTCAAAGTTATCGTAAAAAAGCACAAATTTCGATTTTACCGAATTCGTTTCACTGACGTGTTCTATCATATGTGGCTGGTTTTTTTTGATTTTATACAAATCTTGAGGACTCGCTTGATACGTTTCTGCAATAAAAAATTTTTGAAAAAAGAACTTTGCAAAACATCAAGAAAACATGTATAAAGGGTCGAAAAATGGAAAAGTGGGACGAAGAACGTAATAGAAAACAGTCTTATTTTCATTTATTAATTACATATTCATTCATTCTTAACAAATGAAATTACATGCGTATAAATGTTTGTGTTCTAAGGAATTCTCTTTAAAAAACAACACAAGTCGTGTGCCACAATCACAAACACTTGTTTGCCTTGTATGTGCAAACCATGGTATTCTCTTTGCTTTGCTTATAATAGAAAAAGCAACAAAAGTACCATGCGTAAAAAACCAAGAGCAAAAAAAACCAATGCTTCGCTATTTTCGGTCCTCAAAAAGCAACAACAGTACACATGCGTAAAAAACTAAGAACAAAAGAAAACCAATGCTTCGCTATTTTCGGTCCTCAAAAAATAACAACAGTACACATGCGTAAAAAACTAAGAACAAAAAAAACCAATGCTTCGCTGTTTTCGGTCCGGAAGAAATTATGAGGAAATTTGCAATGTATTAGAATATTTGCACACGGACACAAAACCCCTTGCTTCCCGCATCACTTTACAGATGTACTTGCGAAATCTCGCAACATCGCCTTGAAATGGTTGAAAAATCAAAATTTTAACAAATCTTCAATTCAGCTTTGCTATGTGTGCTATCGAAACAAAAACATATTAAGTTCCTCCTAGCATATGTAGATTTATGGTTATATGCGCATGCAACTCATACACCACCACACTATATATAATAGAATACACAAATAAATCATTAGTCCTTAACATTTATATATGTTATCTAAGAGCCGTCCACGTGTAATTGTAGGGACGTGCGCAAATAGGTCGACTTTACCCACTACACGTAATAAAAATAACTAAAGCACAAAAGCTGTTGGCTTTTCAATCGTTTGTTTTTGTGACGCACGCATCACAGAGTCATTTGCTCTGACTTTTTTCCGGACCGAAAATAAGCAAGAGGTTTTGTGTCCGTGTGAATATACTAAACATTGCAGATTTACTTTGAATTTTTTCCGGACCGAAAATTAGCAATATTCTAATACACCTAAGTCTGTTTTTACACGGTCTTTTTTTGTTTTGATATAACACGATTTGAAAATTGAATATTTCTAATTTTTTTACACGATTTTATTCCATTTAGCACGATTTAAAATTTTATGTGCTTAAATTTTTTTGTCAAATTTAATTTTTGCGAAGTATGTTCATATCACAAAAAAAGTAAAAGCAAGAGAAAGTCCAGTTCAAAATTATTCCAGCGATGATAGTGAGTGTATACGCATTCGAAGCAAGCGAATGCGAATAACTGATGATGACAGCAATTAAATTTATGTTGCTGTATTTATGATTATCACTTATTTTATTTTATTTTTTTACCTTAAAAATTGAATAACCTATTCTTTTCGTTCACAACATAGTTGTTTAGTTCCTGAACTTGCCATACATTTAATTTATATTATTTTTAAGATTAGAGTGCATATCTTTTTTATCTTTAATAACTATGCTTGTAAAAATAAGCATTATATATGTGATTTAATAAAATAAACATGAATTCTTGTTCTTAAAAAATTCTTGTTTTTCACTAATTTTAATAGGTTTTAGAGATTAGGAACCAATCACCCATTTTTGTATACGATCAATGTCTTTTTTTAGACGGTTTTTTTTACACGGCTTCTTCTGGAACCAATCTACCGTGTAAAAACAGACTTAAGTGTACATTTTCCATTTTTCGACCCTTTATACATGTTTTCTTGATGTTTTGCAAAGTTTTTTTTTTCAAAAATTTATTTTTGCAGAAACGTATCGAGCGAGTCCTTAAGATTTGTATAAAATCAAAAAAAACCAGCCACATATGAACACGTCAGTGGAACGAATTCGGTAAATACGATATATGTGCCTTTTACGATAACTTTGACCGTACGATATGGACCTACAATTTGTCTTGAGATTCTGCCGACAAGATTTTATAAGAGTGACACTCCGTCTCTGTTTTGAAGTCTCTGATATAAATTGAAAATGTTATGTAGATATACTTACGCATTGACATATATATCAATTGGACTCGTATTTTAAATACATATATTATTTTTACAATATAACTATTATTACTAATTAATAACTTTTTAGAATAGTGAATACAAAAAGTAAGAAGGGTAAATACAATGTTTAGTTGTACACATTGTGTAAAACGCATACTTATTGTTATTTTACACTACATATTCTGTAATTGCATTGAAACGTGTACTCAATTTTATCATTGTTTGTTTGACAATTTTTGAGATGGAACAGTTAAGATTTTTAAATTTTATTTACAATTGTGTTGCTTTGTTCCACGCATTAAGATTTGCTCTGGCTTTGTTGTTGGCGATTGCTATATTGACAGTTAAACGTTTTGTAGCTTTGTGGCCGTATTTAAAGAAGGCGTGACCTTATTGATTGTTAGTATTGCTGATGTAATAACGCAGTGTCACGGTGCGGAAGTATAAATTATTTATCAGTACGCTTGCGCTTCCTTGTAGTCACTCTGGTCCGATGTATAAAAGTCCTCCAATTTCCATTGCAATGTTTCGAATGTGGGTCGTCTCATTGGATCTTTATGCCAACATTCTAACATAATTTCATATAAACGTTGATCACAATTGGGTGGTTGGGGCATGCGATACCCATGTTCAACTTGTGTCAGTACCTCAGCATTCGTCATACCTATAAAAGAGAGCAATTTTATATTATTTTATATTTTCATTGAATTGAATTTGTGTCAAGTTCTTCGTACCTGGATACGGAATTCGTCCATATGTAACCAATTCTGTTAATAATATTCCAAAACTCCAGACATCGGATTTAATGGAAAATTTTGAATAATTAGCAGCTTCAGGTGCAGTCCATTTAATAGGAAAACGAGCACCTACACGAGCCTCATATTCATCCTCTTTGATGAGTCTTTATGGGATTATTAGTAACAAATAAAAAAATATAAACCGTAAGCTAGGCGAAATCTTAAATACCTTACACATCACAACAGTGGGCGTGGCAGGTATATAATTTAGCCCTTTAATAGTGCACTTATTACGTATTACGAACTTGCAAGTCGACTTTTACACTGAATAAAATTTTTTATTGCTGTGGGCAAGTCTGTTATCCTACTGCGCCCTTTTTTGAGTAATAATTAAAGATACTCTCATACCAAATTTAAACTTTGCAGCTCAACTTTTGTGCCAAATGAATAGATTTTATAGATTATGGGCGTAACTCTTGATTGATAAATAGGGATTTATTTTATCACCAACTAAAAATGTCTGCACAAAATTTCAACTCAAAGACACCAACAACAGACGGACATATGCACAAGATCGAATTAGTTTTTGATGCTGATCTGAGGCCCTCTTCTGGGTGTTGCAAACAGAAAGACACAACCCCCACTGCAATCATTGTTTTACAAGTAATAAAAACGTGAAATTTTTATATTCACCTCGCTAAACCAAAATCAGCTATTTTAACGATATTGTTGTCGCCAACGAGAACATTTCGTGCTGCTAAATCTCTGTGAATGTAATTCTGTGACTCTAAGTACGCCATACCAGCGGCTATTTGTGCAGCCATATCAATGAGGACCGGCATTTTCAAACTGCGACCTTTACCTGAAATTGCTATAAGATACATAAACTGACTAATACGATACGTATGACGAATTGAAATTTGAGTGTGATTTTATAGTTAGATTGTAGATGTAGCATTAGAGTTTATAATAAACAAGTAAATATGTTATAGTCGGGTAAGCGCGACCATTTAATACCCCAGTGATGCAAGTAAAACGGTGCTATATTCAATGCTTACGGCGTTTTATAATAATCGCATATTTAGTGCGAAAATAAGCGTTAATAAGCGTTAAATTTAAGATGGACAGATGAGCAAAGGCGCATATATTCATATAACAAGAACAAGAACCAATCTGCAAATTCCGAGACCACATGTACCTTCAAATTAGTGTACTTTCAAAATATTGGGAATAAAATTCTGTGGAAAACGTTTTGTTGATCAGTGCGATAATATGGTACAGGACGGGAGTATTTTTTGATGGTGATGTAGTTGTACCTTGTAAGTATTCTAGCAAAGAGCCATGCTTCATTAGCTCAGTGATAATATAAATAGGCTCTTCCACAGTGCACACAGCGTACAATTGTATTAGTTTATTGTGGCGCAACTTTTTCATTATTTGAGCTTCAGCTAAAAAGTCTTTTGGATCCATTGTGCCTGTTATGCAGATGTAAAAAAAAAACGGCTTATTATGCAGCAATTTAAATTTTTGGTTTGGTTTTACCTGATTTTAAAGTTTTTATAGCTACCGATGTGGTATTGTTCCAAAGTCCCTCCCATACCTCTCCAAATTGACCAGAGCCAAGTTTACGTACAAACTTTAGCGATGTTCTATCAATTTCCCACTGATCACGTGTTCGATGTGATAGACCCTCTGTCACCGGCTTTTCAATCTAACGAAAACAAATAAAAGAAAATATATTTGGCTGAGAACAAACCTTGAATATCCACTATGTAGGCATCAAAGCTCTCTAATGAGTATATATGGGGACTTTTGGGCGTTGCAGACAATTTAACAAAGTGATATATACCCGTATATATACTCCCCATATATGGTTGGTATAAAAGTATGATAATTTTAAAAACGTTAAAGACGTATTCGGTGGCTGACTGCGATTTCGACATAATAACTTTTCCTAAGACTTAAATCAATGAACGGTTGGCAATATGGACAAATTGCCATTTCCCCGCCAAATGGCATTTACCAAATTTCTCTACACGAACGTCTCATAAATTTCTTTTGCTCCATATATGATAAGCAACAAAACCTGAGTCGATCAAGATACATTCGTGTGTATTGTTGCAATGTTTAGGGTCATAAATTTTAACATATGGAAATGAAATTTTGTGAAAATATTTCTGACTTCTCTCTGTATATGGGTTCATATTTAAATTGGGCGAAAACTTTTCCCACATATAAAACATACACACAAATATGGAGGGTGTTTAAAATTTGATCTAAGCCAAATTTAATTGTTTTTGGTACCTATTGGTAAGCTTACCTGAACACATGGTTTACATAAATTAACACATAAGCCGTCAGAATCCTTGGAATAATGTTCAACGAGCTCTTGAAGTGTTCTGTTAATTGATGGTTGCAGATTTGTTGGTAAATAGCGACGCAACATATAGGTAAACATGATGAAAGAAAAAAGGAATAATTAAAAAATATTTTCACTTTAAATTATTTATATTAGTGGTCTAAGTCATATATAAAGGATGTAAAAATGTTATAGTAGGTCAAAGCTTATTATTAATACCCTACACCACTTAGCTCCACACATTATGCTACAATTAATTTAGTTATGTCAGTAATTTGCGAGACATGGCCATATAATTCTCTTCGTGAAATATCACTACATGAGAAGGGATACTAAAAATGGTACGATCGGTCTAAATTTGGCACAGCCAATTAATAAGTTAATTAACTATTTTTTATCAAAGTCTATTGACTTTGAAAAAAAAATGACGCCAAAAAATTAAGAATTGCGATTTTTTTGCTATATAAAGACTTCCATTAAAATATGGATAAGGATTCTAAAATATTCTGATTCGGTCCATTTTCAAAAGAGTTCCTTACTGACAAGACAATATATAATAGAAATTATCTCAAAAAGAGCGACTACCGCTATTTGTTCTTTAGCACAAATTTATATGGACAGACAGGCAGATTCAGATATTAATTCTGAATCGAAGGGTACAATTGAAGACTAAAATTAGGCTAGTATAAAAGTAAACGCCAGTTATTATCATAAACAAGTTATATTAAAAAGCATTATATGGAAAGGGGTTCTAAAAAAGGTCCGATCTGGTTCAAATATTAAGCCAGTTCACTATTCGTCACCAAATTTTGCGAAAATATTGTATATTAAGAATTAGATGCTGCATACCTAAATGTTGTGCGTCGAGCTATAAAGAAGCCCCCTTCGTCCAGTTGTCGTATTCGATAATGTTTCACAGTATCACCATCACGAACTACAAAAAACAGATAAGAAAGTTAAAATGGATTTTTAACACTCTTTAGAACATTGTAATAATAGGCTAGCCTAGGCCTAGATCATTGCAATAACACGGACGCAACTGCTTATATTTAAACCAATTTAGAATTAACTTGCGACCTAGGTCTAGGCTAGCCTAGAAAATGGAAATGGAAGTGAAATATGACTTACCCGATAGTGAATAATCATTATGACGGCTTTCAGAGTCTCTAATCAAAAATGCTCCATGTTCGTTTTCTGGGAGTAATAGTTTCTTTTCGGCTTCAATTCGCTTAATTTTGCGGAAGTACCAACTGTAAATATATAAACAAATACACCAATTATAGTAACCAGAGACTTCAAATTAGAGACGGAGTGTCACTCTTATAAATTGTTGTCGGCAGAATCTCAAGACAAATTGTAGGTCACTATCGTACGGTCAAAGTTATCGTAAAAAAGCACAAATATCGTATTTACCGAATTCGTTCCACTGACGTGTTCATATGTGGCTGGTTTTTTTTGATTTTATACAAATCTTAAGGACTCGCTTGATACGTTTCTGCAATAAAAAATTTTTG
This sequence comes from Ornithomya chloropus, assembly GCA_963971445.1. Taxonomy (NCBI): domain Eukaryota; kingdom Metazoa; phylum Arthropoda; class Insecta; order Diptera; family Hippoboscidae; genus Ornithomya; species Ornithomya chloropus. The sequence goes on from OZ020531.1 coordinate 33,315,576, forward strand.
AAAAAAAAAACTTTGCAAAACATCAAGAAAACATGTATAAAGGGTCGAAAAGTGGAAAAGTGGGACGAAGAACGTAATAGAAAACATATTCATTCATTCATAAATACATGAAATTACATGCGTATAAATGTTTGTGATCTATGGAATTCCCTTTAAAAAACAACCCAAGTCGTGTGCCACAATCACAAACATTTGTTTGCTTTGTGTGTGCAAACTGTGGTATTCCCTTTGCTTTGCTTATAAGCATAGAAAAAGCAACAAAAGTAACATGCGTAAAAAACCAAGAGCAAAAAAAACCAATTCTTCACTATTTTCGGTCCTTAAAAAACAACAACAGTACACATGTGAAAAAAACCAAGAACAAAAAAACCAATTCTTCACTATTTTCGGTCCTCAAAAAGCAACAACAGTACACATGCGTAAAAAACTAAGTCAAAAAAAAACCAATGCTTCGCTATTTTCGGTCTGGAAGAAATTATGAGGAAATTTGCAATGTACACCTAAGTCTGTTTTTACACGGTAGATTGGTTCCAGAAGAAGCCGTGTAAAAAAACCGTCTAAAAAAAGACATTGATCGTATACATAAATGGGTGATTGGTTCCTAATCTCTAAAACCTATTAAAATTAGTGAAAAACAAGAATTTTTTAAGAACAAGAATTCATGTTTATTTTATTAAATCACATATATAATGCTTATTTTTACAAGCATAGTTATTAAAGATAAAAAAGATGTGCACTCTAATCTTAAAAATAATATAAATTAAATGTATGGCAAGTTCAGGAACTAAACAACTATGTTGTGAACGAAAAGAATAGGTTATTCAATTTTTAAGGTAAAAAAATAAAATAAAATAAGTGATAATCATAAATACAGCAACATAAATTTAATTGCTGTCATCATCAGTTATTCGCATTCGCTTGCTTCGAATGCGTATACACTCACTATCATCGCTGGAATAATTTTGAACTGGACTTTCTCTTGCTTTTACTTTTTTTGTGATATGAACATACTTCGCAAAAATTAAATTTGACAAAAAAATTTAAGCACATAAAATTTTAAATCGTGCTAAATGGAATAAAATCGTGTAAAAAAATTAGAAATATTCAATTTTCAAACCGTGTTATATCAAAACAAAAAAACACCGTGTAAAAACAGACTTAGGTGTATTAGAATATTGCTTATTTTCGGTCCGGAAAAAAGTCAGAGCAAATGACTCTGTGACGCGTGCGTCACAAAAACAAACGATTGAAAAGCCAACAGCTTTTGTGCTTTAGTTATTTTTATTACGTGTAGTGGGTAAAGTCGATCTATTTGCTCACGTTCCTACAATTACACGTGGACGGCTCTTAGATAACATATATAAATGTTAAGGACTAATGATTTATTTGTGTATTCTATTATATATAGTGTGGTGGTGTATGAGTTGCATGCGCATATAACCATAAATCTACATATGCTAGGAGGAACTTAATATGTTTTTGTTTCGATAGCGCACATAGCAAAGCTGATTTGAAGATTTGTTAAAATTTTGATTTTTCAACCATTTCAAGGCGATGTTGCGAGATTTCGCAAGTGCATCTGTAAAGAGATGCGGGAAGCAAGGGGTTTTGTGACCGTGTGAAAATTTTCTAATACATTGCAAATTTCCTCATAATTTCTTCCGGACCGAAAATAGCGAAGCATTGGTTTTTTTTGTTCTTAGTTTTTTACGCATGTGTACTGTTGTTGCTTTTTGAGGACCGAAAATAGCGAAACATTGTTTTTTTTTGTTCTTAGATTTTTACGCATGTTACTTTTGTTGCTTTTTCTATGCTTATAAGCAAAGCAAAGGGAATACCATGGTTTGCACATGCAAGGGAAACAAATGTTTGTGATCGTGGCACACGACTTGGGTTGTTTCTTAAAGGGAATTCCATAGATCACAAACATTTATACGCATGTAATTTCATATCAGAGACTTCAAAACAGAGACGGAGTGTCACTCTTATAAAATCTTGTCGGCAGAATCTCAAGACAAATTGTAGGTCACTATCGTACGGTCAAAGTTATCGTAAAAAAGCACAAATATCGTATATACCGAATTCGTTCCACTGACGTGTTCTATCATATGTGGTTGGTTTTTTTTGATTTTATACAAATTTTAAGGACTCGCTCGATACGTTTCTGCAATAAAAAATTTTTGAAAAAAAAAACTTTACAAAACATCAAGAAAACATGTATAAAGGGTCGAAAAGTGGAAAAGTGGAACGAAGAACGTAATAGAAAACATATTCATTCATTCATAAATACATGAAATTACATGCGTATAAATGTTTGTGATCTATGGAATTCCCTTTAAAAAACAACCTAAGTCGTGTGCCACAATCACAAACATTTGTTTGCCTTGTATGTGCAACCATGGTATTCCCTTTGCTTTGCTTATAAGCATAGAAAAAGCAACAAAAGTAACATACGTAAAAAACCATGAGCAAAAAAAACCAATTCTTCACTATTTTCGGTCCTCAAAAAGCAACAACAGTACCCACGCGTAAAAAACTAAGTCAAAAAAAAACCAATGCTTCGCTGTTTTCGGTCCGGAAGAAATTATGAGGAAATTTGCAATGTATTAGAATATTGCTTATTTTCGGTCCGGAAAAAAGTCAGAGCAAATGACTCTGTAACGCGTCACATAAACAAACGATTGAAAAGCCAACAGCTTTTGTGCTCTAGTTATTATTATTACGTGTAGTGGGTAAAGTCGATCTATTTACGCACGTTCCTACAATTACACGTGGACGGCTCTTAGATAACATATATAAATGTTAAGGACTAATAATTTATTTGTCTATTCTATTATATACAGTTTGGTGGTGTATGAGTTGCATGCGCATATAACCATAAATCCACATATGCTAAGAGGAACTTAATATGTTTTTGTTTCGATAGCGCACATAGCAAAGCTGATTTGAAGATTTGTTAAAATTTTGATTTTTCAACCATTTCAAGGCGATGTTGCGAGATTTCGCAAGTGCATCTGTAAAGAGATGCGGGAAGCAAGGGGTTTTGTGTCCGTGTGCAAATATTCTAATACATTGCAAATTTCCTCATAATTTCTTCCGGACCGAAAACAGCGAAGCATTAGTTTTTTTTGTTCCTAGTTTTTTACGCATGTGTACTGTTGTTATTTTTTGAGGACCGAAAATAGCGAAGCATTGGTTTTTTTTGTTCTTAGTTTTTTACGCATGTGTACTGTTGTTGCTTTTTCTATGCTTATAAGCAAAGCAAAGGGAATACCATGGTTTGCACATACAAGGCAAACAAGTGTTTGTGATTGTGGCACACGACTTGCGTTGTTTTTTAAAGGGAATTCCTTAGATCACAAAAATTTATACGCATGTAATTTCATATATTATGAATGAATGAATATGTAATTAATAAATGAAAATAAGGCTGCTTTCTATTACGTTCTTCGTCCCACTTTTCCACTTTTCGACCCTTTATACATGTTTTCTTGATGTTTTGTAAGGTTTTTTTTTCAAAAATTTTTTATTGCAGAAACGCATCGAGCGAGTCCTTAAGATTTGTATAAAATCAAAAAAAACCAGCCGCATATGATAGAACACGTCAGTGGAACGAATTCGGTAAATACGATATTTGTGCCTTTTACGATAACTTTGACCGTACGATAGCGACCTACAATTTGTCTTGAGATTCTGCCGACAAGATTTTACAAGAGTGACACTCCGTCTCTGTAGTTAGAAGTCTCTGATATTATGAATGAATGAATATGTAACTAATAAATGATAATAAAGCTGTTTTCTATTACGTTTTTCGTTCCACTTTTCCTCTTTTCGACCCTTTATACATGTTTTGTTGATGTTTTGCAAAGTTTTTTTTTTTCAAAAATTTTTTATTGCAGAAACGTATCAAGCGAGTCTTTAAGAATTGTATAAAATCATAAAAAACCAGCCACATATGATAGAATACGTCAGTGGAACTAATACGGTAAATACGATATTTGTGCTTTTTACGATAACTTTGACCGTACGATATGGGCCTTGGGATTTTCTTGAGATTCTGCCGACAAGATTTTATAAGAGTGACACTCCGTCTCTGTATTTGAGTCTCTGGTATAACTACAAGGAAATTGGCATCGTTTTGGTCCATGCCAAAAAAAAAATATATATATAAATACACATATTTTAAAAATACTTACGGCTCCGCTTCGATAGATTTTAACTTCGCCACATAGTTTGATGGTATGTAGCCCTCTTGGCGAGTTTTTTTGCTGCGTGCCAACCACCAATCGCCCTAAGGAATAAAACAAACACATATTATATTATTATTTACTTTATTTTGTTAAGGGATTTGAAGGAGGTTCTCTCTTAAACATGTAAAATTTTAGTAGGATAAGTCCATTTGTAAATTATTTGTTTACTCTTTTTCATGATATAAAAACATGTTTTGCTAAAATGATTTTTGCCTCACATGGAAATTAAGCCTGCGTTGTGGGTCTACTTATGCTTTTCTAATGCTTTTAATGGCACATAAAAATTGTACATATTGGAAAATGTAACATTTGAACAGAGACTTCAAAACAGAGACGGAGTGTCACTCTTATAAATTCTTGTCGGCAGAATCTCAAGACAAATTGTAGGTCACTATCGTACGGTCAAAGTTATCGTAAAAAAGCACAAATATCGTATTTACCGAATTCGTTCCACTGAAGTGTTCTATCATATGTGACTGGTTTTTTTTGATTTTATACAAATCTTAAGGACTCGCTCGATACGTTTCTGCAATAAAAAATTTTTGAAAAAAAACTTTACAAAACATCAAGAAAACATGTATAAAGGGTTGAAAAGTGGAAAAGTGGAAGGAAGAACGTAATAGAAAACAGTCTTATTTTCATTTATTAATTACATATTCATTCATTCATAATATATGAACGTACATACGCGTAAATGTTTGTGATCTATGGAATTCCCTTTAAAAAACAACCCAAGTCGTGTGCCACAATCACAAACATTTGTTTGCCTTGTATGTGCAAACCATGGTATTCCCTTTGCTTTGCTTATAAGCATAGAAAAAGCAACAAAAGTAACATGCGTAAAAAACTAAGAACAAAAATAACCAATGCTTCGCTATTTTCGCTCCTCAAAAAGCAACAACAGTACACATGCGTAAAAAACTAAGAACAAAAAATACCAATGCTTCGCTATTTTCGGTCCGGAAGAAATTATGAGGAAATTTGCAATGTATTAGAATATTGCTTATTTTCGTTCCGGAAAAAAGTCAGAGCAAATGACTCTGTGACGCGTGCGTCACAAAAACAAACGATTGAAAAGCCAACAGCTTTTGTGCTCTAGTTATTATTATTACGTGTAGTGGGTAAAGTCGATCTATTTACGCACGTTCCTACAATTACACGTGGACGGCTCTTAGATAACATATATAAATGTTAAGGACTAATGATTTATTTGTGTATTCTATTATATATAGTGTGGTGGTGTATGAGTTGCATGCGCATATAACCATAAATCTACATATGCTAGGAGGAACTTAATATGTTTTTGTTTCGATAGCGCACATAGCAAAGCTGATTTGAAGATTTGTTAAAATTTTGATTTTTCAACCATTTCAAGGCGATGTTGCGAGATTTCGCAAGTGCATCTGTAAAGAGATGCGGGAAGCAAGGGGTTTTGTGTCCGTGTGAATATACTAATACATTGCAGACCGGACCGAAAACAGCGATGCATTGGTTTTTTTCTTCTTTAGTTTTTACGCATGTGTACTGTTGTTGCTTTTTGAGGACCGAAAATAGTGAAGAATTGTTTTTTTTGTTCTTGGTTTTTTACGCATGTTACTTTTGTTGCTTTTTCTATGCTTATAAGCAAAGCAAAGGGAATACCATAGTTTTCACATGCAAGAGAAACAAATGTTTGTGATCGTGGCACACGACTTGAGTTGTTTTTTAAAGGGAATTCCATAGATCACAAACATTTATACGCATGTAATTTCATATATTATGAATGAATGAATATGTAATTAATAAATGAAAATAAGGCTGCTTTCTATTACGTTCTTCGTCCCACTTTTCCACTTTTCGACCCTTTATACATGTTTGCTTGATGTTTTGCAAAGTTTTTTTTCTTCAAAAATTTTTTATTGCAGAAACGTATCAAGCGAGTCCTTAAGATTTGTATAAAATCAAAAAAAACTAGCCACATTCGATAGAACAAGTCAGTGGAACGAATTCGGTTAATACGATATTTGTGCTTTTTACGATAACTTTGACCGTACGATATGGGCCTTGAGATTTTCTTGAGATTCTGCCGCCAAGTATTTAAGAGAGTGACACTCCGACTCTGATTTGAAGTCTCTGATACAAGCAGAGACTTCAAATCAGAGACGGAGTGTCACTCTCTTAAATACTTGGCGGCAGAATCTCAAGAAAATCTCAAGGCCCATATCGTACGGTCAAAGTTATCGTAAAAAGCACAAATATCGTATTTACCGAATTCGTTCCACTGACTTGTTCTATCGAATGTGGCTGGTTTTTTTTGATTTTATACAAATCTTAAGGACTCGCTTGATACGTTTCTGCAACAAAAAATTTTTGAAAAAAAAACTTTGCAAAACATCAAGCAAACATGTATAAAGGGTCGAAAAGTGGAAAAGTGGGACGAAGAACGTAATAGAAAGCAGCCTTATTTTCATTTATTAATTACATATTCATTCTTTCATAATATATGAAATTACATGCGTATAAATGTTTGTGATCTATGGAATTCCCTTTAAAAAACAACCCAAGTCGTGTGCCACAATCACAAACACTTGTTTGCCTTGCATGTGAAAACTATAGTATTCCCTTTGCTTTGCTTATAAGCATAGAAAAAGCAACAACAGTACACATGCGTAAAAACTAAGAAGAAAAAAACCAATGCTTCGCTATTTTCGGTCCGGAAGAAATTATGAGGAAATTTGCAATGTATTAGAATATTGCTTATTTTCGGTCCGGAAAAAAGTCAGAGCAAATGACTCTGTGACGCGTGCGTCACAAAAACAAACGATGGAAAAGCCAACAGCTTTTGTGCTCTAGTTATTATTATTACGTGTAGTGTAGTGTAAAGTCGATCTATTTGCGCACGTTCCTACAATCAGAGACGGAGTGTCACTCTCTTAAATACTTGGCGGCAGAATCTCAAGAAAATCTCAAGGCCCATATCGTACGGTCAAAGTTATCGTAAAAAGCACAAATATCGTATTTACCGAATTCGTTCCACTGACTTGTTCTATCGAATGTGGCTGGTTTTTTTTGATTTTATACAAATCTTAAGGACTCGCTTGATACGTTTCTGCAACAAAAAATTTTTGAAAAAAAAACTTTGCAAAACATCAAGCAAACATGTATAAAGGGGGACGAAGAACGTAATAGAAAGCAGCCTTATTTTCATTTATTAATAACATATTCATTCATTCATAATATATGAAATTGCATGCGTATAAATGTTTGTGATCTATGGAATTCCCTTTAAAAAACAACCCAAGTCGTGTGCCACAATCACAAACATTTGTTTCCCTTGCATGTGCAAACCATGGTATTCCCTTTGCTTTGCTTATAAGCATAGAAAAAGCAACAACAGTACACATGCGTAAAAAACTAAGAACAAAAAAAACCAATGCTTCGCTATTTTCGGTCCTCAAAAAGCAACAACAGTACACATGCGTAAAAAACTATGAACAAAAAAAACCAATGCTTCGCTATTTTCGGTCCGGAAGAAATTATGAGGAAATTTGCAATGTATTAGAAAATTTTCACACGGTCACAAAACCCCTTGCTTCCCGCATCTCTTTACTGATGCACTTGCGAAATCTCGCAACATCGCCTTGAAATGGTTGAAAAATCAAAATTTTAACAAATATTCAACTCAGCTTTGCTATGTGCGCTATCGAAACAAAAGCATGTTAAGGTCCTCCTAGCATATGTGGATTTATGGTTATATGCGCATGCAACTCATACACCACCACACTATATATAATAGAATACACAAATAAATCATTAGTCCTTAACATTTATATATGTTATCTAAGAGCCGTCCACGTGTAATTGTAGGAACGTGCGCAAATAGATCGACTTTACACTACACTACACGTAATAATAATAACTAGAGCACAAAAGCTGTTGGCTTTTCAATCGTTTGTTTTTGTGACGCACGCGTCACAGAGTCATTTGCTCTGACTTTTTTCCGGACCGAAAATAAGCAATATTCTAATACATTGCAAATTTCCTCATAATTTCTTCCGGACCGAAAATAGCGAAGCATTGGTTTTTTTTCTTCTTAGTTTTTTACGCATGTGTACTGTTGTT